>JAPMUY010007194.1:320000-370000 GCA_026901105.3 Galaxias olidus
AGCCAATGAAAATAACGTTGTTTTTATGAAAAGGTGACTAGGCTTTGCAGGAGGTCTCCTCAGTAGAGCCTAAATGCAATAAACAATACATTTAAAGTTTCATTCAACTCTGATTGCTGCTGAGCTTCTGCTATGGACTATAAAGGTGATAGGGCTGACCAACTTAAGGGCAGGTCTTTGTAGACCACAGTAATGGCTGGTGTTCCTTGTCCACACTGTAACAAAATATATATTTGTGTATTCCTTGACACAGTATTTGTTGACAAAATAAGAAAATAATAATAAAGTCTTCTGGTCTAAAATGAATCCTGTCCTAATTTGGAGGTGTCTGGCTAAACGTTTAGAGATAACTGGAGAATACTGTCGACTGAAAATAGGAGAGAGGGAAGGAGAGAGAGAGAGAGAGGGGGGGGGGGGAGAGGAGAGGAGACAAAGAAAAGGAATGCAGATAGACGCCAATGCTGGCAGGAGTGAGCGAGAAGGAAAGAAAAGCAGAGAAAAAAAAGAGTGGGAAGATAGCGGAATGAATAGAAAGAAAAAGAAAACACAGAGAGAGGGATAAAGAGAGAGAGAGAATGAGCAAGAAAGAGGGAGAGAGAGAGGGTAGGAGCAATAAAGTGAGAGAGAAAGAGAGAGAGAGCGAGAGAGAGATGGAAGGCACGATAAAGAGGGAAAGAGAGAGAGAGAGAGTGATATGGAAGGAGCAATAAAGAGGGAGAGAGCGAGAGAACGAGAGAGAGAGAGAGAGAAAGTGATAAAGAGGGAGATTCGTTCCATAGTCCTTCAACAGATGTGCAAGAGGGAGCAGGGATTTAGCGGTAACCACGACAACCCAAAGAATGGGAGGGAATCGATGAAACTGAGAGGGGATGACTTGGAGTACCTCGGACACTAAACACACTGTGAGAACTGGCAACAAAGGCTTAGTGGAGGTGTGTGTGTGTGTGTGTGTGTGTGTGTGTGTGTGTGTGTGTGTGTGTGTGTGTGTGTGTGTGTGTGTGTGTGTGAGACTGCGGGGGCGAATGTTTGCGTATCGGTTTCATTGTGAGCCCATGTTTATGAATGTGTGTGCGTTTCTCTGTGTGTGTGTGCGTGTGAGAGAGAGAGTGAGATAGATAAGACTACCGAAGCATTTTACACAAATTCCAGCTGCTTCTCTAGGTCTCTGGCTGCGCCTGGTGAAAACATTGACGTTGTCTGCTGTGTACCATGTTAGTGCCCACACACACACACACACACACACACACACACACACACACACACACACACACACACACACACACACACACACACACACACACACAGGAATTCGGTACGCGCTCGAGTTCCGCTTCTCTAACGCATGAAGGACGGTGTGTGGATGTGTGTGGGTGACATTTTCTGCTCATGCTCCTAGGATTTGAATGAAAACATTCCGTCTGAGTATCAGAGAAGCAGAGGCTCATTTAAATGCGCGAGGCACGGACAGCAGAGGTGGTGGGAGTTCAACCCAGACCCAGACCCAGACTCAGGGACCCGGGTCAGCCGGCCAGGCCCAGACAGACAGCTCTCTGTGCGGGTGCCAGCGCAGGATGAGGGGGTGCCTACAGATGGACAGGAAATGGCCCCCGGGGGCCGGAGGATTCCACACCTGCTCCTCCTACAGTGGCACAATCTGCCACCACTAGACACACACATACATACAGACAGACACACAGACGCACACACACACACACACACACGTACAGACATACGCACACGTACACACACACGCGCATACACACCACATGTACCCGCGCACACACACACACACACACACACACACACGTACAAGTACAGACACACGCACGTACATACACACTCACACACACCAAATATTATCAAGCGCAGTTGCATCACACCCCATGTACTGTATCCTAGACATCATAAAATAATGTTTTTGAACCTGAAATATTTTCCTTTTATTGTAGATAATGCAGAAAAACAGATGCCCATGATGTGCCCATGATGTACTATCCTACACACACCGTATGCACACATAAGTACACACACACACACACACACACACACACACACACACACACACACACACACACACACACACACACACACACACACACACACACACACACAATACATATATGCACACAGAAGTAAACACACACACTGTATATGCACACAGAAGTACACACACACACACACACACACACACACACACTGTATATGCACACACACACACACACACACACACACACACACACACACACACACACACACACACACACACACATGCAGCAATCATTACAAAGTTCAAAGCATAGCAAGCAATCTAAAGCCCCGCTGAATCTGTGGCAGAGCAGTGTCTGAAAAAGAATGGTGTGTTCACTCACACACACACACACACACACACACACACAGACAGACACACACACACATACACACACAGGGGAAGCGAGTTGGCCAGTACTAATGGCCCTGAGGGAAACAGCCTGGACTCCCTCAGATCTTTGACCATAGAATGAGAAAGAAAGCAAAACCAAGTGAAATAGAAAGGCCTATTAAAAATCATCCTGATGTTGTTGCCCTCAGAGAACAGACGACATCCGGTCAGTCATTTTGGGGGGAGCGCAGGCCAAACTAACGTGTCGGTGTCTAGTCTACTCATTCCGATTCTACATCTGGCCTCTACAGTAACCTCCTATTCAGGAAGCACTCTGGCTAATGAACTCTTGACGTGTCAGCGTAGAGCTGGTGTCAGTAGACTGGTCACTGAATCCAACACAGGCATCAAAGGGCAGGCCGCTCTACATCCCTGGTAGCCTTTACTTCAAAGACAACGTGGAGCGAACCAGTGGCATAATAATCCTATCATAATGTTTTGATATTCACACACTGCCACTACAGCAGGGGCGATATGAATGATCAAACGGGTACATCAAATGCGAAAAAGATGACATTAATATTCAAAGGCAGCGTGCGTTCATTTTACACCCCACACGTCAGAATCAAACGCGTTCCACGACATTAACGAGTTCCACCAAAGGCATCCCGGAGGCCAGCCAGTCAGCAACCAGCCAGCCGAACAACCAGCCAGCCAGTCAACAACCAGCCAGCCAGTCAAACATTTAGTTCATGGACAGACAGCCAAACAACCAGTCAGCCAGCTAGGAAACCAACCAACCGACCAGCCAAATAGCCAGTCAGCAAGTCAAACAACGAGTCGGCCAGCCAGCCACCAAGCCAACCAGCCAGCCGGACAAAACAACCAGTCAGCCAGCTAGGAAACCAACCAACCGACCAGCCAAACAGCCAGTCAGAAAAACAGCCAACCAACCGACCAGCCAAACAGCCAGTCAGAAAAACAGCCAACCAACCGACCAGCCAAACAGCCAGTCAGAAAAACAGCCAACCAACCGACCAGCCAAACAGCCAGTCAGAAAGTGAAACATTCAGTTAATGTCCAGCCAGCCGAACAACCAGTCAGCCAGCCAACCAAGCAAATAGCCAGCCAGAAAAACAGCCAACCAACCGACCAGCCAAACAGCCAGTCAGAAAGTGAAACATTCAGTTAATGTCCAGCCAGTCGAACAACCAGTCAGAAAGTGAAACATTCAGTTAATGTCCAGCCAGCCGAACAACCAGTCAGCCAGCCAACCAAGCAAATAGCCAGCCAGAGAAACAGCCAACCAACCGGTCAGCCAGCCAGCTATCCAACCAACAATTCAGTCAGTCAGCCAGCCAACAATTCAGTCAGTCAGCCAGCAACACATCTAAACATATTTCTACATTGACCACTCACTAAAGCACAGCCTTCTTTACTTTTACATTTCTAGATAAACACTCATTAAAACCCTTTTTCCTTAAACATTGACTATTCACTAAAACACAGCCTTTTTCCTTAAACATTGAACATTCACTAAAACACAGCCTTTCCCTTAAACATTGACCATTCATTAAAACTGCCTTTTTCCTTAAACATTGACCATTCATTAAAACACAGCCTTTTCCCTTAAACATTGACCTCTCACTAAAACACAGACTTTTCCCTTAAACATTGACCTCTCACCAAACACAGCCTTTTCTTAAGCATTTCTCACTGAAGCACAGCCTTTTCCCTTAAACATTTAACACTACAACACAGCCTTTTCATTTAAACATTTCTCACTAACCTCAGGTGGGTGTAGAGTGGGAGAGATGAGAAGTGGACAGTCCTATTGAGAAAGATCACCACCACAGATCTCAGTACCTTTAAAAGGGTGTAGGTGTCTCTCAGTACCTTTAACAGGTGGAGCAGAGGCAGGTGTAGGTGTCTCTCAGTACCTTTAACAGGTGGAGCAGAGGCAGGTGTAGGTGTCTCTCAGTACCTTTAACAGGTGGAGCAGACGCAGGTATAGGTGTAGGTGTGTGTGTAGAGAGAGGGCAGGGCCAAAAACAACAGGTAACTGGTATGTGGTGTGTGTGTGCGTGTGTGTTTGCTCAATGGGAGAAGACCTATTGTCACAAGGAACAGGAGAGGTGTGGTGTGCATGTGTGTGTGTTTTCATTAAGTCAGTTTTTAAAGCTTTAATAACGATTAGTTTAATAACGATGGCATTGCGGCTCTACGCTGTCGCCAGCAACGTGAGGTAGTTCATGTTGAGTGAAATACATACATCCGTTTGAGTGAGTGGGTGTGTGTGTGAGTGTGTGTGTGTGTGTGTGTGTGTGTGTGTGTGTGTGTGTTTGTGTGTCAGTGATTTGTACTGACTTGCTGTGTGGGAGGGAACCAAGAGACAGAGGCCAGGTCAAGTGGGACGGTTGGATATCATATTATGTTTTTCTCCTGTACACACACACACACACACACACACACACACACACACACACACACACACACACACACACACACACACACACACACACACACACACACACACACACACACATCTGAGCATCACAATTGGTTACCTTGGAAACAGTTCAATGGTCCTATCAGGGATATTAAAGTATGTGCCTTTCCCTATGCCCACACACACGTACACACACGTACACACGCACAAAGGGCTCGTCTGGTTACCATGGTGCTGTCAGTCTTCCTTTGGTTGGTCAGGAAGACGAAAGCTTTTCTGAGACGAGGTGAATTACATGGATGAGAGCCCCAAGAGTGGAATGAGTGAGTGAGCACGCACGCACGCACACACACACACACACACACACACACACACACACACACACACACACACACACACACACACACACACACACACACACACACACACACACACACACACACACACACACACACACACACACACACACACACACACTCACTTGTTTCATGCAGTGAAATTGGCATCCCACATTGTCAAGAGAACACATCATAAAGATCAGGGCTTGAATAGAAGACAGGAATAGAAATAGAAAACTGGGGCATGCACCCAAGCACCCACACACCCACACACACACACACACACACACACACACACACTCACATTCACACACACACACACTCACACTCTCTCACACACACACACACACACACACACACACACACACACACACACACACACACACACACACACACACACACACACACACACACACACACACACACTCTAAACACATACACACATAATAAAAGCCTACGTGTTGGAAAAAAAAAAAACCCTGAAAGCAAAGACATTATTTTGTTCACCTCTCCAGTCGGACGAGAGGAGAACTGTCTTTTCATCACTCATACCCAGAAATGGAAACCCACATAGTATTGAAACCAAATAGAACGGATGAGTCAGTGGCGGGGGTTTATTGAATTGTCACAATCGTCACCAGTCCTGCATATCCTTGGACAAGAGCTGCTGCATGTCTTACTGTAATGTTAAGGAGCCCTCTGCTGGTTACATTTCAAATTACACTACTACTCTGAAAGTGATGAGTAGAAAGATTCTGCATCCATTCATTAATTTGTTTTAATCTGCTTATCTCCTCTGTAAAACGTTCATATTCAAATAACCCCCAAAACGTAAGAGTCTGAGCACGAAACTCTCTCTCTCTCTCTCTCCCTCCCTCACTCTCACTCTCTCTCTCTTCTTATCTCTCTTTCTCTCTCTCTATCTCTCGCCCCCAACCCCAATGTGTCCTTATCTCTCTCTCTCTCCCTCTCTCTCTCTCTCAGCCATGGTCAGGAGACTAAAACCTAGAGAAACAGCACCATCTGAGGCCTTACATCATGTGGACACACAACACTCCCCATCGTAACCACAAACCCGCCATTTAAATAACAAAAATTAATTTCATCAATCATTCATTATGTCAGCAAGCCAACTGCAGTAAAACAGCTGATTGTGACTCAGAGCATCAGGGGCTGCATTTACATAAATCTCTATGGTGGTTTAGATCCTGATTTCACTTTGATAACTGACCACCTTGATAGCTGGACCCAGCTCACTTGTTCCGACCTGAACCCAAAACCTCACCAACACCCCATAACCCCCCCCCCCCCCCACACACACACACACACACACACCCCATAACCCCCCACCCCCCACCCAAACCTCAAATACACCATCATCACCACCATAAACTCACGTAGCCGAGCTGAGCCAGACAGAACAGGGCTGGACCCGGTAGCCGGTTGGTCTGGAGGTCCTCTGCGTTCGTCCATGAAGTCTCCCACTGAACCCACCAAAACACTGCTCTCAGGTGTGCCCTGATCCCAGAGATCCTCCTAGTGATAGTCTCCTTTCACCCTGTCTCTCCTTTGGTCTCTCTCTCTCTTCCTAGTACTAGTATGTTTCATTCGGCAGGTTTTCTCTCGCTGTGCCGTGGTTCGGCTGTCCACTTAGGGTGCCACTGAGCTGTAACGCCTCTTCCTTTTCCCCCTAATGACAGTGATCAAAAACCAGGCTTTACATTAGATTTCATTTTACCTTGAACTAAAAGCCGAGTTAATACAAAGAAAATCTAAGAAAAACAAGGCGTTAACGTCCAAAGGCAATTAGTGGGACCAAGTCTTTTCAGAAACCTGTCTTTGCCAGGGGAACCGACTTATTTTAATGGTCCTTCCTGTCTGGCTGGCTGAGAACGGACCGCCCTGTCCGGAGCCCATCAACGAGGCCGTGATGAAAGCCTTTCTCCAGGGCAGACCGGCCACTTAGCTGCTCCCCTGGACCACTGGCTCGCTCTGCTGTTTCTGAGTCAGGGTACATACCGGAACACACAGGCGGACAGGTTTGAAAGAGACTAAAACACCAAGGGTTTGAGCGACCAGAGTTAGCTCAATTATGAAACAAGTTTGAGACTCCTTACAAACAAGGTGCACAGCGTGCGTCGTGCCCATCCACTGTGTAATCACAGCCCCAAGTCATTTCATAAACAGGAAGCACATGCTTATCAGTTCAAAACATTACATCCTCTCCGTCCCTCTGCTACCCGTTGCACTTTTAAATGAAACATTACAGACACACATCCCAGTAGTGCCAGCCTTAAAAACACGGCCTTCTCCTCCCAGACTGTTCTTAAACTCCCCCTCAGTCCCTCTGTGGTTTTGTTGGCCCAGGCTGGGGTGGCAGAGCAGGGCATGAATTAGAAAACGAGCCATGTCTGTAACTAGGCCATGCACAGAACACACTGCAGAGGGACCCCGGTGGTAGCTGGAGCTCACAGGATCTGCTGCAGAATCCTATACAGCTCCCAATCGAGAACACACACATACACACACGCATGCACGCACGCACGCCATGCCATGCCATGGCACAGACACATGTATACACACGCACAGAACATTTCTGAGAGATACAGAGACACACAAGCCAGACGCCAATTCCCAGAGATACGCACACATACACGCACCCCCCCTTCCCACAAACACCATGCCTTGTATCCAAAACACAGACAGACAGACAGAGAATACATTCCTTATCTAATACATATAAACACATTCTCTCTCTCTCTCCATTATACTAAGAGACATACTGACACCCCCCACCCTCTCTCTCTATCACACACACACACTTCCTCATTAGAGCAGACTGTGTGTATGTCTAGGGGCTTTACGACTGTCTGCTCATTTGTAGCTTGAGCTCCAAGCCTGTGCTTGTGCTCTATCCCCCTGTGAGACAATGGATCTGCACCAGTTTAGTCCAAATACAGGACCAGATTGACTCCATGGAATATGCCCATCTTTTTCCTTTTGATTTATAGTTACCAACCTATCAGCAATAACCGTTTAGAAAACGAAGGAGCAGTTTATGCACAGTATAGGAACAATAGGCCTACGAGTTTTAAAATGATTATATTTGGCACAAAACAAGTTCTAAGCTATAAAGGTTTTCAAGATAGCGATATATCTTATATAAACACACTGGAAAAAAAGCTATATTAGAGCATCAATGAATAGGCCTACTGAATGAATTAAACCACACAAATATTAACGCACTGGATCGTGGTGGTGTGACTCCTCATCCAGGTGCGCATAACAGCTAGGCCTATAGAGGCCTATAGGCATGCACCTTGTTGCATAACTACCAGCTGTTTGGACTAAACGCAGTTAAAATATTAAGATTGAATTGTTATTACACAATTTGGGGAATTTATAATATAACAATAATAAGCACGTGAGAACATTCCACAGAGTGTAATGTGTGTTATTTAGTGCGGTAGAACATTAAGTTATATGCTTAATTTGAGACATTTTTATGATCGTTTTTATTTAATTTTATTATTACTGCCTGTAGGCTTTCTACAGATATATAGCACCCCATAGAGCATGGGTCTATGTTGGATGCTAATACAACTAGACTACTGAAAATTATTATTCCGACTAATAATTGATTTGCTTTCGATATGAAGCGAAACATTATCAAGCCTTATCAAGGAGGGCAGCCCACAGTCCTTGTTGGCTCAATAAGGCCTAGCATTACATGCATCCTCGTGATATTTCTTGGCAGCATCAACCAACTACAAAATAAATACTCATTACCGTAAAAATAGAAAACCCTGTAGGCCTACTTTAGCCACACAATTCGAGAAATAAAATCAAATTACTTGATACCGGGTAGTAGCTGCTGTAGCCGTGATAAATCATACTCACTGTCAGAGGCGGGCATGGTTGTGATGTTTCGGGTCCAAAATACTGGTGAATATTATATCAAACGTAACACCAGCATCCCTGATGGTTCACATGACTGCGTAGCTATACTTGTATAAACATCAGAAAGGGGGGAGATTTAGTGGACTGTTCTTGATCCGCCGCAATCGCTCGTTTCTACCGCTTAAGTGTATGGGCTCGTATGGACCAGAAACACCCTGCCTTTACTTGGAAAAAAAACAAAAAAACACACCACTCACTGTCTGTCACGCACCAAAACAATGACGTACTGGCTGCACTCACATCTTCTTAGACAGTCATAGTGTCTCTATACTGAAGAGATAATTCTATATGCAGCATCTGATCTCGAAAGACATTTCTCATCCCGATTGTCTAACGCAAAACAAAAATCTTTTTACCTACCCCGAGATGACCGGAAGACAATTAATTAAGTCATAGACAATCCACTGCTTGCCTTCCCGTTTTCTTTGTATCAGGACAAATCGCTGTTCTTTATCTCCTCTGCATGTCCAAGTGTCAGACCAATTTACACACTTGCCATTCATCGTGGCAAGCAATTTCACCCCCAGTTTAGTAGTACTGCACCAAACAGCACTACAATTTCCATCCACAGTAAAACACATTATAAAAAAAATAACAGTCACACTCAACTAAAACCTTCACTTCTAATTGACCTGAAGGCAGTTGCTGATAAATCAAACAGGACTTATCTTATAGGGACTGAATGTATTTGGGAGATAAATTAATGAATGTAAGAAGCTGAGAAGCCTTCAATTGCATTGTTTCATATTTAAATACGTAGTTTAATATTGAACATTGACCTGTGACAGTCAGTCACTGGGAGTAGACGATGAAAGGTTTTGGTCAGGGCTTACTCATACTTCTGCTGCCATCATCATCATCATCATATAAAGAGGCGATTGAGAAGACAGTTATCGCAGGCGCTTGTTCTCTGCTACCAGGAGATGGGTTTTAATCAGCTAATCTATCTATCTATCTATCTATCCTTCCCATAGACTGATGAATAATAAGAACAACTAAAGCCCATTAATTTCCTCTTTCATTCTCCTTCACAGGAAGTGCAGATTAGAGGCATATGGAACATGAACGAGCACATGATATGAGGGGCTCTTATGCAGTGGTTCTGGATCAATCTGATTACAGTGGCCAGGGATCTAAATGTCTAACCTACAACATCACACCAGCACCATGTCAAATCTACTGAGCACAAATGGACGCTCTATAAACAAAAACTAAATAATAACATATAACAATTAAAACGGGGAACTGATAAAAAATAAAAAGTTAACTTTTTTTTTTACATTTTTATGTAAAAGTATAAATTACAGTAAAACGCTTTTCCTCGAAACTGAGGAAATGTGACAGTTTAAAAAAAAAATAATGCGTCACCATTACCAGGTCTTAAAACAGCTTTAACTAAAACTTAAGCATGTCTAAAAACAATAAACCTTTTTTTACAATATCATTTTGCACCAGGTAGTGCAACCTGTGGATAAATCAAATTCCAGAACACATACAAAAAATAACAGGTTTAAAGGTCAATAAGAGGCCGCCTGCGTTGAATTGTGGAACACTGTTAGCAAGATGACTGACAGTCAGAAAGAGATCTGATACAAAAAAAAACATCCACGTATTTTCTCTGCTTTGTCACCACCTGAATCTTTTAATTTTTCTTGGTTTTACTGTAAAAAAAAAGAAAAAAAAGAGGTCAATCAATGTGGTTAACTCAAGCAAACAAACAGTTCCCAAAGACTGACTGAAGTAAGAGAGCTGTAATGTGTTTTTCACCAACTATATACTTACAATCAGCAAAGCCTGGCACACTCAGCTGCCACACATTGGTGAAATCGATAGTGTCCTTCTTCATTACTCCTAAAAAGGTATATTGTAAGAAAAGGACACTTAAAACAACTTCATTTAATATGATACGACAGAGTACTGCTTTATGCAGAGTTGTAAAATGAAAAAATATGAAAATAAAAAGTAATACATTTTGATAACGTGGAAAACATTCTAGGATTAAATTTGAAACAATTAGAAGTCGTGGCAGTTTGAGTGTTCAGGTTCTAAAGGTGGAATCCGAACTGAACTCCTACCTTTGACCTCCAGATCCTTGGCCCGTTTCTGTTTGAGAGAAGGCTTCTTGCTCTTGCGGCGTTTGGTCTTTTCAACGGGTCCCGCCTCGTTCCACGTCCGCTGTAACTCAATCTGTCGGTGGCGTCGCCCTTTGGAAGCCTGACGAGTTCACAAAAACAGACTTTCTTTCAACATCATTCCCAAAATAAAAACACAGGCAAACATCCCTTTCACGGTTGCTCAGCAACTAGACACACGATTACATTAAAAAATAATGAAATAAACACATAAACCATAGCACTTGATTTCAATGTGATATTTCATTGTCAATAGTTTATAATGATCAATCAGTGTGAGTGTGTGTTTCTTTATAAAAGTCACAAAATACTACACTTGATTTAAATGTGATATATCATTGTCAATAGTTTATAATGATCAATCAGTGTGAGTGTCATTGTGTGTGTGTTTCTTTATAAAAGTCACAAAATACTACACTTGATTTAAATGTGTTGTATCTTTTATAACGATACATTTGTAAGTGAGTGTTTGTGCGTGCACGACACGTGTGTGTGTGTGTGTGTGTGTGTGTGTGTAGCAGTACAAACCTCCACTGCTTGTCCATAAGACTTGGACTTGATTGACGCCAGAAGCTGAGCTCGTCTTGAACACTGGGGGGGGGGGGGGGACAGAAGAAACACAGGAGTCATGTTCTGATGTTGGTTTTATATTTACATTACTATACGTTGACAAAGGTGTTTATTCTATTTTGTTTATATTTTATATAGTTTACATTAACGCATTGTTTGCAAAGCCAGTTCATTGAGAACGGCTAAATGAAGAAAAACCTAATACTATTAATGATCAAAACGATTCATTATGTTCAAAGGCTGTAGACCTGCATCCAAGCAGACAAGGGAGCAAGGTAGCCTTTTATAGTGGCACCATTGATATCAGCTCGCCTAGACTATCGACTCTTCAATGATCAGAGCAGGATGGCTGGTTCCAGATCAGCACTGCTGCTGCTAAGATAAATACCAGTGGTCCTGGCTTATTGATGATAACTTACCTCTTGATCAGTCGAAGGCCCCTCTCCGCTTACTGCTTCTATTTTGTCTTCTCGAATGTCCTTTAAACACACACACACACACACACACACACACACACACACACACACACACACACACACACACACACACACACACACACACACACACACACACACACACACACACACACACACACACACACAATTATTGTCTTTTCCCCTTTAAACACAGAAGAGAAATAGGTCTCAATCTGAACTGGAAGACCTACTAAAATAGGTCTAAATTAGAACCAGCACAATGACAACCAGGTTGTACAGCACAATGACTTGGATGGCATTATTGTATTGTGAACAATGAGTCAGATAGATTTAATTCTATATTTCGTTACATATTTAGTGCCTAGGCTCAAATGTGTTATAGAACAAGACAATCTCTCTGTTCATTATACCCATTGTTGTAGTTCAGTGTGTGCAACCAAGACATGAACGTCTTTCTATTAAATATGAGTTTTATTAGTGTCTCGGCTCAAATGTTTTATGGAACAAGACTCTCTTTTATTCGCACCAGGCATTGCCCCTGGGGACAGTAGATTTGAATTGGCATGTTCAATTGTCTACTCTACTCTTCCCATCTCTATGGTAACTGATCCGTTACCACGGCGATAAAGCCAGCGTCCCATGTCCCTTACCTTCCACCTGTGGAAGGACATCATTGAGTTGTGTAACCGTGGCACCAGGTTTGGCTGAACCAGGTTCACAGAGGAGCCCGGCTCGTTGGCGCTGTCCATGACGTCCGTTTTCAACTTCTCATAGTGCGAGTGTACGTTGGTCAGTTCCTGTTGGGGGGGGGGGGGGCATCATTAGTCCTTTAGTTATTAGAGAAAGAAAACCAGGTTACGTTCCCGTTAAATAACAACAAATAAATGGAAGTTGAACTCTTGTTGATGTTCTAGCTGACCCCTTGACTACTTTAAACACACTTGAATACCCTGCATCTCAGCTTAATGTATTAGGATGTGTGTGTGTGTCTTTTATCTCATGTATTTGCAAGGGTTCCACAGCCCTAAAAAAAAATTGGGTTGACTCCGTTTCCCATGATTCCTAGTTAAGAGACAACAAGTCGTAAAGGAAGTGAGGCCCCTTCTTACCTCCAGCATGTCCACGCTGACCAGTTCCTGTATCCGTCCTCCTCGATCCACAAAGTCCTCGCATATCATCTCTCTACTATTTTTCTTCTTTGCCATGAAAGCCAGCTGCCAGAGGAGACAAACAATGTCATGTTTAAGGGTTGATTTATGTTCAGCGACCATTTAGGGACGTATGGTCTACTTTGAGACAAAAAAAGTTCTTGTGAGATTGAGACCGATAAACCATAACACAGCTTATCACCAAAAGGGCCTTCGATGAAAATGGTTGAACTGGAATGTTTGTTGCAGTACATTTATTGCTATGACCAATTTTTTCTCTGCTCTGTGCATTTTTCTCCATATCTGTGTTTGCTTGTGCTCATGTTTTGTACACAAACTGATCACCCCTCGGCAAATTATTAACTAATGTGTATTGCACTAATGTACATGACATTAGATAATAATGCAAAATCATCATGTTCCCATGCACAGGTCTGTGTTAAGGTTATTGGAACATGGGTTTAAATTAAATCCATATGAGAGATAGGGGTCAATTGAATCCATATCTTACCGGTCTGGGCATGGCAGTAAATTTAATAGCTTTCTCCGAGAAAAGTTTTCTGAGAATGTAAACCGCATCAAAGTGTTGAGCATTGGCTGCATCTTGTTCAAATTTCTTTACATCGTCCCAGTGCTTCAAAGCGAGTCTAATCTAGAAAATTGATAAATAGAAATGTACACTTCGTTAAGGAAATCATATTTTAACTTTAGTATGATCAAAACAATGTACATTATAGTTATATTTCATGTATAGAGTATTAATTCAAACAGTTCAAACGAGCTATGATGCAACTGATGGTTCACTACTAGACATGCTTTTCTAACTGTTATTATGTTATTATGTATCTGTTTATATATATATATATATCCTCCTTTACTTTATTTGATCGGCTTGATCTGACCTGAACTCGCCTTTGTTTTCAAAGTTTTGTTTTATTGAGTGTGAATTTCATTAGTTGATTTCTAATTAGGCTGTGTGTTTTTTTTATATATGTGTTGGGTAATTTTCACACGTCGCACGAATCAAACAGTGGCCTAATTACCTACCTTTTCCCGTGGTTGGGCCAGTTGAGAGTTGTACAAGCCAAATAGTAAATACAAGGCCCCGGTCCGAATCTGGAAGGTGAACGGGGGAAGGAAGAAGGTGCAAGCAGTTGCTAGAATCTCTCGGCTGAACGCTCTTGTCTCTTTGCCTTCTATCGTCCCGCTGTAAAATAGAGTTGGATTCAACAACGTAAAAAAAGGGCAGAATAAATTAGCTTCGGTTCCACGCTTCAAATATCAATCATCTAACCATGTCAGAAACTTACAGGAATATTTCCGAGAACTTCATTTCCTTCCATATTTTCGAAAAGATCTCGAACCGAACCGATTCGGTCTGTTGGAATGTGCTGAGCAGTTCTTCACAGTCCGTTTTAATTTCTTCTTTGCAGTATTCCATATTTCCTCACCTTCGTATGTGTGCAGCCAACTAAGAGTCCAATGTTAAAAGCATTTAAAACCAAACATTCTGATGAAATAAATGGTTTTATGCGCTCCAACCACCATTACGAAAATAACAACCTGCGAGTCGGTCGATTAATTTGTACGTCATCAAGGCCACCTACTTCTTCACCATGGATAACTGCCATACATTGAAAGGGCTCAGGGTGGCGCTAAAGAACATAACTTGTAAAGGATTATTTGTTTTCCATTTAATTTCTAGTTTTCTTTTATTTGACCTCTTTAGTCTCTTTTCCCAAACATAACCTATTTAGCCGTAACTTTCCGACCCTCACTCCTGAAGGGAAGATAAAACAATATATGTTCCTAAAATTAAAAACCTATTCTGACCGTGAATTATTTTTCCAAGGTATCTTATACGGACAGAGAAACTAAGCTTGTCATCAAGCCAATTACTATAATAAATCAATATTTATAACAGGAAACACTCCATACTGTGGCCAGGTGCTATTGGGACACAGGTAGGAGTCAGAAACAGATGTCAGATGAGAATTCTGTTCTCTGTTCAAGAAAATATAGCTCTAACTAGCTGATTTGGCCTAACTTATAGGGGAGGTCAGATATTGACTTTCGGAAGACATCCAATTTCCCAAGGCAACCTTGGAAAAACAAAAAACAAATCCTGTAACTTTTTCAGATTTCGTATGCCTCCACAAATTAGAGTTATATAAATACAATGGATTTGATTTGAATGTACCATTTGATGTGAAACACCATTTGAAGTAATCTGTGAAATAAGTAGATGTATAAGTAGATAGAAAATACAAAAATTAGTTAGCATTAGCCTACTTATCCACCAGAAAATAATAAATAACACATAATTTTTTACAACAAAATGAAATAAAAGAAGAAAAAATTATCAAGCCAGCACAATCTTGCTTCAAGCAGTTTATTGCTAGGCAGCGACAATAAGCATAGGACACCCAACACTGCAGTACAAAGACGACAAATGGCATTCAACTGACTTAAACCTTAAGAATAAAAGATTTGGTTAAACAACCCACACTTTCTACTAACAAAGTCATAATATAATCCATTCTAGTAAAATAAACAAATTGTTATGAGGAGTCACTTTACCTTTATCTAAATAGATTTTTTATATATATTTATATATACGTAACACAGTGTCTGTCAACTCAAACATGAATAAATTTTTTTTTCATGATGGAAATGTGGACAATCTTTGAAGATAAACCAAACAAACAAAAAGTCGTATCCATATAGAGTCAATTGCTATTCGGCATGTATTTCAATTTGAAAGTACCAATTATGCCGTAAATTTCCCTGGGGGCCTCTGTATAAGCACGATAACACACACATTTACAATGAGGACGTAAAGTGACGCGATTTGCACTACTACACAGTTAAATGCATTTGCTTTAAAGACTTGATAAACATTCATGGGGAATAAAATTCAAACCACCTTGGGTTTAAACAAAAACTTGTTACTTAATTCTTGGACTAAAACACGCTTTTGTTAGGTACAGGTACTACAACAAACGAGTACAAGAAAAAATATTTGAAATCCCATTTAAAACTACTTTAAAAAGGCTTAATATAATATTGCTGGTAATATTTATTTTCTATTTTAAGAAAATATAAATTGTGCGACTTAAGCATACATTACACTGCTGGCAGTAGCACCGGTTCCCATGGCGACTCGGTGGAACGGTGTCGCCCTTAGAGGCGCTCTCAATGTGTGTGCGTGTGCAGAGTGTGAGCTCTCTCAGGAGAGTTTCAATGAGAAGAACAAAGAAAAGGTAAGGTGCATCTAAAACACAGCGGTTTCCCTTCAGCCAATTAAAACCCTCGATACGCAGCTGCTGAGGAGGGCTTGTTGCTCGCTCCCTCCCTCTGGTGGTACTGTGACGTCATGACACACTGTGCGCTGCAGGCGGCCAAATAAAAACATAAATACATACCAACAACAACAGGGACAGTGGGACAGTGGGCAGATGCAGGACTGGTGAGAGTTTGGGAAGTGCAGTCAGAATAGGTTTCGGGTAAGGGAGAGGAGAGAGGGGAGGGGGGTGACTTGTAAAAAAAAAAAGAAAAAGAAAAGAGAGAACTAAAGATACAGTAAATAACAGAGTGCTGGGTGGGGCAGTGTTCAGTTGGGGGGAGGATGGGTGTGAGGGGTGAAAACAGAACAAAAAAAATACAGACGGACAGAGACAAACATGGAGCAAATGGGGTGGTGGTGGTGGTGGTGGTAGGGTCAGGTCTGGCCCCATGTTGGTTGGGGGGACGGGGGACTGAACACGACAGCCTCAGACGACTTGGTCCAGAGCGCGGAGCAGCTCCTCGCCCTGCAGCAGGTGCTGCCTTCCCAGGACAGGGACATTCACCTCACAGTCGTAGCGGGTGAGCTGGGGCAGAGTGAACGGGGAGCTGGCGCCGTCAGACGAACTGCCCAGCAGACGGCTAGCCATGTCTGAAAGAGAGAGAGCGAGAGAGAGAGAGGTCATGAAGAGGGCAGAGTGAGAGGGATGGGGGGAGAGAGAGAGCAAGAGACAGAGAGAGAGAGAGAGAGAGAGAGAGAGAGAGAGAGAGAGAGAGAGAGAGAGAGGTCTTGAAGAGGGCAGAGTGAGAGGGATGGGGGGAGAGAGAGAGAGAGAGAGAGGTCATGAAGAGGGCGGAGTGAGAGGGCGGAGTGAGAGAGAGAGAGAGAGATAGAGGTTATGAAGAGGGCGGAGTGAGAGAGAGAGAGAGGTCATGAAGCGGGCGGAGTGAGAGGGCGGAGAGAGAGAGGGAAAGAGGAAGGAGGGGTGAGAGACAGTATCAGAGAGATGGAAAAGCGAGAGAGGGGGAGACAGAGAGGACAGGAGAGTTAGATGGTGAGAGATATGGAGAGAGAGCATTGGATAGATGGAAAGAGAGTGAGAGTGAGAGATGGAGAGATGGAAAGGGAGAGACAGAGAGAATGGGACAGATAGAGCGTGAGAGACATATATGGAGAGGAGAGAGAGCGTTGGATTACATGTAGTAAAGAAACTTTGAGGGGTGTGCGTTGGTGAGTTTGAGGAGCTGTCGTTGTTGGCTAATACAGCGCTATATCGTTGGGTATTAGAATGGTTTAACCCGTTCTTGAACCCTGACCTGAAGGTAGCAGTAAGACGGTACGCTGTGACAGCAGCTCAGACCTGCCGGTCGTCTGCGTCACCTTCTTCTTCTTTCCTGCCTCCAGCGGCTCCTGAAACACTGCACCCTAAAAAAATAAAATAAAAAAAAAATGATGGAAAGGTGGGGAAAAAAAGGAGAATGTTTCATGGTTTTAGGATGGGTGCAGTTGGATGTATGCTTCCTGCTGTAGATATAAATCAGTTTGAAAAAATAACTTTATATAAATAAATGCTTAGATCTTTGAAATAGACGCTGGTACAGACTTGAAGTGAACAGGGACTTTGAGAAACATGTGGTGAGGGTGCAGTAGACTCACCAGTCCCATTGCCTGGGACAAAGAGGAGACCGAGTCCAGCTTCCTCTTACGCTGTGCGTTGTCAACGCGGGCAAGGGTCCGGAGAGGCATTGCCCCGTCCATCAGGGGGGTTCTGTGACAAAAAAAAAACAGCACCGTCAGTTAATCAGACATTACAACTGCTACTGTACCATCTCTTGCCAGTTTAGAGTATACAGTGTGTGTTGATGACAGTTCATACCAGACATATCCCTGGTAGGACAGCTTATTAAAATAATTGCAGTTTGCTAATTTGTTTCTTTATTAAGTCAAAATGTATTACACAATTTCCTCGTTAGTGTTATAGGTGGTACGGGAATTTAAATTGAGATATTAGAAAGATGTTCCAGTGTAGTGAAGTGTGCGCCAAAAGTGTGTGTTCATGTTGAGTGTGCTTCTTACGTCTTCGAGAGCGCGCCGTTTGGGTGGAGTCTATCAGCCAGTCCCTGAGGGATGCTGCTGGGGTGTGCTGGGGAGGTGGAGCTACTGGGTGAGGAGGCGCTGCTGCTGAACGGGGAGCAGGGGTAGTTTTGGAGTCCCGGGGCTAAATGGAGGGGAGAGGAGCTCCGCATGGGTTTCGATTCCGGCTCACAAGACAGGGGCTCCCCGGGAGAGAGGGTGCGCAGCTGGAAGTCATCGTCCATGGGGATGTATGGAGCCAGCATCTCCAGGTCCAAGTCCTCGCTGGTCTGGGGAAACCCAAAAGCAGACGGTTCGAGTTGAAGTTTAATTTGTCATGTCATCTCAAAATACAGGTTTCAATGACAGTGAATGCTATGCGTTTCAGCTGGGGGCGCTTGATTTCAATCATACTAATTGATGTCCTCCTGTCCTGGTATTTACCTCTGCACTGCTTAAAGTGGGTCTGGGCTCTGTATCAATAGCGAACAGCTTCTCGACCAGGTCCAGTTTGAAGGTTGGGCTGATGTCTGAGTCGATGGAGAACACCAGGTCCAAAGGGCTGCCGGGCTGGAAAAAAAATCATCAAACCCATACTCAAGCAGACATTAATCCTCCATGTAAACATTTCTGAAATGTGTGCCATTTGATGATAAGAATCTATGCATCCATATTGTTTTCAATAGGTTAGCTAACGAATAAGAAACTTTTCAAGTTATTTCCTTTTAACATTTTGTAAATGGCTACTTTTTTTCTTGTTCTCTCTTTTTGAGACACAAATTCAATAATTCATTCTAAATGTAAACACAAATGCCACATGGAAAAACCCTTGCTGTAGCAGTTGGTAGATTTCCGCAAAGTTGTTTTACCTCTGTGGTGCCCGTGGTTCTGGAGGAGTCAGGACCACAGGAGGACGCTGGGAAGGGAAAGTCCTCCTGGGGAGGCTGTGCAGGGGAGAGGCTGCTGCCGTCGCACCCTGCAGCCGGGAGAGAATCGCTGGGGGGCAGGGGCGACAGAGGCAGGGCCAGCCTCTCGCTGCTGGAAGGTAGCATCACGTCGTTGTACAGGGGGATGTCTTTCAGCAGGGCCAGGTCAGAGTCTGGACGGAGAAGAACAAGACGAAGGACTCTCGATTACAGAGGGGAACTGACTTTGGGAGGGGACGGAGTGTTTTTCTAAATCATCACTAGGTCACAAAAGAGCACTGAAAAATGTGTACTGTATGGTTATAATTTGAGGAAAACTGGAATCTCTGAAAGCAGATTATAAAACACAGCAGTAACAGTTTTCACTTTTAACGAGAGCACAACACATAGAACAAAACGTCTTAACGTCTTTTGAATACGGGCGTCCATGTTTTTGTTAGTGGGTGGACCTCCAGTCAGGGTTGGGGAAATGGGTGACGGCTGACCTGGAGAGCTGAAGTCCAGGGAGATGATGGTGTCTCCGGCGGCAGGGGCCAGCAGAGTGAGGTCCTCGGACTCCTTCAGCCGGTCATACAGACTGACTATGGGCTGCACCTCCTCAGCGCTCAGGGTGAACAGCTTGATCACGTCCATCTCCTGGCTCCTCTGCTCCTCTACGGCGGACATAGACACCACCAACTCTTCCTCCACATCTTCCTCGTCCACCTCCTCTGGCTGGCAGGTCTCCCGCTCCTCCTCTTCTTCATCCTCTTCCTTGACGATTTTACGATCGGCCGTCTGCTCCAGAGACAGGATCAGCTGCTCCTCCTGGATACCACTGAAGATGAAAATATACGATAGATTTAGTTGACGGCATTATTAAACACTCAATTGTGAGGGGGGGGGTGCCTTTTTTTTCGCCATTCGATGAAGTAGTTCTGACAAAGTCCTACTCACATTCTACATGTTATAAAGACATGGATAAATATATATATTCTATATATCTAAATGCAGCAAATTACATTGTTACATTATAATATCCTCTCAACAGTGGCCCTGCATACATATTTTCACATAGAAAATATCCTGCGCTGTGTCAGGCCCCACTTTAAGTTTAAATAAACTAATTTGAGCTGTAAATGTCATGCCAGTATTTATCAGACCTACTTCCTCCCACTCCCTCATACACGGGCTTGTTTCCCTGTACACTTAAACCGTAGCCCCACCTGACGGACATTGGAATACAATCTTGGTCACGTACCTGAGTACAAAGTTGACGCAGACCACACACTGGGGCTGGGAGTTCTTGTTGTTGTAAATGACGGTGGCCTGGGTCTCCAGCCACACATAGCCTCCTCTCTTAGCCAGCATGCGGTACTGCCCCGTACACACCTGGCCCTTAGCAAACACTGACAAAACACAAAACCACCAGACAACATATTCAACTCAAAACGAATTAAAATTAATTAAAAAGTATAAACACTGACAAAGCACAAGACCATCAGACAACACATTCAACTCAAAACAAATAAAAACAAATAAAAAAGTATAAACACTGACAAAGCACAAAACCATCAGACAACATATTCAACTCAAAACTAATCAAAATTAATTAAAAAGTATAAGATCGTAAATGTAAATATGAATGGATTTTTTAATAAATTAATTTTTTTAAATGTAGATATTCATGTAGAGTAGTTCGAATGACAGTAGATCTAAGACCCAAGCAGTGACGTGCTTCCTGGCTGGTGTTGCCGTGGTGACAGTGGGGCTTACAGTTGTGGTGCGTCTTGGTGAGGTGGTCCGAGTCCATAGCGTGGTAGTAATCATACACAGAGCGATTCAACAGGTCCTCTGGGTCATAGCCCACCAACTCAGTGATCCTGAGAGACAGAGAGATAGAGAGAATGGGAGAAAGAGGGAGAGAAAAAAAGAGAGAAAGAGACAGGTAATCAATTATTTTCACTGTTGACGATGGTTCTTTGAACAGAAAGCTGCTATAAGGAGTGTGACCACTAGGTGTCTCTGTGGCTCCAGATATCAAACAGCATTTCCTTTGTTTTCCATTCAGAGGAAGCTGACGTAAATGCTCAACCCAACTCCCTCATTAAAAAAAAATCTCTCCAGAGTGTAACAGTCATAAACTACCCAGATCACTGAAAACCATGTCGGTCTAAATGAAATAGGAAATGATCTAAGAAGGTTTTACATAAAATAAGACAGTGGGTTTAATTAAATACGGATGGGTTTATCTCACAGACCTCTCGTCACAGTAGGTGAACTTCATGTCCAGCGTGTGTCGGCTCAGGAAGGTCTTGGTGTCCAGGGGGACCTCGATGTTGGAGGGGTGGTGGATGGGGTCGCAGATCAACACCAGGTAAGGGACCGGAGGCTCTTTTTCCTCCTCCGCAGCGGCGGGGGGGCTCTCGTAGACACGCATGTGCCCCGAGCAATGGAGTACCTAGTGGGAGAACAGGTCAGAAGGTTAACGCTACCTTCATCGACTGGAAGCCCAAGGTTAGCAGAAAAGGGCCATAAAAATTATAATAAAATCGATTAAATTGATTTGTGAAGAGAAGAAAGCCTGTCACTGTAAATAGTTTGTCGAAATTGACGGTCTGTCAGCATTGCTTTATAATGTGTTTTTGGGGGGGAAAGATCGTTTAAAATTCTTTCTGTGAAGGTCTTCACGTGTGGTTTACCTTCCATGTAGCCGACTTGACGTTGACAGTGCGCCCTCTAC
The DNA here is from genome assembly GCA_026901105.3 of Galaxias olidus. Taxonomy (NCBI): domain Eukaryota; kingdom Metazoa; phylum Chordata; class Actinopteri; order Galaxiiformes; family Galaxiidae; genus Galaxias; species Galaxias olidus. The sequence continues at coordinate 342,401 of JAPMUY010007194.1, forward strand.
TGGTAAGAGTACATTTCATCCGCAGGAAGAAGCTACGTTCTGTATTTTGCTCCTTGGCTTTTTTTGAAGAACCTGAGGTGGGATAGAGACAACAAAATAGATAAATATAGCAAAGTAAATCAAATAAAGAAATACTTCTTTATAGGAAATACGTCTTTTTATGGTTTAGATGTACAAATACAAATTAATGAACCACTGAGGCATAGTGGGAGAAACATGCAATCTGATATAATCTAATGTTACATCTACTTTTAGTCTAATATGTTACATCTACTTGTAATCTAATATGTAACATCTACTTGTAATCTAATTTGTTGCATCTACTTGTGATCTAATTTGTTGCATCTACTTGTGATCTAATATGTTGCATCTACTTATGATCTTATATGTTACACCTACTTGTAATGTAAGGTTACATCTTCTTGTAATGTAATGTTACATCTTCTTGTAATGTAATGTTACATCTTCTTGTCGTCTTGAATACATGAATCCCTACTTACAATGCTGATACTAAAATAATACAATAACACAAACCAATCTATCAATGTGCATATATAATACCAAGTTCACAAATATAATGTAACAATGCACTGATTACGAGTGTTATTTTTCTTTGCTTTGGTATATTTATAACAGTAATGAGGGCATAGTGGTGCCAGTGGTAGTTGTGGAAAGACTACTGGGAAATTAGGAGGAGGGTTGTTAGCCAGTTCCAATCCCAGTGGTCAAGGGCTGAGTCACTGAATGGGACAGACCACCAATTTAAATACACACGGCTCCTATCAGCACACTACTGTTTGGGATTGATGCGACAGCAATCTGCCCATTTGTGTGTGTGTGTGTGTGCGTGCGTGCGTGCGTGCGTGCGTGCGTGTCAGCGTTCATCAATTCATCAAAGGTCTTTTCATTAGTGCTCTGTGGAGTGTGCGCGCTCACGCAAGTGAGTCGGATTTCATTAAAGGTCTTTCATCACTGTCAAGTGTGTGTGTGTGTGTGTGTGTGTGTGTGTGTGTGTGTGTGTGTGCGTGTGCGTGTGTTTGTGTGTGCGCGTGTGTGTGTGTGTATGTGAGTCACCTGTTCTGTGCACCAGCATCTCCCGGAGCTCCTCCTGGTCACAGGGGTGTGTGTAGTCAAACACACTTTGTCCTGTCAGGTCAAACTGTGACACAAAGGGGGAGAAGACATGTGAGTGAAACGAGGCAGCGGGGAGCCCGGGTATAATGTCTGAACACACACTGCATGGGGAGTGAACCCCAAAATCACACAGACAGCACAGAGATGGAGAGGGCTCCCAGTCACCAAAGTGAAAAGCAAAAATGTATTTCAAATTCAAGTGATTGTAATTTATATACATGTAGTACCAGTCAAAAGTTTGAAAACTTTCCAAATAAACGTTTGACTGGGACTGTATGCATATGACCCATATGTGTTTGTATATGTGTGTGTGTTTGTGTGCATGAATCCATACTATATGTGTGCGCATTTTAATCTGCATATTACCACAACATTGCAATTTTTTATTTAGCCGGTATACGACCAAAAACAATCTCTCTCTGGGGATCAATCCTCTTGTTTCAGTTGTTATATCTCATTGCACACATATGCCCACCCCCAGTAGCCTAAACGGATGCTGTGTTATATTGATTATGTGACGTTGGCTGACTCTCCTGCCGCTTGTTGAAACCTACACTGTGATTACCTGTGCCAGGCCCAGACACTTGTTGACGCTGTCGGAGAGATAGATCATGTCCCCGTCCTGGGACAGCACCAGCAGGAAACCCTCCAGAGCCTTCAGGTAGGACCCGTTGAGCTGGACGTCCAGCTCACTCTCCTGCTTGGCCAGAGCTGCCTGGTCTGTGAAACGGGGTGAGAGAGAGAGAGAGAGAGAGAGAGAGAGAGAGAGAGAGAGAGAGAGAGAGAGAGAGAGAGAGAGAGAGAGAGAGAGAGAGAGAGAGAGAGAGAGAGAGAGGAGGATGGTGGGTTAACCTGTCTGGTTCCCTGCTTCTGACAGAGGTGGATGATGGATGATGGTGTCAGGTTGGATGGGAAAAAAAAACACCTGCGGCTTACGATAATACATCATGTTAAAGGGATGACCATACTTTTGACAAGCAGTATTCACCCAGTTTAAGTAGATAAAAACAGTATTTGTACAAATTCAGTACAAATAAAAGCTCTATCAGGAGCTGAAAAGAAACGGTAGTAAACAACAGTGATCCCATCAGAATCCCTGATATGCTAACAGTTTCCTATTTACTTACAGTGACTGTTAGCATTGACTAGCACTAGTAGGTAATGGTAACTCTACGGACTCTCTGTGTGGTTGGGTTTGCACGTCAAAGGCTTATTTCATTCAAAAGTTTAAAAGCTTGACCGCTGTCCATGCCATGGCGGCTCGTCCTGTGAAGAGGGGCTCTAGTCCATTATCCCAAACAACAAGGATCTGGATGGCACTTCCAAGACCACAACATAGATTAAGAAATACAGATCAATGCAATATATACACATACATATCACACACACACACACACACACACACACACACAGAGAGATATTTATACACTTAAGCCAGTGGGTAATCAAAGAGAGTGCAGAGGAAGTGGAGAGCAAGAGCGAGAGAGAGAAAGAAAGAGAGAAAAAAGAGGAGGCATGCAGGTACGAGAAAGAGAGGGAGGGATGGAGGAGGGGAAAGGAAGGCAGGTCAGGATTCCTTAAATCATGCTACACCCAATAATTAGAATTCTGTTAGTTCAGACCATCAGAATAGAGTCACACATGCTTACAGTGTAGGGTAGGGCACTGCGACACACACACACACACACACACACACACACACACACACACACACACACACACACACACACACACACACACACACACACACACACACACACGGCTAGGACTGCAGAGGGATCCATATTAACTGCATGTCTGTGAGTTTCTGACCATTTCTCAGTGCTATCAGCACATCCATTCCAGCGGTTATTTCCTGCTGCCTCCTGACAAAGAGCCTTCTCAACCCATCAATTAGAAACCAGAAGATACATGTTTACAACCATGCAGTTCCACAACAATAGTTTTTCACTAGGGACTAGAGGCGGGCAATATATTGAATATACTCGACGTATCGCAGCTTCTTCTACGTGGGATGTAGTAAATTACTATATCGCGAACGTTCGAGTATAAATTTGTCACATAATTTTTTAAGCCGCCAGGTCACAGACACAAAAAAAAACTGTTTTGTTATATTCGACTTGGTTGTGATTTTCCCCTTTTTGCATGCAAGTTTAAAATTGTTCAAAATAGAAACCACTAATGAAAATGAACAATAATGTTTTAATGCAGACATTCATTGCAGGGACTACTAGAATCATCATACTGGTGTGACTGTTTGCATCAAAGGGTTAAATCAAGCATTTAGTAAGTGCTATAAAGGAGATATCAAAAATATTGAGATATATATCGTGTATCGCGATATAGCCTAAAAAATATCGCAATATTATTTATAGGCCATATCCCTAAAAGGGACGCACCAAATAATCTGTAAAACTCTGGCTAAATTCTAACTTCACATATGAAAATAAATGGGTATCTTATTATTATATCATTCATTCAAGCTTTTCTACCTATATTGTTTTTCTAAATGACTCCAGTGAGTAGAAAACGGACACAGTCTTAATGAAAGCATCCATACTGTACATACTGCTGTCTTAAATCACTTAATCCCTTTTTCAACGTGTTACAAACAGATAAACAGCAGTTTGACAAACCATCCTCTAACAAACAAACAAACAAACAAACAAACAAACGCTCTGCTCCGCCCCCCTGCCTGCGGCCGTTACCTGTGTCGCTGAGCACCTTCCTCATGCGCAGGTAGCTGATGGCCAGCCTCATGATGGACGCTTTGTCCAGGTTGGAGGTGACGCTGTGGGGCAGGGGCAGCTGCTGGGCCAGCTCGTAGAACACCTCCGACTCCTTCCCCCGCCGGCAACGCGCCGCATCCCGAGACTTCTCCTTCCTTCGCTCCGAACTCACCCTGCGGGGGACAACGGACGAGGGGGGAGGGGGAGGGAGAGGAGGAGGGGGAGGGAGAAGCGGGTCAGGCTCGGCAGGGACGGGTTCTGGTGCCGCCTGTTGGTGCTGGGCGGTCTGGCTCGGTTCTGACCCGTTGAACACATACACCACCAGGGTTGGCATGGCAACGCTGGTCCCTGACTACGACTGCCTGCTTTTCTGCTGTCTGGGTCGGTCTGCTCAGCTGATTCTGGAGGGGAGCGGAGGAGAGGGGAGTGGAGGAGAGAGGAGGAGTGTACAGGAGGGGAGGGGAGGAGTGTAGAGGAGGGGAGGGGAGGGGAGGAGAGGCAAGGGGAGAGGAGGAGAGAGGAGTGTAGAGGAGGGGAGGAGTGTAGAGGAGGGGAGGGAAGGAGAGGGGAGGGGAGGGGAGAAGAGGAGAGGGGAGGAGAGAGGAGAATGGAGGGGAGGGGACAGGAGTCGAGGGAAGGGCTGCAGTAGTCTGCAACAAGCAACAAGCCGGCCAGCCCACGGTCTCTCATTACCATACACAGAACCATGTCTGGCGTCTTATTGGCTGCTCACCAAGAAAGTGCAGTGGACTGATTGGCTGGGCGAAGGGGCTTGGTGCACGGCTAAGAGGCTACTCCACCAATCAGAGCCGACAAACATCTCCGAACTCAGACATAAAGGCGCATAACAGACACACAGACAGGAACACACAAAAACGACAGATTAAATGTCTTATTTTAAGAAGCCAAAAAGCAACTGCCTTAAGCAAGCCGTGGTTAATGCACACAGACATATTTCACTGGGATACAATCCCAGGAAACACTCTGTTATATTGGGACATGGTCAGGTTGTAAATAAAATGTAAAAAAAATCGTCTAGCAACAGCGAGCACAGGGCAGTAAACAGATCCCAAGGTCAAATCCCTCAGAAGACACTTCAATGGCCTCGAGCTAGTCAGGAAAACCAGTCGCCATGCAATTCATAGAACCGAAAGTAACTTTTCTTCTATTTGCCTTTGAGTCCTCTGTTCAAAAGCGACACGGTCAGATGTGCTATTAAGGGACTAAAGTTGAGTCTTAAATTCAGAACAGCAGCAGAATAATTTACATTCATTTTTTATAACGTGAAATGAGAATAACTTTCATAGTCTTCCCATCTGAAGTTATTGCCTACTTCAGAATTGATTAAGTTATTGCCTACTTTAGAAAAAAATAACTGAATTAATATTTCATTACATTTACAAAGGGATGCTAGCGTTCTATTTCAGTGTTGGCAATCGCTGGATTTGTTTACTTTCTGAAAGCTTCTGACACACGGTAATGACATTACCAGCGTACAGAGAGCAATGTTTTTCCACGGCTGCATATCTTGGCTCCGTTCCGCTCTGACTGGGCCATTCTATTTTGAAAGCAGGCCATTAACTGATCTTATGTCGACGGGAGTGATTGACCATAACCACTCAAACCGAATCTCAATCCATTGTAAATCAGGATAATAAAAGAACATTATGACCAAGAAATAGAAACGTTGATTCAAAAAGTCTTCGGAAAAAGACTTCTAGAATTGCAATTGATCTGTAATGCAATAACAACAAACCAATTAGGTAGCCCAGCTAGCCTATATTTGAGGCCCCCCCCACCCCCCAAAAAAAGGAAAACTGTGATATTGCAGTGAATGAATTTAGTAAAGCGATCCAATCTCACTGGGACGGTTATCAGCGTGCTCCTTCAACAAGGCAGATAATGTCATTCTTTTTTTAACTTAGCTGCTTATTCCCAGGGTTAGCAAACCATGCCACAGGGCACGACCATTCAACTCTCTTCTGGGACTTCTAAGCTGAAAATGTTTTGTTTGCTAAATTGGGTAAACCATAGATAAAAAATAAATATAAAAGACTGTGGAAAGGGGTCAGGAATAACTCCTTGCAAAATTGTGTTCCTCTCTGAATGTTTCCTATTAAACAAACTAAAAGACACAATGTTGGACAAGGTACTGTTCTAGAACTAATTGAATAACCTAGTACCTATGGCAACGGTGTGTGTCTTATGGTGCTCTAAGCAGACTATACCTACACGTGTTGACCCGTGACAGACCCAACTGAAGGCTAAAGTTATGCTTAAACAACGCAAACTTTATAATCTGGAGTCATTTCTAACATGGGCTGACATCTTCAAAGTCTAATCCAACCGATGGGGAAGTGCTTCAAGGCATGAAGCCTCTGTGCTCAATATTTCAGCTGAGTTTATTTAGAAGAATTAGTCAACATGAACACAAAACACTACTGACAGACTGCTACAAAGCAACCTCTTCGATATTTGCAGAATGGTTTCAAACTGAGCTACAACGTAATTCTGTTGATCCGTCCAACTCGGCATAAAAGATATAGTCCGTCCGTCCGTCCGTCCGTCCGTCCGTGCGTGCGTGCTTCGGAGGATCGGAGGGAAACAAGCCAAATATTTACAGTACTATTCCTCCTAAAGAGCTGGCCTTGTCTATAACTGTAGCCTCTTCTGAAAGCGGATCCACCAGCTTATGTAATCACAGTGCTTACTCTCTGCTCTGCTCCAAACTCCTGGCCACAGCCTACAGTAGTACACAACAGGAACAACCCAGCAGGATCGACCCAACAGCAACCGGCCAGCCCAGGCTGCTTCCAGTAGTCACAAGCCAAACGTCAGTCAGCCCTTGATATCATGTTCAAGGTCTTGGCCAACTCCATTAAGTTTGACTTATATGCACTGGAGTGAGGCATTAGCAGCAAAGAGTAGGGTTAAATATCACGCTAGTCCAAAACAAATCTAAACAGTTTTTTAAAATAGGATCATTTGTAATCCCTCCAGGTTATACATTTATATATTTATTTATGTATTCATACGTTTACTGATTGACGGATTTCTTCTTTTCATTGGGGTCAACATAGAGAAATGAGGATCAAATTCCAGTAGATGCAAATGTTAGGTTTTGAATCAGTAGCTGTACTTCACTGGGACAGGAAACTCCTACCCCTAATTGAAGCTGTTTACCGGGAAGACCAGACAAAAAGAAGCTTATTTAAGGATCATTGTTTCACACAGTACCGATCCAGGGGATGAGGATAACACGGTTAGAGCCTTTTATCTTCTAACAAAGAATACACCACGGGATGCAAGTTACATAACATCCAAGCACGTGGTCCTCATGACTCCTTTTCCACTTGGGTCACCTAACCCTAGCACGCTTAATGCACTAGAAATACATGTGTTTAAAACCACTACAAACAAATTTGCTCTGTTTGGTCATTGCACTTTTGCTTTTAAAACACTACCCTTGCTTGTCTTAATATAGGCCCGGTTTCCCGTACACAGATTAAGCCAAGGCCTGGACTAAAAAAACATTTTCAATGGAGAATCTCCATTGACAGTGAGATTTTTTTTAAAACTAGGCTTAATCCCTGCAAAGGAACCCGGGCCACAAAGTTGAACTAATGTTCATGCTAAAGAAAAGTAGGTATGTTAGCCAACCACTGAACAACATCTAGGCCTTTAAAGGCTTAAAGAAAAGTGGGTCTGGGACTTCGGGGCTCTGGGTGAATAGAGGCACTGAGCAAGTCAGGCGCACTGACCACCCAACAGGTACCCCCCACCAGGTACCCCCTACCAGGTTGAAGCTCCTCAGCCATGGGAGTTTAAACAAAAACATCAGCCAACTTGTTGACCCGTTATTCAACTGCATTATTAACCAGCAAGCAACAGTGGCCTACTTTAACAGAGATGTGTTTAGGCTGTGTGTCACTGTGGCAGTCAACAGCGTAATGTAACCCATTTCAGATAACGGTTAGTCCTATACTCTCCGATAAGGACACTGAACCCCTGTTCAAAAATAAACAAATTCTCAATATACATCTGTCCTTCCTTAAAAGCATATGTGTGCAAATTATTTCAATGTTTACGTGTTTTTTTTAGGTTGACAATGCTTAATAGTACTTAGTAACTTAGTTTAACTTGACTCACATAGCTAGAAAATGTGCATGTTAAAATTTGCTTACCTATTGATCCTGAAAACAGCCATGAAATTGTGAACTGCCTCAACCAAATTAACCACTAAGCTATGGGAGATAAAGTCAGCCTAATTGAATCTGCCCAGTAGAGAAAACGCCAATTAGCCAGAGTCTCTAGAATGCCTGTCTATTGGCAGAAAGGCTACTCTTAACGACTAGACCAAATGTTAGCCACCCCTTCTTGACGTCAAACCATAGTGAATCACCGACATGATCACCACACTTAGTGGCAACTAAATTAATAAGCCAATAAATCCACTACTTTGTTTACTTATTTGACAGCACCACCGTGAGACCATAGGCAGTCATTTTGTTAACATGAGTTCCTCTAGACGAACCCCCCCCCCCCACACACACACACACACACACACACTAATAAATTCATACTACTCCAAAATTCCATAGCAGGAAGGAATATGCAACCATCCATATCCACAACAAAATGGCTCAGCATAGCACATGTTCAGCTGAGTGGACTCCATTTCCAAGCTACTGTACAAAATCACCTATTACTGTGAATTTACCCATTACTAATCAATCTCTTTGTTCTTAAATAACACCACAGACAATATAGTCTAGGGTGATTTGCTTAGATATAACATTAGCCCTCTCATATAGTACCACATAGACTTCTACAATTAGGACAGAGACCTTTAATGACACTCCAATTAGACAGCAAACGCGGCAGATCAGCTACTGGGACTTTGCAATCGCTTATGGAAAGATTAGACAGCTTATTTACGGAATTTTCAAAAGATCACAATGGCATGTACGTTGAGGTTAACCTAGTGATCCTAGTCCTTGCAATGTAAGTACCCATGAATCGATTGATAAGGAGTGCAGACCTTAAATAAATGATTATGCTGTCCTGGATGATAATTCTTATTCTACTTGGTAAATCCTGACAAAGGTTCCATTTAGGAGGTCGTTGTAACTTAAGTGAATGACTAAACAACAATTGTACTTGATTTTTGAAGACACTCTTCCTGCACTTTTCAACCTACGCACTCAATGGTGTCTAATCTAATGTGATCCTGTCAATTTCCTGGGACTAAGTGAGTAGATATGTAGTATAATTCAAAAGTCGTGTGTTGATATGATATGACAAACTAACAGCATTTTACAGATTTATATTTTACAGATATTTGAGATAGACAGCCAAGCTTAGCTAACAGAAGGTATAACTCAATCTCTAGACCTCTAACACTGACTCAGTTACATTGCCTGACTCGTCTCAGTTGAGACAGCCCAATCAATTTGGCTAAAAACCAAAAAAGAATACAAAGGAAGCCAGCTAGTTAGAAACGAAGAAACCATCGCTGCATTTGTAAACAGGAAATAACTCCAAACAAGCAGAATAATAAAAAGTACTTGGCATCAGCTCACACAGTAACCTAAAGTGTAACGTTTGATATTTCAGCTAACTGCTAGGTTAGCAAGCTAGTGGGTAACTGGCTAAACTGGACTAGCAAGCGTCAACGTTCTAACAAAACATGTCAAAAACACTTGCCTGGAAAATTCGAAACAGTTACAGAATCAAAACAAACCAGTAAAATGTGTCAATTAGATCGAAGTTAATTAGCAAGTCGGTTATCTTGGCTAACGCTACCTTTTCTTTTCGGGGACAATTCCTGTGTCCATCTCAGGACGAAAGACCTGTGTGGAGTCTCTCTATGATATCTCACTGTCTTCGGGCCCGTCGAGAATAAAGGAATATTCCACTGTTTAATTCCAATAAAACCAGTAGATCCGTTACTTGTGATAACATAACACTTTCCAGTTTGTCTATTCTGGAAAAAAAATATTAAGCCACCATTTCAAAAGTGTGATGTTAGTTTATTTCCTTTAACAGACTGCCACGCTGGGATACTCCACTTGCTGTACAACGTTGCACAGTTGTTAATCTGCTCTCCCCCTCCCACAACAGGCCACACTTGAACGAGCAGTCACATGCTTTAGGGACGGGAACGCGCCCTTCAGAAAGAAATAGATATTAACAGAATTAAGGAAATGCATGTTCCCCTACTTTGATTAACTTTATAACAGGCAATCTATTCTTTATTAAATCCGTTTTCTAAGTAAGGCTCACAAGAACATATGCTAAAAAATGGTGCTCCGAAAGTGTGACCTTCTGCAAGGTTAGCTTATTGTTGCTTGTTATTAAGTGAAATATGGGCATACAAACTGCTTTCAATAGATTGAATGCAGTCATTTGAACCATATCAACACCTGTGCACATGGGCTTTACATGTGTGATTAACTAACGCGCGTTTATCAAGGAAACAACAACGCTTTTCTCCCATGCCATAGCCAATACACTTAGAAGGTAATAAAGTCCCAATTAAATTTGCCTTATCCAATCAGAGCAAGACGTTCCTGATAATACAGTGTGTGTTATGTGAAATTAAATAATTTGACTGAGGTTTTGTCAGTTAGCCGTCTTATTATCTTTGAGCAGACCGGTATGTTTGGGACATGCTGAGTTCGCACGGGTCTGCTTCTTTTTATGATTGAACCATATAATTTACTATAACAGTTATTTAGAATTACAACAAATTACTTTTCACTCCCTATCAAAATCTTTAAACAAACACGACGAAACACCCTTCTATGCATGCGTGTGCCCGACACACCCTTCCATGCATTGATCTGGCGAGTAATATCAGTTTGCAGATCTCCAATTGCGCTTCCCGGACAGAGTTGGCACGATGACATAACCGTGGGCAGAACGTCACAACTTGTGTGGGGTCTTAGTCGAGGTGTGGTAATTTTACCGCTACCCTCGTTTTAGGCCAGACTATCAACATTAAATGCGGTAGGCTAGTAGTCGGTGTGGTAGAGTGGCACATTTCCATTGCAATTGAAAAGATAACCCTTTTGAACATCCTCGAGTAGCTTTGATCTGAAGTTTAAATCAGCATAGGCCTATTTTTTACTTTACCTTGATACTAAGATCAGTGAGCAAAACCCATGTCTTTGTAAAATAATAATATGGTAATAATAATAAAAAAAGAAAGATAAATTGCTGCCTAATAAATAAATAAAAAATCGATTTCTCCCTCACAGCGGAAAACCAATTAAACAGCTAGGGAATTATGTGCACTCTGTGGTATAATCAGGTAGGCTTCAAAAATCACTGCTAGCAGCAATTAGAGCGAGTGTAATGACACTTTCGACAGGGACCATACTCAGGAGTTATGCTTGACTCAGACCAGAAAACATAGGACAAAACAAATACAAAAATCAACAAAGATAATTATTTTCACTGTAGAAACTGAACTAAACTGATGGCCTAGTTGGCCTGACAAGGTAATTGCAGGAATTAGATTATCCTAAAGGGAAACACTCCTGACTAGCCTGTTAATTGTGTTTCCATGAACATTATAATGAGTAGAAAAGACTTTTGTCCGTTTAACCTGTTCTAACTATATGGGTGTTTCTCAGTGCTGTCATTTAAAAAGTTAGATTCAAACACTTTGTTTTTAACGCAATTCTTTGATCTTCATTCAGAGCCTTTAATTTCCACATGGTTAGTAGCTTGTATTAAATCCAAACTGGTCTTTAAATGAAGAATACTTACCGCTACACCTTATTAAACCCATGTTAATAAACACTCCATTTGCTGAAGTAGCCAAAGAGATACAATGGACTGTGAGAAGTGTATGGAGATGTGTAGAGGGTGTTTACTGTGGCAAAAACACTTGAGAGGTATACTAATGTAAAAATTCTGATTATTATTTACAGATTCCCATTTAAGTAAATGGGAAAGTGTGTTCAAACCTTTGACTGGTACTGTATGCCATTATAGTTTCAGTTTTTGGGATTTTTTTTGCACTGGATTCTTTACAGGATATACTGGGGAGAGAGGAGAAAAAAAAGACTTCCTGGCTTGAACACTTGACAGGAAGTGTCAGTGTCAGAGTCAAGGACATCTACCCAACGTGGGTTCAACTCAGGACAACACCATTGTTTACCCCCAGCCCACTGCATTCCTCTCTGGGCTAGCATTGATTGATAGATAGATAGAGAGATAGAGAGAGAGAGAGAGAGAGAGAGAGGGGGGGGGGGGGGGGGGGGGGGGGCTGGTCTGTGTACAATTAGTCTAAAATCCACTTTTCTTTTGTAGTATTTTCTGGACCTCACCAGCCAGTATCTGAACAGCATGCGGGGAGGAGACGAATAGACAAGCAAACATTGCATTTTCATAAAGCTACTGTGAGCACATTGCTATTGTACAATTGTACTTCACTTGGGGCGACGTCAACAAACTGTTCACTTCCCCCATAAAGAATGTTGCTTCCTTGTATCTGATGAAAGGTGACAGTCTTGACGCAGTGTGGTTTCCTGTGTATTATCTTCTCGTTTGTGACGAAAGTTTAAACCGCTTATGGCCCCTACCGGTTGTTTGGCCTCTGTGACGATAACTGTTGGGGTTATAAGGTTATTATTTTGAAACTGCCTGTCAAACAACTTCTTAATGCAGTCTGTGTCTGTATTGTGCACAAAACTGGTGCACAACATCACTCTTTAAGGTTTGTATTACACATTTTTTAAAAAGCAATACAAGCTTTACAAACATATAAAATGTCTGTTTTCAATCATTTGTGGTTTGATTACAATCAAAAGATTCTTAGATTATAATCATACCACCCTACTTACATGGAAGTCTTTTCCTGGAATCTAGTGTTGTAGCTTTAACTGATCGTGTAACCATGAGGTATTTCCGCACACAATTTGATAAAACATTTAAAATGTCTGGGGACCAGCTAAGGTAGCTCTTTGGACCCCATGGTTTAAGTCCCAGGCACAATATACAGTATCATAAATTCAGGGAGCTTCTATAAAACAGATCTTAAAGACGATGTTAATGGCCAGACTTAGTAAATTGTATGATTACACACTGAAAAACCTGTTATTTTCTCTCTCACTCATCAGTGTAAGACTGCCAATCTGGCACTTTCCTCTTCGTAGCGTTAGGTCTTGAAATGGCTGATGAAATATTACCAACACAAAGAGAAAACTTTTGCAGATTACTCAACAGGTATGAATCACTGCCCTCCACTGAACTCGACATCTTGCATCCTCTCTTAGAAAGCCTGGCAATTCCATTTACGTCAATAAGGAAGTGTTGCTCCTGAAGGACAGTGCCAACAGTTATTTGCATACTAACGCAAGGCAGAGTTCAGGTACATAATCAGCAGAAATCAATTTTGACCGGATCTTCTAAGATTTTTGGGATTATACAGTACTGTGCAAAAGTTTAAGGCAGGTGTGAAGTCTTTAAAGTTAGAAAAAAAATATAGAAAAATATCAATGTTAATTTTGTTTTGTTTTTATATCAATTTATGAAATACAAAGTGAGGGAAAAGCAAATCGGTATCAAATCAACATTTGGTGTGACCACTCTTTGCCTTCAAAACAGCATCCCCTGCCTAAAACCTATGCACAGTACTGTATATTTGATGTGGAAAATACGAAAAGGCCAAATGTTCACTTTTTAACATTTTTATCTACTTACATTTTCCCCCCATCATTTTCACATTTCTATGGAGAATTGAAGGAATGTAAAAAAATAAAAATAAACATTTGTACGTTTCTGAGTGAATTGTATTTTTGGTATGAAGCATTTGTTTGTCAGTTTCTTGAGAGGAGAGTCACAGATAAACTATTTCACCAGCTATTGTTGACTGCTCTTCTAGGACTTTACAGCAGAGGAGCTAATCTGTGCTGGGAAGCCTTGGCAATTCCCAGTATCCCTCCTCTTAACTTGGCAAAAAAAAAACACGGCAACAAGAGTTCAAATGAACACAGAGAAAGTTCCCATATGTTCAAAAAGTGCTTATATTCATGCTGAAGCAAATACATTTCTTTGCAAGAAAGAATAAGTAACATTGTAACATACAGGAGTTTTGTTTGCACAGTATTTGGCTTGATATGAGATAAAATCTTTAAAAATATGATTGCCACATTTGCAGGTAGCCTCTGATAAATAAATTCCTCTCTGCAGTCCTCTCTCTCTCTCTCTCTCTCTCTCTCTCTCTTCCTCCCTTTGTATTTCTTCCTCTGTCTCTTTATTTTACCTCAACCCTCTATCTGTCTCTCTATAATAATCTGTCTCACCCTATTTTTAATAATATTTCACCCTTCTCTCAGCATTGAGGATGAGATGAACTGACTGCACTCCTCTGTAAATGCAAAACAGCGATATCCATGCCAGCCGGCGATCGGTGCCAAAGCAGTCTGCCAGGCCCTCTCACTTAGCAGGAATTACAGAGGCAGCGACTCATTCTATGGTGGCCGTCCAACAGTGGGTCATGAGCTGTAACAGAATAGGCTCTGTTAAACCAGGAGGGTCACAAAGCTATAAGACGCGGCAGCCTTGACCAGCGTGCATGGCGGTGTCTGGGCCCTCTAGTTCTGTCACTCAGACTAGTCACATGTTTCTGGAGGTTCACTGGAATCAGGATGCATCGTTTGGGATAAAAAATAACAAATAAACGAAAAAATACATTGATGAGGGGAGAGAGAGAGAGAGAGAAGTGTGAATTTAACATATCCGTCCAAGGTCTACTAAGCAGAGGGCATAGTTCAGTTTTTGGCTGTAGGCCAGTGTCGATGTGTGAAAACGATCAGACAAGTGACTCCCAAGTCCAGACACTGACACACCCCAAGGTGAAGGGAACCCTAGCCCTCTAGGAGGTCGGGTGAGGTGAAGGAAAAGTTGTCAAACTCCTCCTGGTTGACGGAGGGGATGAGGGGGTCATCAATGGGTGTCAGGATGGGCTCCTCTTGGGTGAAATCCGGGTCAAAGTTGTTCACATCCTCTGGCATTTTCTGGAAGGAACAGACACACCCGTTCATTGGCCATAGTATATAGGACAAGGGACAGTTGTAGACGTTGTGCCTTAGAATGTGCTTGTGTTCAGGGACTTCAATTCCCAAAGTTGTTTTAAATAGCCCACGTGTACCAGTCTACAGTGCAGTGAACGTCTAAAAGCTGCCAATCCGCAGTAGGTACAGAGAACACACTCACATTGTTTGAACAGTTGGATGATTACCAGTTACCTCAGATTCCAGTAGAGCGCTCTAGCTACACCAAAGACAACATAACGCCTCGCAAATCAAAAAAGCTTGCGCAATCTAGCGATCAAAGGAGGCCAAAGGCAACCACCACAACACACAGCAACACAAGAGTCTAGTATTCATAACATGCCGGACAAAACCGGTCATATGGAGCTCATGTGACTCACGATCCGAGGCTTGAAGGGAGGTTCCAGTTCTCGCCGGTTCAGCTTGTCCCAGTTGATGCCGGTGAAAAAGGCGTGGCTGGCCACGGCTGTCTCCCCCCCCTCCGCTGGCACACAGCCCAGGCGGTGAGCTGGGTTCTTAGTGAGGAGCTAAGGGTTGGATATGCACAGTGAAGTAAAAGAGACACAGGTGCATTAGAAACACATTGAAAATAATCCACAATATGTAATGTAATAGAATATATTGGATTAGGGGTTTCATTTTCATTCATAGGACTGGATGGATTTAATCTTTTAACAGCTGTGTTTATTTTTCATTTCCTGTGCCCCTTTTTTTTTCTTTTTGTTTACCCAAAAGATAAATGCTCTTTTAAAATGTATTTGAACCAGAGATGGTTTGTTAGTATGTAAGATAAACTATCCACCATTTATAGTTTGTAGTTATGGTTTATACTATTGTAATAGAAATCTTATCGTAGCCTTTTAAACAAATTTATAGATGTAATTTCTCTTACACTATATTCCTGTTTTATTCAAAATCTTTCCCAGCACTCCCTGCTGCTCAGTTATCTGGTATATAAACGAGTGTAAATTGATATTACATCAGCCATGCTCACCCAACCCACACGATCGCACAAACACCAGATAAAAAAAAAACAGAAGGTTGTCTGGCACTTCCATAAGTCCCATCTGGACACTTACACCAAACCGAGTCCAGGGTTATTCTGGCAATGTACAGTACTGTGCATAAGTTTTAGGCAGGGGATGCTTTTTTGAAGGCGAAGGGTGTTCACCCCAAATGTTGATTTGATACAGATTTGCATTCCCTCACTTTGTGTTTTATGAATTGATAAAAACAATGAACATTTATATTTTTATATATATCTTTTTGTAACTTTAAAGACTTCCCACCTGCCTAAAACATTTGCACTGTACTGTATGTTTATATATTTCTTGCTGCAATATGTGTTAGAACCGTCACAGATGCAATCGATAGGTTCATTTATGAAAAATAACAATAAGACCAAAACCATCCCCTGCTGGACCCAAAACGAGTTTGTGTCCACTATTGTCTAATAATGAAAGCTAGGAGAGGCCACAGGGGGCGTCCGGACACAAAATCAAAGTTTGATTAAAAACAACGTCTCAGAGAGGCTTCAGGGAAACTAGAGCAAAGGGGGGAAAAAACAAATTAAAGTTAGCCCAGTTAGAGAACCCACCTAAGGGACTGCCGGCGACATTTACTCTGTCTGAGCCAAACAATAAATGGAGCACATGGCTGACCTCCATTACCCTCTGGTCTGTCCACCTGCAGTCTAATATGGCGCTGTCAATATCACACCGTAGCAGTATGAACTGTGAGTGGAGAAAAACACTGACCTGCATCACAACACTGTCCATCACCACAGAGAGGACAAAGAGATGGAGAAAGAAAGAGGGGGAAACGAGATTGGAGATGATTGAGAAACCTATTAAACACTATAACCCAGGAGACAAATAATCATTTACACAATTCATGACGTGTTCATGAAAAACACACAGAAAAAAAATAAATGTTCCGTCAGAAATGAAGGCGAGAGAGAGCATGAAGGAGAGTATTTCAAACGGGTTCATTGGGTTCAGTAGAAATACTGAAACCCCTTTCCTCTTCCCATGATGACTGCGGGAGCAACCGAGGCCAAGTCTAAACCTCCAGCCTAGACGACATCTTTCCATGGCTGCTCTGGTACCACTGCAAACAGCCAGTGTGCCAAGCAGCCACTCCTCCCAGCCGTCCTTCTAACCACACTTTCCAGCCAGTCATGGCTGACTCCATGAAAAGGAACGGCATCAGAGACCTATGCTAAGTTTACTACCAATGAAAAGATGTGGTCATGCAAAACAGCCACACACTAAGAGACGCTGTCTCATTTGGCATTCAAATACAACAATGGGTCAGCTGTCGCACATGCGACTTGCAACTGTCAAAAACAGAAAGACACACACACAAACACACACACACACACACACACACACACACACACACACACATTCTCATTGTGGCGCTCAATGAGCATATTCCAGAGAGCGACTCGTGGGTTTTAATACCACGAGTGAGTATAAATATAGTGTGGCGTTAAATCCACTCAGCAGAGAGCCCGTCTGGATGTCAGGCCGCCGCGGTCTTTACCGAACATGACGTGTGCCGCTAGGAGCCAGTCTATGTCACTGAGTTAATACTCTCCTCAGGCGGGCTGGAACTGAACAACAACGTGGAGGGCAGGAAAGGAGGAAGGGAGAGAGGGAGGGAGGAAGAGAGGAGAGAGAGAGAGAGAGGGAGAGAGAAGAAAGGAGGGAGAGGAGAGAGAAAGGGAGGGAGGGAGAGAGGGAGGGGCAGGAAGAGAGGGAGGGCGTGGAGAGAGAGGAAGCAGGAGAGAGGAAAGGAAAGGAGGCAGGGAGGGAAAGGAGGCAGGGAAGGAAGGAAGGGAGGGAAGGAGTGAGGAAGGCAGGGACTCGGGGAGGGAGGGAGGGAGGGAGAGTAAGAAGCTGGGTGTATTTATAGCCCTGTTGGCCGAGGCCACGACTGTGAAGCGGAGCGTGCCTTAATACAGTTATATAAGAGCACAGGAAGTCTGTCCGTCAGGCCAGCGGAGCGTGCCTTAATATAGTTATATAAGAGCACAGGAAGTCTGTCCGTCAGGCCAGCGGAGCGTGCCTTCATATAGTTATATAAGAGCACAGGAAGGCCAACAGCTGGAGGAACACAGGCACTGTCCCCTCAATCCTCTAACACGCATCAATAACAGAAGATTAAGAGAGGAATGTCTGTCCGTCAGGCCACAATCAATCCTACGCCATTCATCAATAACAGAACAATAAGAGAGGAACATCTGTCCGCCAGGCCAAAATCAATCCTCCTCCGTCAATCAATATAACATGTGACAGACTTCATTCACTAGCAACAGAAGAACGTCTGTCAGTCAGACCACAATCAATCCTCATCCGTCAATCAATAACAGAAGAAAGTCTGTCACTCAATGCTCCTGGATTCATCAATAACACATGACAGACTTACACCATCAACAGAAGAGAGTCTGTCCGTCAGACGACCACAGTCAATCTTTCTGCGTTCATCAATAACATGTCACGCGTCACACACACTCCTCACCACCAGGAGGAGATCTTTCAGTCACACCCCGATGAATCACCCTCTACCGTATATCTCCATCAGACTTTATTATTATTCAGCTGTCAATCAGTCAAGATCCTAAAACTATAGCCCCTTTTATGCAGACCAGGTACAAAATAAAGCTGTCTTTATTTATCCCTACAGTGACAATTATTTCTTTCACTCAGCGTAGCAACTTATGGATTGTTGGAAGACTTGGTCGTCCTTTAAATCCTTTTAAAATGCATTGCTGGTCACCTCCAGTTATGACCATATACCACAAAGCTCAGTTCAGTAGGGTGGCGTAGTGTATATTGGTTTGGCTAAGTTCTAAATATAGAGAATAGCTATGTGGAATTGATCTGGTCTCACAGACAGAGTGTACTAATGAGTTTTCCCTCTGATGTAAACAATGTCATTGCATTGTCCGGTATCTATAGGCAACATCGATGGGCTCGGTTGCCTAGGTTATGCCACAGGGCTAACCAATGTCAAGCATGTAAGCGACACGGTGTTGATTATTACACGGGTATGCTGTGTTTTAATTCTGTGTCTGTTTGTAATCCATTCACCTTTACCCCAACCAAGACTTTCCTTAACAGAAGCTTAATAAAGTTAGCAGAATGGAGGATGTTTGGTTAGATTTGTTGAGGTCCATCTCATCCCATCTACAACATGGTGTGAACTTTTCATTCAGGACAGGTAGAGGAGCACAGAGCTGAGGAGGGGACTGACCGCTTTGAGGATGTCGACAGCGTTGACGCTGAGCCAGGAGGCGTAGACGATATCCTCGTTGAGAATCGCCTCGAACAGGTCATCCTCGTTCTCCGCCTCGAAGGGGGCGTGGCCAGACAGCATCTCGTAAAGCAGAACGCCCAGAGCCCACCAATCAACAGAAGGTCCGTACAGCGTCTCCTGGAGAATCTGGAACGCCACATCGCAGGACACACACTCAGGCTTAAAGCAGGAACCTCACTGAGGTGTTTTCCATTGCACGACACACACACGCACGCACGCACGCACGCACACACGCATGCACGCACGCACGCACACACACACACTCAGGCTTAAAGTAGGAACCTTACTGTGATGTTTTCCAGGGAACGACACACACTCACACACCCATCTTAAAAGAGGAACATCACTGTAATGTAGAGGTGTTCTCCAATTCAGCGCACACACACACACACACACACACAAGCACACGCACACACACACGCACACACGCACACACACGGCTTAAAACAGGAACAGCTCTGTAATGTAAATGTGTTCTCCAACTCAGCACAAACCCAAGGCTTTGCAAGAGAAGAAATAATGTCATGTAAATGTGTTATCTTTTATAGTAAGAAGAATGACAAGAACAATGCAGCACACACAAGGCCCAAGTCAGGTCCAACACTGTACATGTGATCGAATATATCATATTTTCTCCTTCAAAGCAAGAACAACAGACCTAAAAAGCACGGGAAAACTTGTATGGAAAATAGACGAGCTTCTTTTGGTCTACCAGCCCTTGGGTCCATGTGGCCACTGAAAGCAAGAACTCGTCCTTGACTCTCTGGCTGTCTGAATTAATCCTAAAACGAACATTTAGCTTGTGGCAAGATGTCCTTACATTTATCTATCTCTTGTTATTTTAAAAAACAGCACTTCAAGCTTAGTTAGCTATTTGACTTATCGGGTAAGAATGATGATACACTTTGGGGCGAGAGCTGAGAACAAGACAAAGAAATTATATATATAGAATATAGAATATATATATGTACAGTACTGTACAAAAGAATTACGTGTTAAGTCCTCATAATTAGGAGAATATACAGTACTGTTTTAGGCAGGGGATGCTGTTTTGAAGGCGAAGGGTGGTCACAGCAAATGTTGATTTGATACAGATTTGCTTTTCCCTCACTTTGTATTTTATGAATTAATAAAAAATAAAAATAAATGTACATTTATATTTTTATATATACATTTTTTCTAACTTTAAAGACTTCACCCCAGCCTAAAATATTTGCACAGTACTGTATATCTAATATATATAGCATAAATATAAATGTTAATAGTTTATTTTTTATCAGTTCCTCAAATACAAAGTGAGGGAAAAGCAAATCTGTATCAAATCAACATTTGTAGATATGTACAATACTGTGCAAAAGTTTTAGGCAGGTGTGAAGTCCTTAAAATTAGGAGAATATATATATATATATATTATATTATATTATATTACATATTATATATATATATATATATATATATATATATATATATATATATATATATATATATATATATATATATATATATATATATATATAATTTTTATTTTTTATCAATTCCTAAATACAAAGTGAGGGAAAAGCAAATCTGTATCAAATCAACATTTGGTGTGACCACCCTTCGCCTTCAAAACAGCTTCCCCTGCCTAAAACATATGCACAGTACTGTATATATGGTGGTCATAAAAACTACGCGTTTCCTCGGGGCAACGTCTGAGGAAAGAATCATTTGGTTGTCAGCCTGGGCCTCTCGGTAGCAAACACACGAGGCACGATGACCAGAACAAGATGGCCGCCAGCCAACTTTACAGCGGCGCGATAGCTAGTGGCCAACCCAGGCGCAAGGGAAAGTCTGGAGACAGGAACAGTGGTAAGAGTGTTGAAGAGATGCTGAAATGGTGGTCTGATTCAGAATTTGATATGGTATGAGCCAGAAAAAACAAAAAAACTCAAAACCTATCACTGTACTCCTCCTCAGTGTGAAAGAGGAAATTACAAGACTTCAAAAATGCATCCGGTTAAAAATGCGCATCTCTATTTTCTAATCGTCAAAGAGAAACGAGACTTTATAAAAGTATCTGGTAAAATGACCTGTGTGGCTTATAGAGCTTCTCTGAGACTTTTTTTAATGTAGCTTACAAGCAATTGCGGTTGTTTCGAAACGTTGTGTTTTGAGGAACCACTTTCATAAGACCATATTACACCAGCGATGTTCTTGCTTCAATGTCAAATAAGATACTTTTGATGAGAACAAACACCAACACATAGTTTTTTTTCTATATAAAATAAATACAAATATATGCATTGCTGTGTGTAATGTGTGTTTCCATGGTAATTTTGGCCCCAATGTCACTCAATGTCGTCTGTGGAATACTGACCTCGGGAGCGATGTAATCAGGCGTACCGCAGAACGTAGCCGTTTCAACGCCTTCAAATATGCCCTCCTTGCACATGCCAAAGTCGGCCAGCTTGCAGTGGCCATCTTTATCCAGGAGCACATTATCCAGCTTCAAGTCTCTGGAAAAAGAGAGTGAAAAGAAAAAAGAAACAAAGAAAAGAAAAACGTTAATATTCAGTCTCCTCTGTTTTACTAAATTCATACACAACGCACGTAAACTATACAACACAAAATGAATAAAAAATATGAGAAAAATGTATTTATGCCCATAGCTATTTCTTTAGTAATATCCCATATTCTCTGTGATTCATCAGGTCAAGCCAGGCCGTGATGATATAAATTTATTTTTTAGCATATATGTCTCCTCTATCTCAGCCAACATATTCTCTATCCTGCCATATTATATGTCTTATTTAGCATATATTTCTCCTCTGCCATGGTGGTCTCCTCCATCTTGGCTGATTACCAACTACACTCGGGGGAGGTGGGAACGTCTGGTGTTGTTTCCTTTCTTTAAAAACAAAAGCTTCTTTATGATTTTGCATTTAAACACGTTTTATTATTGCTTTAATTTCAAAGCATATTGAGTTGCATGTGCGGTATAACATAATACAATAGATGGGGAAAGAGAGATATTTTTTGCTGTGTGTGTGTGTGTGTGTGTGTGTGTGTGTGTGTGTGTGTGTGTGTGTGTGTGTGTGTGAGGACAGCGAAGCACTAGACCAAGAGTTACATTGAGGATTTTACCAGCAGAAAGTACAAACACGGTAGGCAGGCAGACAGAAAGATATGCAAACAGACAGACAGACAGACAGGCAGGAAGGCAGGCAGGCAGGCAGACAGACAGACAGAAAGATATGCAAACAGACAGACAGGCTGGCAGGCAGGCAGGCAGAAAGATATGCAAACAGACAGACAGACAGGCAGGCAAGCAGGCAGGCAGGCAGGCAGGCAGGCAGGCAGGCAGGCAGAAAGATATGCAAACAGACAGACAGGCAGGTAGGCATACAGACAGACAGGCAGGCAGGCAGGCAGACAGACAGACAGGCAGGCAGGCAGGCAGCCAGCCAGGCAGCCAGCCAGCCAGCCAGACAGGCAGGCAGACGGAAAGACAGACAGAAGGAAAGACAGACAGACAGACAGACAGACAGACGGACAGACAGACAGACAGACAGACAGGAAGCCAGTGCCAAGCTGAACTCAAGAGACCAAGTAAACAGTGACGTCACGGTCTCAAGTTCATTCGCAGGAGTGGCTGGGTGTGGACACGCCTGTGTACACACACACACACACACACACACACACACACGCACACGCACACGCACGTGCACACAGACAACTACGGAACTACGGGGTCACTGAGTATTTCGTGTAAGCCGGTTAGCTCTTCTCTGACTAAACTGCTTGTGCTGTGTGCATAAGCTCCTTGACTCAGTTTCTTATGGCACTGCCCATACCAAACCAGGCCCCCACTGGTCCAGCCAACGCCACGGTCAAGCACTAGTCCAACAGGAAACGCTTTGAGGGGAGTATCCCTGACATGGAGGCCCCTGGGAGATTGTGGACGTTGTAGTTTTTTTTTGTACTGCTGACTTTTGTCTTATAAACGGTTTGTGAGAATGTAGATAACAGGATGTAGACATGCACACAGGCAGAGAGACACACAGGTAGGCCATGACCTTGACCGTGGCGCTGTGGGAAATAGGACAATAGCATGGTGTGTGTGTGTGTGTGTGGCAATAATATAGTGGCCTGGCCACTAGACAGTCCACTCCTCTAAAGTATGTGTCTGGCACAATACTACAACTGAGTCAGATTATGAAGATCATAGAGCTACAAGTGCTAGAGTGGACAGAGGTTAAAATGTAACTATGGGCTGGAACAGTCTCCATTCTACGTGGGAAAGACTCAGCTCTGTGGAAAAGAATCGGTTCCACGTGAACAAGAATCGGTTCTGTGTGGAAAACAACTGGTTCAATGTGGAAAACCTCAGTTCGATGTGGTACCCATTTCTGTTTGCTTTTCTTAGATTATGAACACAGAAGGCGTCTCAAACAGCCACTGAGCGCTCTTGGATTGCATGGGTCCACATTCGTTCTCTCGGTTTCTATGGTGAGGGGCTGTGAACCGTCAGCTCAGTGGAGACACAGCTGTGCAGAGAGGAAAGATGAGTTTACGACGAAAACAAACGAGGAAGTGGCGACCGAGATAAAACGCCGACACGTCAAAGCTGAAATTCACGTTAAAGTGAGGAATGTTAGTCCCCAGTCTAAACATGCCTTACAGACTTGAGTTCAAAAAAAGAAAGGAGAAAAAAAAAGAAAACCTCTCATGGATTCCCAATATTTCACATGCTACTCATAAAAAACAGTCTAGGCAAGTTCAGTATATTATGAATAAGCTCCTTATCCTGTAATGAACAGTTTGTAAACTTCCTTGCAACACACTGTAGTTTTCACTTTGACTTGAGGGCCACACAGAGGTTAACATCAACACAGCCATTGAACTGGACAAACCAGGATCAACGTCCGCTACTGGCTGTTTTTCATTTGTAACTTGATGAAGAAGTGGAAAGGCATGAAGGTTATCTCTGCTTGGCCTTGCAGGGAATAAATAGGCCAGCTGGCGTGAGTGAGGTCTTTGTAAAGGTTTACCTCGAGGTCAAGGAGCAGGGAGTAGGCAAGTGCGCTTAATCGGTTCATATAAAAACAGATTATGTTATGTAACACACTGCACGCACCATAATGTTACGATAATGCACTTCTGATGTACGTATATTTACAAGTGAGGAAGCAGTCAATAGATAATATTCTTTTACATAGAACAAACACTTAGTCTGATAGTATACAACTCTGGAGTGCTGATCTAAAATCAGTTGGGTCTGTTTATTTGTTTCCCCAAAGTTTTAGTTATAATAATTTCACTGAAATCAGGTATCTTATCCAGAGTGGCCACAAACTGCAGCTTACGTAAAATAATAATAATAATAATAATAATAATAATAATAATAATAATAATAATAATAATATTGTAAAAAGCTTGCATTATAATCCCATAGTCAAAACTCTTGAGCTTATTTAAAATTTAATCAAAACTAAAGTAATTCCGATTCTGAGCGCTCCTGGATCTGGGATCCAGACCGGCTTAGTGGCATCAAGCCCTGGCTGGAGAGGAGCTCTGTATTTGGTGGCAGGGAGCACAAACCAGCCACCCCCGCCCCCTGGCCCGGTCACGATGCAACCACAGTCCTGCTCTGCTGGGTGCTGGTGCTGGATGCTTCTCCCATGACTCAGCTAAATATAACTCTACATTCACTGGCTGTCCAGCTCACAGTCCTGCTTTACTGGGTGCTTCTCCCATGACTCAGCTAAATATAACTCGACATTCAATGGGTGCCCAGCTCACATGATGCCTCTGCTTATCGCCGTGGAGACGGGCATTGTTTTGCTGCCAACCGATAGTGGGAGGGAGGGAATGAGTGAGCATTATATTTCCCTCTCCCTCTCTCTCTCACATGCTCTTTTTATCTCTCTGTGGATATTTCTCTCTCTCTCTCTTTTTATCTCTCTGTGGCTATTTCTCTCTCTCTCTCTCTCTCTTTTTATCTCTCTGTGGCTATTTCTCTCACTCACTCTCTCACTCTCTGTCTCTGTCTTGTTCTCTCTGTCTCAGTCAGTCATCTTGCCGTCAGTCTGACCTGTAGAGGATGCCCTTGGCGTGCAGGAACATCAGCGCGGAGGTGATCTCGGCAGTGTAGAAGCGGGCACGAGGCTCCTCAAACTTCCTGGACTTCTGGATGTGGAACATGAGATCCCCTCCGTTCACAAACTCCATCACAAAGAACAGTCGGTCCTGAGACATGACATGGGCAAAGAAGGTGTTACCACTCACACGACATAGAAAGTCAACACACACACACTCTCTTTACCATACAGTCCACCACTGGCACAGAGATGTGCACATCATCATAATAATAATAATAATAATAATAATACATGTTATTTGAGGGCGCCTTTCAAGACACGCAAGATCTCCTGAATGACCTACAAACACGTACTGTACATTAAGGCGCTCACACACTCACACACACGCACACACACACACACACAAACTCCTTGTTCTTCAAAGAAAGTGTTACACCAGGACCCATGTTGTTGTTTTTTACACAACACGTTAAGTTTGCATCCCGTGTCAGGGGCGGACATGCTTAGACTGTGAATTACGTGAAATGACGTCGAACCCCGTCACAACCCCCCCCCCCCCCCCCCCCACCCCGGTGGCCGTGTAACATGTTAACGGCCGACTGTCACTATGGTGGCCCCGAGTGGAAATCTACAGTGCCCTATAACATAAATCTCTTTGATGGTGTTGCAGGGAGAACACGCGTGTTCCAGAACATGTGAGGGACAGAACACGGAGGCTGTGGGTCATAAAAAATAAAATGACTGTGGAACATGTTGAAGGGACCATGGATGGAGGCCATTTTAATAACAATGATAATGATAATACCAATGATTAAAATAACAATAATAATAATATTGATATCTATATTGATTTTGCTAATAATAACAATAATTATAATTATAATGATACTAATTATATTGATAAGGATATTTTGCCTTTCAAGCCCTGGTGAAATGCCTTGGGAACTTTGCTCCACATACAGTTCTCTTTCGGTTCAGTTCTGGATAAGTAGGGCAGTTGTTGTGAAAGGTCCCTGGACTGAAACACAGAGACCTTGGACTCTGTTCTGATCACGTTAACAATCGGCTTGTAAAGACGGCCTTTACCCTACTCTATTTGTGTATGTAGCAAAGTTGTGTATTCTTTTCATTATTAGGACTCGACCTACTCTAGTTGTGTATGTAGGCCTGTAGTGTATTCTTTTCATTATTAGGACTAGACCTCTCAAAAAAGGGAGCTACAGTCCTATAACATTAGTGTTAGGCTCGAGTAGAAACTAGTCAAATATGATGATCCACAGGTGATTTTGGACAGGATTACAATGTATCCGCATTATATATACACACGCAGAAACACATAATATATACAGTACCAGTCAAAGGTTTGGACACACTTTGTCATTCAAGTGGTTCTGTATATGGAACAGTTTAAACACAGACAGATAAATAGATGTCTACTATAGGTGGTATAGAGAAGATGAGGTTGAAAAGACTAAACTACTGAGTTCTCCCTCCCTCCCTCCCTCCCTCCCGCCCGCCCGCCCTCCCTCCCTCGCTCCCTCCCTCCCTCCCTCCCTCCCTCCCTAATCTTCTAGTGGATGAGTGAGGTGTGACACCAAGGTGTCGAAGAGTTTAACATGAAGTCAATCTCCCGCACTTCTATTTTCGTCTCGTCTGAAGTACGGGGCAGTCTAAATCCACCACCAGGCCGGCCTCTGCTCCCAGCCCTACACCCTGTGACATGTCGAGGGTTCACTAGCAGCATGGCTATCACGCCTGAGCCAAACCCTGCTCTGTGTGCGGAGATCTGCCGCCATCTACTGGAGGCTTTGTGTATTGCAACGGATGAGGAGCGAGATATGTTTGCCTCATCAAACTATAAAAGGTTTGCCTTTAAGGGGCTAAACAACAAATAAAACAATGAGTATTAATGTTTGTGTCACCGTCGCCTGTGTGTGTGTGTGTGTGTGTGTGTGTGCGTGTGTGTGTGTGTGTGTGTGTGTGTGTGTGTGTGTGTGTGTCTGACCGGTGTCTGGAAGCAGCAGTGGAGCTGGGTGAGGTAGGGGTGGCAGCGGGCCAGGGACAGAACCCGTTTCTCCGTCATGGTGCAGTCCACATCGTCGTCCTGCAGGATGATGTCTTTCTTCAGCACCTTCACCGCAAACACACGCTCGCCACTGTTCAGACGCGCCAGCATCACCTGGTTAGAGGAACACACACACACACACACACACACATCCAGGGACACACACACACACAAAGACAGAGACTCACATGAACACACACATA
>JAPMUY010007194.1:375000-377500 GCA_026901105.3 Galaxias olidus
TCTTGCATTTAAATGTCGTATTTGTCATTAGTAGTTATTTTTGTAAACTGATTTGGCAGAGAGAGAGAGATAGGGACAGAGCGAGCAAGCGAGAGAGAGAGAGAGAGAGAGAGAGAGAGAGAGAGAGGGGGGGGGGGAGAAAAGAAAGGGATTGAGATAAAGAGTTTGAGAGACCAGGCTGCTCTATTAACACACAGGCCTTGTTAGAGAGAGAGAGAGCCTTAAATGGTCACTGCGGTAAAACACCATTTCCTGTCTGAGGGGGCTAAATGTCATGAAAACATCTAGAAAACAAAAAAGAAAGAGGGGGACAGAGAAAGAAAAGAAAGGAGAGAAAGACAGACAACAATACCATAATAGTAGTCAAATAGACAGAAAGAGAGAGAGAGAGAGAGAGAGAGAGAGAGAGAGAGAGAGAGAGAGAGAGAGAGAGAGAGAGAGAGAGAGAGAGAGAGAGAGAGAGAGAGAAAGAGAGCGAGGGAAAAGAGACAGAGAGAGAGACAAAGAGACAGAGAGAGAGAGAGAGACAAAGAAAGAGAGAGAGAGACAAAGAGACACAGAGAGAGAGAGATAAAGAGACTAAAGAGGAGGGCTGTCTTACCTTGACACTGATAGCCCTGTTTACCAAACACTCCCCTGAAACACACAAGCATTCAACTATAAACATGGGCTTCTGTAATAACCATTCATTAATCAACAATGCGGACGTGCATCTCTATTTGTGTGTGCGCGCTTGAGTGAGAGAGTGCGTGTGTGTGTGTGTGTGTGTGTGTGTGTGTGTGTGTGTGTGTGTGTGTGTGTGTGTGTGTGTGTGAGGAATGTGTGTGTTTGTGTGAGATATGTGTGTGTGTGTGTACGTGTGTGTGTGTGTGTGTGTGTGTGTGTGTGTGTGTGTGTGTGTGTGTGAGTGTGATGTGTGAGTGTATGTGTGAGTGTGAGTCTGTCACCATATGAACTCTCGGCAGTGGAAGCAGAAGGTGGGTTGCCGTAGAAACGTGGACATGAACTTGTGTCCGTTGACTTGGTGGATCCTCCGTCGGACAGCACCCTGCCGCTTCCGGGTGAACTGCTTGAACGTCTTCTCCTTCCCTATGGCGTCGTCTTGGAGACACAGAGAGAGGGAGGATAGAGGGATGAAAACGGAGAATAAAGGGACATGGATAAACAACAGAAGAGAATTGAGAGAAAAAACTGAGAGAAATTACAATAAAACAGTGCGTTGATGACATACAGTACCGTGCAAAAGTTTTAGGCAGGGGATGATGTTTTGAAGGCGAAGGGTGGTCACATCAAATGTTGATTTGATACAGATTTGCTTTTCCCTGACTTTGTGTTTTATAAATTGATGAAAATAATAAACAAATTAAAATGTATATTTTTATATATATATATTTTGCCTAACTTTAAACACTTCACACCTGCCTAAAACTTTTGCACAGCACCGTGTGTTTGGTGTGAATGTTTCTTTAGGCGAACAAGTCTGCATTACTGACTGTGTTTTCATGAGGCTGGATGAGTGAGAAGGAGAGCTTCACGCTCGACTCTCTGAGAAGGGGACTAAAACCACACGTGTAAAACGAAAGAGTGTCAGTGTTGTCCCCCTTAACACAGCAACCCTAACCCCTGCGGGGGAGTGTGGTGGTGGTGTTTCCTCAAAACGCACAGCCTAAAAAAAATTTTTTTTAAATACCTACATCGACTTTTTATTTCGTGTCTTATACTGTTTACTCGGAATTCATTTCTACAGGGCGGTTAAAAGTTTTTGTTTTTTTAAAAGCTGATTAAAATTAAGTTGAGGTGGAGGAACAAGAATTGACAAACTCAACAAAAAGCTCAAGGACCAAATTACGAACGGCTGCTTAAAAACGTCTAGAGAAAAGGCTTTAGACCAAACCCAGTTTATATATAGCTCTAACCGTTGAATTACAGGAATACACCACAGTCAACTTTGACATTTCATTTGAAAAAGGTGTCTTTACCTTGAACAGTGTCTTGCAAAACTCTGCTCTTCAAAATGCTTAGTATTAGCGCAATTTTTTTCACAACCCCCCCCCCCCCCCCCCTCTTAGGGTGAAGCCATGGTCTGAGAAAATGTATAACACACACCATCATACTGATTGAAGTGAAATACACAGCACACTTGGAACTAGCTTGTTATGACAACACAACCGTAACTGATCAGTCATCAGTCAGCACAGATTGGCATTGTGTGTTTTTTTTATATAATAAAAGCAGAGGGATGAATAGTACTGTGGTAGTGTGTGTGTGTGTGTGTGTGTGTGTGTGTGTGTGTGTGTGTGATGTGTGAGTGTGATGTGTGAGTGTGTGACACAGCCAGTCAGCAGTGCCAGCTCACTAAAAGAGGAACTGAATGGTGAGGTTGAGCGAAAGTTGAGACGGGGTAAGCACACAAACTTTGCAAAACTACAACTAAACCTAAAACTACTGTACATGCAACTTTGTAAAATTACCACTGAAGCTGAAGTACATGCAACTTTGT
>JAPMUY010007194.1:382500-387500 GCA_026901105.3 Galaxias olidus
TCTCTTTCCATCTTGCTGTGTCCCTACATTTCTCTGATGTCCCTCTGTCTAACTAAACTGGACCTTTCTGCCTCGCCACGCGTCTCTCTCTGACCTCCTCGCCGCGTTCGTCCTCCCTGCACGCACTGTGCCACGCGGACTGAAAGCAGAACTCTGATGGGAACTGAAGAGCTCAGTGTTTAAAACCGGCACACACGCTGACAAGACAAGATAGTCTCTTACACAACAAAAAGCATGACTGTGAGCTACATTGCAGGGCAAGAGAGTTAAAAATAGAGTTTAAAAGCATGACTGTGAGCTATAAATGCAAGGCAAGAGACTTACAATAGTTTAAAAGCATGATTGTGAGCTACATTTCAAGGCAAAAGACTTAAAAATAGAGTTTAAAAGCATGACTGTGAGCTATATTGAAAGGCAAGAGAGTTTAAATATACCTCCTCTTGGTGGGGATGGACAGGGAATGGTGGGATGCTTAATGTACAAGAGACAAACAAACAAACAAACAAACAAACTAACAAACAAACAAACACTTACTGTATCAATCAATCTCTCTAGCCACAGCCTGTAATGGCAGAGGAATTTTAGGGGCTAATATTAAAAGTTGACTTTTAATATTGACACCTGCACATCCTCTACAAGGAAGGGCACTATCCAATTGAAGTGAGCAAAATATTGGTGCTCGTGTTCATGAAATTTAAATTGAGAACAGTGAGATGAGAAGCGGCAACAGATGTGCTGACTGGGTGGGTGGCATGCGGTGGAAATGGTGGGAGGACACAGGATGAGTGCGTGAGTGTGTGTGTGTGTGTGTGTGTGTGTGTGTGTGTGTGTGTGTGTGTGTGTGTGTGTGTGTGTGTTTTTTGTGTGCGCTTGAGCGACTGTGTGCGTTCGGGTGAGTGGGTGGCATGTACAATGCATGAGGTGGATCAGAGCGACAGATAAGACACCGGCGGAGATGACTGACTGGGTGACTGCCTGACTGACTGGCTGACTGGGTGACTGCCTGACTGACTAGCTGACTGGGTGACTGACTAACTGACTGACTGGGTGACTGCCTGACTGACTGGGTGACTGCCTGACTGCCTGAGTGACTGCCTGACTGACTGGGTGACTGACTGACTGACTGACTGACTGACTGACTGACTGACTGACTGACTGACTACCTGGGTGACTGACTGGGTGACTGACTGACTGTCTGAATGGGTGGGTGACTGACTGACTGACTGACTGACTGACTGACTGACTTACTTACTGACTGACTGGGTGACTAACTGACTGACTTACTGACTGACTGGGTGACTAACTGACTGACTGGCTGACTGACTGGCTGGGTGACTGACTGACTGGGTGACTGACTCCACTCAGAGCACATCTCTGTGTTGACTGAGGCGGTTGAGGGACTATGACCGCTGCGTCTGGATTCAAACCAAAGTGGTGTCCTGTCAATCAAATGACATTGAGGTCAAAGACAATGAGTGAAAATAAATGTCTAGACATTTTGAAAGGGAGCCGTTTATGTGTCTCCAGCCTGTCCCACTGTACTGTGACAGAAGACACAGAAGTGGTGGATAGCAGGGATAGGTGGGGGGGTATGTAAAAAAAAACTTGATTCTCATCTTTACACTGTCAGGCTCATCTGCTGGTGTCTGTTGTGAGCGTGTGTTACTTTGTGTGTTACAAGAGGTTGTATGTGTTGCTTTGTGTGTTAAGAGGCTGTGAGTGTGTGTTACTTTGTATGTTAAGAGAGGCTGTGAGTGTGTGTTACTTTGTGTGTTAAGAGAGGTTGTGCGTGTGTGTTACTTTGTGTGCTACGAGAAGTTATGTACGTATTGTATTAAATTGTTCTATATTTGCAAATAACCTGTACCTTTAACTCGGAAAATGTGAGCTGAGTCAAGTAAAAAAACTCGATTCTCATCTTTAACTGTGTCAGGCTCATCTGCTGGAGTTAGAGTGTGCAGTGTCCCTATAGCAGGTCTGTTTCCTCTTCTACTTTAGCGTGAAGCCACCAGTGGGCTAGTATGGAAGGTTTTTAACCCCCGAGATGATATCTTACGTTCCGGTTAGCGGTCCTGTCCTACTAACCTCCATCATTCTGCAGGGGGATGAGGAGAGCATGTGAATACAGGGGGGACAGCCTACATTTTTATATACGTTAGCCTTCAACTCCTCACACAAAAAAATGTAGTCAATGTAGAAACAAACATCAAAGTCAAAGCACAAGGAGATGGAGACCAGCCAACAGTGAGTGTGTGTTTGCGTGGTTTTGTGTTTTCAGAGGCTGTGTGTATT
Organism: Galaxias olidus; assembly: GCA_026901105.3. NCBI lineage: Eukaryota > Metazoa > Chordata > Actinopteri > Galaxiiformes > Galaxiidae > Galaxias > Galaxias olidus. Next base: position 384,793 of record JAPMUY010007194.1, read on the forward strand.
CAGAGGAACGTGGGTTGTGTGTGTTCAGAGAGGCTGTGTGAAGTAAGAGTGTGCGTTAGGAAGGAAGTGTGTGCTATGAGAGGGCGTGAGTGTGTGTTACTTTGTGTGCTACAAGAGGTTGTGAGTGTGTGTTACTTTGTGTGTTACTTTGTGTGTTAAGAGGTTGTGAGTGTGTGTTACTTTGTGTGTTACAAGAGGTTGTGAGTGTGTGTTACTTTGTGTGTTAAGAGGTTGTGAGTGTGTGTTACTTTGTGTGCTAAGAGACGTTGTGTGTGTGTGTTACTTTGTGTGTTACAAGAGGTTGTATGTGTTACTTTGTGTGTTAAGAGGTTGTAAGTGTACGTTACTTTGTGTGTTAAGAGAGGCTGTGAGTGTGTGTTACTTTGTGTGTTAAGAGGTTCTGAGTGTGTGTTACTTCGTGTGTTAAGAAGTTGTGCGTGTGTGTTACTTTGTGTGTTATGAGAGGTTGTGAGTGTGTGTTACCTTGTATGTGTGTGTTACAAGAGGTCGTGAGTGTGTGTTTGTGTGTTAAGAAACGTTGTGAGTGTGTGTTACTTTGTGTTAAGAGAGGCTGTGAGTGTGTTTTACTTTGTGTGATAAGAGAGGTTGTGAGTGTGTGTTGTTTGTGTGTTGATAAACGTTGTGAGTGTGTGTTACTTTGTGTGTTAAGAGAGGTTTGAGTGTGTGTTACTTTGTGTACTAAGAAAGGCTGTGAGTGTGTGTTACTTTGTGTGTTAAGAAAAGTTGTGAGTGTGTGTTACTTTGTGTGTTAAGAAAAGTTGTGAGTGTGTGTTATTTTGTGTTACTTTGTGTGTTAAGAGAGGTTGTGAGAGTGTGTTACTTTGTGTGTTAAGAGAGGTTGTGAGAGTGTGTTACTTTGTGTGTTAAGAGAGGTTGTGAGAGTGTGTTACTTTGTGTGTTAAGGGAGGCTGTGAGTGTGTGTTACTTTGTGTGTTAAGAGAGGCTGTGAGTGTGTGTTACTTTGTGTGTTAAGAAAAGTTGTTAGTGTGTGTTATTTTGTGTTACTTTGTGTGTTAAGAGAGGTTGTGAGAGTGTGTTACTTTGTGTGTTAAGAGAGGTTGTGAGAGTGTGTTACTTTGTGTGTTAAGAGAGGTTGTGAGAGTGTGTTACTTTGTGTGTTAAGGGAGGCTGTGAGTGTGTGTTACTTTGTGTGTTAAGAGAGGCTGTGAGTGTGTGTTACTTTGTGTGTTAAGAAAAGTTGTGAGTGTGTGTTATTTTGTGTGTTACTTTGTGTGTTAAGAGAGGTTGTGAGAGTGTGTTACTTTGTGTGTTAAGGGAGGCTGTGAGTGTGTGTTGCTTGTGTGTTAAGAAACGTTGTGAGTGTGTGTTACTTTGTGTGTTAAGAGAGGTGGTGAGAGTGTGTTACTTTGTGTGTTAAGAGAGGTTGTGAGTGTGTGTTACTTTGTGTGTTAAGGGAGGTTGTGAGAGTGTGTTACTTTGTGTGTTAAGGGAGTCTGTGAGTGTGTGTTAAGTGTAAAAGGCCCCAGGCGTTTCACAGGTGGTGGGGAAGCAGCGTAGGGGGTGTGTGTGTGTGTGTGTGTGTGTGTGTGTGTGGTGGGGGGACGTTGGTGTGGGCAACGTGTGGAGGCTTGCGTGTCTCTACTGTTATAATTACCATCGACACCTTTCAAACAGAGCTGAGCGGAGGAATAGAGACTGTAGAGAGACACATGACGGCAATTACCCTCAACAAAGAAGGTACTTATACATAAGTACGTCAGATTCACCCCAGAAGAACATTCACTTATTTTGTGTGAGCAGAGTACATCTACTAGATTAAGGTATTAGATTACTGGTATCGAGAGATAGGCTTGTTTTCTTGTTTTCTGTCCTTTGCTCAAATGCATTAAAGTAGGTCAACTTTGAGTCAATCTTTTCTGGCAAGCCATAGTTCTGGCAAACTACAACAGAATTTTGATTTAGGGGGGGGATAAAAAAAAAACGAGAACGCAAATACATGTTCCTGCAAGTCCTGTTCACCCCTATGTGTGTACTGAAAAGAAAATATTGCACGTACCACAAATACCAAGAAACCTAGAGTGTCAGTTTAATTCATATTTACACTCGAAAAAACTCTGTCGAGAGAGATTAAATAGTTTGAGAGGAACTTACATTAAACCAGCCCAAACTAGAGGTGTTTCGGTGTTAAAGACTCAAATCCAGCAGTGCTAATTACACCGACGGTTATGTAGGCGGATAAAGAGGGGGGAGGAGGGGGGCCGGGCAGGTAGTTTCGTGTGATACCAGCCTTAGGTATCAACATAAGCACAGGGCAGAGAAACATGTCCATGTTAAACACCTGTTAACGACTACAAGGGTTGGAAATTGACAGGTGAACTGGAGCTCATGCTGCATGGTTGATGGGTAGATTAGCCAGAGACTGTCTGCATCAGACCATGTAGCCCTTAGGACTTTAGTGTCAGCCCTCTGCATGCACAGGCCTATTCGGCCCTTTACTTCTCTGGGAATATAAGAGTGTACTCGCCTTTCAGCGTGATGATGACAATGGAAAATAACACATGATTTAAGAAAGATTAGGAGATCAGGATTTAAATATAGTCAATATACAGTACGAATCAAAAGTTGTGACACACTTTGCTATTCACTTTAACGGGAACGCGTGTCCAAACTTTTGTCTGGTACTGTAGCATATGACTATATCATATATACATATAATGTCCTCGGTT
>JAPMUY010007194.1:392500-430000 GCA_026901105.3 Galaxias olidus
GCCAGCGAGGCGTCAGGGCTGCATTAAGGGCTCAGCCCAGGCCTGATGGTATCACACACACACACACACACACACACACACACACACACACACACACAATCCTCTTCACACTCTTACACACACAGGTACCCACACAGCCCCACTAGACATGGACACACACACACACACACACACACACACACACACACACACACACACAAACACAGTCAGAGCGGGCCCAGAGCCCACACGGTGCTGCTGACCGCTGCACCCCCACACTCCTCTTTCCCTGAAGTCTCAATCCCTTCTTCCATTCCATCCTATCCTCTCTTCCTCACTCGCCTATCTAGTAGGAATGTATTAGGTTTAATACACAAAGTCTTGGTAGGTATTCTGGAACAATAGCGGATAAATAAAAGACTCTTGAAATCACTTAATTCTATAATGTTAGCTTACGAGTGGATCACTAGATTTGTCACTATTCGTACATTAAGCCCTAGACCTAAACTACATCAAGGCACTTTACTTGTTTGAAATAAACACGTTTAATGGCCTGAAAACTAAAATGTGTAATCTTTCTAAAAGATCTATATGGATTCGTTACCGATATCTTATCAACAAAAAAAAAGAAAGTTTCTCAGGTCACCTTTTCTACTGTCTGTTTCATTGCTGTTCAGCTCATTTCAAGAACGTAAACATTCTTGGTAATTTGTTCTAGCGTATTTCCTTCACAATGAAGTTCTCTCGGCCTTGATTTGACAAGCCCTCTACATCACATCTACATACTAAATTATTTCCCCGTTCCTCAAGTTTTATTATATGATGGTCTCCATGGCAACATGTTGTGTTTACTGAGGCCCAGTGTAGTTCTTCTGGCCTATTTTGCTTCTGAAGTATTGTATCTGTCCTGAACGTACATACTCATATAGACCACAAGGATTGGTTTTCACCACTCTAACAGGACAATGGCTGCAACATGTCGAAGTTTCACTCCATTGAGAGCAGAACGCCATGTAACCGTGGACACCTTGACACTCCCATTCTCTGCGTGTATAGGGTACAGTAAAGGAGCTCCGTTGCCGCTATCGATCCACAATGGCGGACAAGATATAGGCCTTGATGGTGCATTTACATCATCATCATCATCATCGTCATCCGCTTTGTCCGGGGTCGGGTCGCGGAGGTAGCAGTTCAAGCAGGGCATCCCAAACTTCCCTTTCCCAGGCCACATTAACCAGCTCTGACTGGGGGATTCCAAGGCGTTCCCAGGCCAGTGCGGAGATATAATCCCTCCACCTGGTCCTAGGTCTGCCCCGCGGCCTCCGCCCAGCTGGACGTGCCTGGAACACCTCCCTAGGGAGGCGGCCAGGTGGCATCCTTACTAGATGCCCGAACCACCTCAACTGGCTCCTTTCTACGCAAAGAAAGCAGCGGCTCTACTCCGAGTCCCTCACGAATGGCTGAACTTCTCACCCTATCCCTAAGGGAGATGCCAGCCACCCTCCGGAGGAAACTCATTTCCGCCGCTTGTATCCGCGATCTCGTTCTTTCGGTCATGACCCACCCTTCATGACCATAGGTGAGAGTAGGAACGAAGATAGACCGGTAGATTGAGAGCTTTGCCTTCTGGCTCAGCTCTCTCTTCGTCACAATGGTGCGATAGAGCGACTGCAACACCGCACCCGCTGTTCCAATTCTCCGGCCCATCTCTCGTTCCATTTTACCCTCACTCGAGAACAAGACCCCAAGATACTTGAACTCCTTCACTTGGGGTAAAGACTCATTCCCTACCTGGAGTAGACAATCCATCGGTTTCCTGCTGAGAACCATGGCCTCAGATTTGGAGGTGCTGATCCTCATCCCAGCCGCTTCACACTCGGCTGCGAACCGATCCAATGAGTGCTGCAGGTCGCAGACTGATGATGCCATCAGGACCACATCATCTGCAAAAAGCAGTGATGCAATCCTCTGCCCACCAACCCGCAGCCCCCCTCCCCCGCGGCTACGCCGTGAGATCCTGTCCATGAATACCACAAACAGGATAGGTGACAAAGCGCAGCCTTGGAGGAGGCCAACCCTCACCGGAAACGAGTCTGACTTACTGCCGCAGACCCGGACACAGACCCGGAGATTGGATGGCTCTGAGTAGAGACCCCCTCACCCCATACTCTCGCAGCACCTCCCACAGTATCTCCCGGGGAACCCGATCATACGCCTTCTCCAAATCCACAAAACACGTGTAGACCGGATTGGCATACTCCCAGGCCCCCTCAAAGATCCTCGCGAGGGTAAAAAGCAGGTCCGTTGTTCCACGACCAGGCCGGAAACCGCATTGTTCCTCCTCAATCCGAGGTTCGACTATCGGTCAAACCCTCCTTTCCAGGACCCTGGAGTTTACTTTCCCGGGGAGGCTGAGTAATGTGATGCCTCTGTAGTTGGCACACACTCTCCGGTCCCCCTTTTTGAACAGGGGAACCACCACCCCGGTCTGCCACTCCTTAGGTACTGTCCCCGACTTCCACGCAATGTTGATAAGACGTGTCATCCATGACAGTCCCTCAACACCCAGAGCCTTCAGCATTTCTGGGCGGATCTCATCAACCCCTGGGGCTTTGCCACTGTGGAGTTGTTTGACTACCTCAGTGACATTTACAGTGTCTCGTAATAAGAGGCCGTTATGCCAATGTGGGATATGAGAGACTGCAAGGCCTTTCTGATTATGGAGATCTTTCTGAGTGGCTTGTTGAAGGGATAAATCCTTGTTCAGAAGAAAATGACATTATTGTAACAAGATGGCAGCTGTGTTTTAATTCCCTCCTCCTCTCTCTCTCTCTCTGAAAGAGTCCTCAGAATGATGGAATGCTCCTAGGGTGACACGAGGTGCAGCGTTCCCGATAGACCGTGGAAATCGATTGTGAACAGGTCTAGGCTAGGACGGAGAACGGAGGGGGAGGCATGGGAGTAGAGGGGGGAGAGAGGGAGCGGAGGGGGGAGAGAGGGAGCGGAGGGGGAGAGGGAGTGGAAGGGGGCTGGGGTGGGGTGGGGGGTGTTTTAGGAGAGTGTTAAGTAGAGAGGCACAGAGAGCGGAAGGTACAGAAAGAGAAAGAAAAGAAAAAAAAAAGAAAAAAAAAGTGACAGATTAACACTTCACTCAGTCATAGAATAAGGTACACTGTCTGGTGTCATCCAGTCTGTTCAATTCTGCCTAAAGAAGAAATGGAATAAAGCAGGCAGACCACTCGTAAGCTTATGAAACGCACAGGAGCGAGTATTTATCAAGTGTATGTCTGGTCTGGCATTAAATAGAGTCGGCGATGCCTCTTAGACGGCAATGAAAGGAAACCGCTCTGATCTTTTAGTGCATTCCTGATGGACCTAAACAAAAAATGTAAATACATACAGTACTGTGCATACGTTTTAGGCAGGGGATGCTGTTTTGAAGGCGAATGGTGGTCACACCAAATGTTGATTTGATACAGATTTGCTTTTCCCTCACTTTTTTATTTTATGAATTGATAAAAAAAATAAAAAATTAACATTTATCCTTTTATGTTTTTTTTCTTTCTAACTTTAAAGACATCACACCTGCCTAAAACCTTTGCACAGTACTGTACATTCACAAGATGCCTGGAATCTCCTTACAACTACCTATCTCCCAGGACACTCAAACTGTGTGTGTGAGAGAGAATGAGAGATAATAACCTTTCAGTCACATATACAATAACATACACAAAGACACTAAGGCTATGTATACTGAAGGTTAAATTAGCAACTCAAAGAACCAAGGTTACTAATACAAATCGATTGCTCGTATTTGAAAATGTAAGGGCGCAAAAACTATTATAACAGAAATGTCTCTATAAGAGAAATAACTCAATGAACTTCACCCTGTGGCTAATCTCCTTCTCCTCACCTACAAAGCTTTACACAATTTGGCCCCTCCCTACCTCACTGAACTGCTCCAACCTTACCATCCTACCCGGACACTACGTTCCTCTGCAGATAGACAACTGGTCATTCCACAAGCAAAACTGAAGCATTTTGGGGAGCGTGCATTTTCTAGGGCAGCACCTAAATTATGGAACTCTCTCCCTCCTCTAATTCGGAATTCCAACTCGCTATTAATCTTTCAAACCCACCTTTAAAATGATGTATTGTCTGTCTGTAATATTATTTCTGTCTAATTGTTTATTTTTGTCATGTTCTCTATGTTCATGCTGTGAAGAGACTTTGGGTGTTAGAAAAGCACTGTAGAAATAAAATGTATTATTATTATTATTATTATTATTATTATTATTATTATTATTATTAATAATAACCTCAGTTTCAAACTGTTGTGACTGTTTTCGAACACTAGGTGATGACATTGTTCAATGTTTCATAAATATCAATCCATGCGCCCGGCTTCAGTGCTTTAATGTCAGACCTGAACTGTACCCACAAGGATGCTGTCATTTAAGTCCATTACAGAGTGGTTTTAATATGACTGTTAGACGTCATAGGTTGGCACACACTAGTCAGTTTCAGAGAAAAGCCTATTGCCAGTTGGCAGCACATGGAGGCACACGTTGCATGGGCTTACATTTATTGGAGGATATGGGAGGTGCTTTGGTTGAAACCTAAATATTATACTGTATTTTAAATATTGTGGCTTTCCTCATGTTTTTGTGTTTTTAAATAATAATAATTTATATATATATATATATATATTATATAATATATATATATATATTCTGCCTTTTAACAGGGCACTGCCGGAAAAGAGACCTAGTCCCAGTCGGTTCCCCCTGTATGAATAAATAAAGTACTACAATAATAATTATGGATTTATTCATTATATGATATAGGAGCATCAGTGTCGTGTATGTTGACTATTACCACAAAAGGTCTAATTTATCAACAGACAACGGTGTAGACTGAAGGCAATTCTGAATGTTATATTTATAAAACAAACAAACTACAAACTGCCTTTTCATAAAGTGTGTGATAACAGCTACGAAAGTATGGCATATTTGTTAAATTTTTTTTTTTTTTTTTTTTACTTTTCCTAAAGTATTTGAACAGTTAAGACTCGGGCAGAGAACTGTGAGGCTGCGGAACTTTATCCCAACTCAGTTCCCCATCTGGCCGCGCTCCCCTCTACATAACGATCATCAACAAGAGCGACCAAAGCAGCAAAGCAAGGGAATGACTAGACCTAGAGAGAAAATAAGGAGAGTGGGATAGAAAGAGGGGGCGAGGAAGAAAGGAAGATGGGTAGGAAAGCAGTAGACAGAAGGAGGGATAGAAGGAGGGTGTTTTTTTAAGGTCTAGGGAGTAATGGGGCTCTTCTTTATAAAGTGTATGAGGAGAAGGAGGTGTGGGTGGTTGGGTTAGGGTTAGGAGGAGATGTGTGTGGGTTAGAGTTAGTGATAGGGTTAGGGTTAGGAGGAGGTGTGTGTGGGTTAGAGTTAGTGATAGGGTTAGGGTCAGGGTTTGGAGGAGGTGTGTGTGGGTTAGAGTTAGTGATAGGGTTAGGGTTAGGAGGAGGTGTGTGTGGGTTAGAGTTAGTGATAGGGTCAGGGTTAGGAGGAGGTGTGTGTGGTTGGGTTAAGGTTGGGAGGAGATGTGTGTAGGTTAGAGTTAGTGATAGGGTTATGGTTAGGAGGAAGTGAGGTTGGGTTAGGGTTAGGAGGAGGAGATGTGTGTGGGAAAGGGGGGCTTTAGGAGGAGGTGTGGGTGGGATAGGGGGGATTAAGGAGAGGCCGGCCAGGTCTTAATTCCTCCGATTGGGACCAGCAGGCTCAGCAGACAGTGGGCCGCATGAAGACAATCTAAACAGCGTTGCGATTGGAAAAGGACCTGACATTTGGTTTTCATTTAGCTGCAGACAGGGAGGGCCTCCTCCTCCTCCCACCACCCACACACACACCCACACACACACACACACAACACAGCGGAGAGCTTAGACTAACGTCAACACTACAGCTGTCAATCACACGCACGCTCCATGATTTGTAGCAGCGTTCGGCATTCCACGCCTCTGACGGGAGCAGAGCATTGGTCGACTCAAAACTCACGAGGAAATGCCAGTGAAGCCCAACAAAAGAACATATTTAAAATATTATAATTTATATAAGAATAACAATGGCAAAAATCGTCATAAAATCTAAATATTATACTTTTTATTCCCTTTTCTCCCCCTCAGTAAACACAATTTTGGCACAGCTGTATTGCAGAGTACTTTGTGAGGCACAACAGAAAACACTTAGTTTTTGGTCTTAAAACGAGCAGCATCTTTCACCAATAGTCAAGAGTCTGTACACATTATGGGAAGGATTGGATCAGACAATCCACAACATCATTATCATAGATTTATATTATTTGTATTAGAGCAGAATAGGAGCTAGTGGGTTGTGTTGCTGGTTTTGACGTTCAAATCAAACCAAATGTATTTGTATGGCACATTTCATACACAAAGGCAATTCAATGTGCTTTACACAAGGCAAGGAGGAAAAACAAAAGCAGTAGAAGAATAGAATCGGTAAACGTCAAAAGTAAATACTGACTTCTTGGTCAGGGATGGTATTTGTGAGTGTCCATCGACCATCTGTTGGTATTGATAGTGTTATTGATGGTCGTTCTTTTAGAGCAGAGTGGATGTCACCAGCATAGAGGCCGAGATAGAGAAATAGTTTACAGCGACATTACGTTTACAAAAACCGCTCGGAATATATTGATTCCCATGGAGAGAGCCGCGCACCATTACAACCACGAAAAATAACCGGACAAAAGAGAACACAGAACTCTATGAAAAGGAGAGAGAAGCGCACCAACCAGCCCACATTACAGAGATGGCTCGCCTAAACAACGCAGGTTGAGAGTCAAGGTCTGGTTGTTTGGACAAGAGCGAAAAGGTTTTGATCGCCTTCTATGCTAATCCTTCGTCAAAAAGGCAATAGTGGAGAGATTGGAGTTCAGCGTCAACATCGCTCTGCTCTCATTCAACAGTATACACATACAGCATCCACTGCTCTGTGAAAGGGAACAGCTTTACCATTGGAACATGATGACTACAATACTCATCTGCTGAACTAATTGAATAAAAGTAAAATAAAAACATGCCCGGCCCCAAAATGTCACATAATCCTTTTTTCTTTAAACTTCATTATAATTATAGTAAACAATACTCCATCATCAGCTATGAGGGACTTTGTCCCTTATCCATGGATTCCCTTTGGTTGCTCATCATGTTCCCTGAGGGATGAGGAGCCCAGCTCAGGCAGAACCAGCAGTGTTCTGGGTCTATCTGAGAGGAGTCCAGCTCAGGCAGAACCAGCAGTGTTCTGGGTCTATCTGAGAGGAGTCCAGCTCAGGCAGAACCAGCAGTGTTCTGGGTCTATCTGAGAGGAGTCCACCTCAGGCAGAACCAGCAGTGTTCTGGGTCTATCTGAGAGGAGTCCAGCTCAGGCAGAACCAGCAGTGTTCTGGGTCTATCTGAGAGGAGTCCAGCTCAGGCAGAACCAGCAGTGTTCTGGGTCTATCTGAGAGGAGTCCAGCTCAGGCAGAACCAGCAGTGTTCTGGGTCTATCTGAGAGGAGTCCAGCTCAGGCAGAACCAGCAGTGTTCTGGGTCTATCTGAGAGGAGTCCAGCTCAGGCAGAACCAGCAGTGTTCTGGGTCTATCTGAGAAGAGTCCAGCTCAGGCAGAACCAGCAGTGTTCTGGGTCTATCTAAGAAGAGTCCAGCTCAGGCAGAACCAGTAGTGTCCTGTGGTCTATCAATGAGGAGTCCAGCTCAGGCAGAACCAGCAGTGTCCTGTGGTCTATCAATGAGGAGTCCAGCTCAGGCAAAACCAGCAGTGTTCTGGGGTCTATCTGAGAGCAGGGTTCCATGGTGTTTGAAGTCTTTTATAGGGTCGATAAGTCTGTTATAGGGTCTATGTAGTTTGAAGTCTGTAATAGGGTGTAGTTTAAGTCTGTTATAGGGTCTATATAGTTTGAAGTCTGTAATAGGGTGTAGTTTAAACTATATAGACCCTATAACAGACTTAAACTACACCTTATAACAGACTTTAAGTCTGTAATAGGGTCTATGTAGTTTTAAGTCTGTTATAGCGTGTAGTTTGAAGTCTGTTAGAAGGGTAAACATAGTTTGAAGTCTGTTATAAGGATCTATGTAGTTTAAAGTATTTTATAAGCATCAATGCAGTTTGAAGTCTGTTATAGGGTCTATGTAGTTTGAAGTCTGTTATATGGGTCCATGTTTGAAGTCTGTTATAAGTATCCATGTAGTTTGAAGTCTATTATAGGGGTCCATGTTTGAAGTCTGTTATATGGTCTGTATAGTTTGAAGTCTGTTATAGGGGTCCATGTTTAAAGTCTGTTATAAGTATCCATGTAGTTTGAAGTCTGTTATAGGGGTCCATGTTTAAAGTCTGTTATAAGTATCCATGTAGTTTGAAGTCTTTTATCTGGTCCATGAAGTTTGAAATCTGTTATAAGGTCTGTGTAGTTTAAAGTCTGTTATGTGGTCTATATAGGATTGAAGTCTGTTATAAGTATCCATGTAGTTTGAAGTCTGTTATAGGGGTCCATGTTTGAAGTCTATTATAAGTATCCATGTAGTTTGAAGTCTATTATAAGTATCCATGTAGTTTGAAGTCTGTTACAGGGTCCACGTAGTTGCCAGTGGTCTGTGGCCTTCGGAGAGGGCTAACGTGTCCTGTACCCAGGAAACGATGATGATGGACAGGCTGAGCCCGCCCACAAACAGACCCACCACAAGGAGAATCACCGCCTACAGAGAGAGAGAGGGAGAGGGAGAGTGTGAGAGAGAGAGAGTGAGAGAGGGAGAGAGAGAGCGAGAGGGAGAGAGAATGTGGCAGATTATTAGTTTCATCATGGAAAATACTGTACAGAAGGTGAAGGAGTGGGGGCACAGTCTCCTATAGATTAAGGGTATGAAGGAGTGGGGGCACAGTCTCCTATAGATTAAGGGTATGAAGGAGTGGGGGCACAGTCTCCTATAGATTAAGGGTATGAAGGAGTGGGGGCACAGTCTCCTATAGATTAAGGGTATGAAGGAGTGGGGGCACAGTCTCCTATAGATTAAGGGTATGAAGGAGTGGGGGCACAGTCTCCTATAGATTAAGGGTATATGGTTTGGAAATAATGTATAGATTATCTTTCCTTGTCTTTTGTTTTTTAGTGACTCCTTACCTCACACGCAAAGGTCTATTCAAGAAGTCCATTCGAAATGTATATTACATCTTGGGATTTTTGTTATTATATTTTATAGGACTGTCAAAATGTAAGAACTGGGTAAGATTACATCGACATAAGACAACCTATTGATACAGCGTAAATAGGATCATAGCAGGCAAACAGTGAAACATCAGTCAAAAGGGAACTGTTCAGGGATTTTTATAGTCTCATTTAGCCCCTTACACAACATTTCTTTCACTAAACTCCAACTCTTAGTATTAAATCTGTTGCCCTAAAATATGATGTAGAAAGTGATGGACTGGCTTGAAAAAAGCGGCTCTCCAAATCATATTCAGGACGAGACTGAAGGAAAAAGGTGTTGTTTGTTTGTGATTGTTGTTTGTTTGTGATTGTTGTTTGTTTGTTGAACTGTGTACATACGCCGACAGAGTCCAGAGAGCGAAGCGGATGGTTGCTGAGCTTGAGGTAGAAGATCCCTGGAAAGATAAACAGCAGGCAGGTGGAGGTGGTCGCCCCTGGAGACGGAACAGATGTCAAAGGTTAAATGTTGGATCTAGTGACTAACAAACCGCTGGAAAAAAAAACTATTCCTTTATCGCTGCTGTTTATTTGTTTCCTCATTTTTACATGTCTTGAGTTTCGGTCGGGGCTAATTTACGGTGACTATACCCACAGTGAAACCTTCTGGCTAGATTAAAACAACAATAAAAAAACTAAAATAATAAACATTTAAAAACGATGTAGTTCTGTACTGTTCTGAATAAAAAGGTGCACTAAAGGTGGGGAGATAAGATCGTCTCGCTGGAAGAGCATTCATTGTATTGTTCTGTATACAACAAGAGGGAAGAGCTGAAAAAGCATGTATTGTTATTTATTTATGTATTTATTTATTTATCGTACTGGTCTGGATAATAGCTGAAACAGCATTTATAGTTATTTATTTATTGTACTGTTCTGTATAAACCAGATGAAACAGCATTCACTGTATTGTTCTGTATACATGAGGGAAGAGCTGAAACAGCATGTATTGTTATTTATTTATGTATTTATTTATTGTACTGGTCTGGATAATAGCTGAAACAGCATTTATAGTAATTTATTTATTGTACTGATCTGTATAAACCAAGTGGTAACAGATGAAACAGCATTCACTGTACTGATCTGTATACAAAGATAAGAACTGAAACAGAGAGCTAGACATATGTACCGACTAGTCCAAAGACATTCATGATGTCTGGTACGAAGATAGCCAGCAGCAGCACCACCCCCAGGAGAACGAGGGTACTGAGGGTGTGGGTGAGCCAGGAGAACGTCCTGTTACCCCACAGCATGGAGATCACAGCCTTACGGGCCTGGAGAGCAGGGCGAGGGACGGACACAGGGACACACAGACACAGAGACACACAGGTACACAGAGACACACACACACACACACACAGACACACACACACACACACACACACACACACACACACACACAGAGACACACAGGTACACACACACACACACACACACACAGAGACACACAGATAAACAGACACACACACAGACACACAGAGACACACAGATAAACAGACACACACACAGACACACACACACACGCACAGAGAAACACAGGTACACAGACACACACACAGAGACACACAGGTACACAGACACAAAGAAACACACGGGTACATGCACACAATCACAGACACACAGACACGTACACACAGACAGAGACAGACACAAACAAAGACAGACACAGACACAGACACAGACACAGACACAGACACAGACACAGACACACACACGCACAGGTAAAAGAACAAATAAGAGAATGACACGTAAACAAAAACTTGTTGAAACATGCAAAACAAAATCGCCAAAATATCTGTAAATAACTGCAAACTAACAAACTCAAAATATCAAACAAAGGAAAATAAGTGATTAATAGAGTTTGATGTTTCAAAGTGTACTTACAGGGAAATGGATTATGGGTACTGTAGTCAGTACAGCGAGGAGCGTGGCCAGACGAACCGTCATGATCATGATGTCACGTGGCATGTAAGAATCGTAGCTTAGCAACAGCTCGGAGTTCACCTGGCCTATCAGCAGAGGAGGAGAGAATGTGGGTGTGGCCCATACATCAGACGGTGTAAATCAAATGCAGACTGGGACTGGAATTGTCTTTTAGATATTCTAAAATAAAATGGTTATTTTTGATTCTAAGTTAACCTCTGCTAGGAAGAAACAGACCTATGGCTGCTCCAAATTCTTCTCCGAGGGGCATCGAAACAAATGCATAAATACATGTATATTCTGAGTAACAGGGCATATCAAATGCAGACATTGTTTAGGAAGCCCTTCTTGAGGTGAACAGCCTTGTTTACAATACAGGGCCAACAAGGGCCAGACAAAACCTGAACCAACCAGGCTTAAAAGGGCCCAATCAACCAAGGGTTCTGGTGTTATTGGTCTGGATCCATGGCATCATAATCTAGCTCATAAAAAAAAAATAATCGAGAATACAGGGCCAACAATTTAAATAATATGTTCAACAGAATAGCATAAAAAAAAGACGAATGATAATATGGTGGATCTCGAGTCCTACGTTTGTTGGAAGTGGTTGTGGAGGTTTGTCCCTGCCCTCTTACCGTAGAAGGTGAGGTAACCAAAGAGGGCTGAGATCAGGTAAACCAGGAAGCTGAGGACGATACTGACAATGGTCACATTCTGCATCCTCCTTTTACTGGGCCTGAAAACACCAGGAAAGACAAGTCAAAAACAATTCAAACCTTTAATCTCTCTCAAAACGTTCCTACCTAATCTATCCACTTTCTATCCACATGAATTAAACACAAAACAACGGATTAATAATAATGATGAAGATGATGATGTTATGTTATTATACAAGAGATCTGAATGTAGCCTGCTTCCCAAGGTAGACAGAGTAGGACCGTACTAAACATCTTTCTAACCCCACTCCTGTACCCATAGTTGCCAACTCCTCCCGATTTTCATTGCCACAATTCTCTATCAAAACGATTTTTTGTATAGAGAACCCCTGTTGTTTGGAAATCCTCCCAATTTTTAGGTTTCAAGGCTGGCAAGTATACCCGTACCACTGTCCTGCATGTAACCCCACCCCACACACACCCATACCTTAAGGGAACAGTAATAATAACAATTCACTTGTGTATATATATATATATACAATGTTACAAGGGATTTAAAGTTTATAGAAATAAATAGTTGTGTTACTGCACTGACCGGTGGAGCTCGCAGTAGATTGGCAGGACAGCCGTGTGACACAGGAAGGAGAAAGCCATGGTGGGCACCACGTAGGCACTCTGAAACACACACACACACACACACACACACACACACACACACACACACACACACACATCAATCATAGAGCTACCGTCATTAGCAACTTAGCAGGTTACTCTGTTACACGGGGATAGGTCCAAGGAAACGCAGAGTCTGTGTGTGTGTGTGTGTGTGTGTGTGTGTGTCTGGTAATAGAAGTCACTATGTGTGTTTATGTTTGTGTGTGCGTGTGAATGTGTGTGTGTGTGTGTGTGTGTGTCTGTGTGTTTGTCTGGTAATAGAAGTCACTATGTGTGTTTGTGTTTGCGTGTGTGTGTGCGTGTGCGTGCCTGCATGCTGCAGGCGCCTATGTGTGTGTTTGTCAGGTAATAAGAGGTAATTTCTAGTGGTTTATTATACAAAGAGTAAGCCAAAGCTTAAACTCACATTACAACCTTCTCTCCTCGGTAATACACATTAGGTGATTCAGAATCAGGTCACCCTGTTATTTTCTACCGAACACACACACACACACACACACACGCACACACACACACGCGCACGCACACACACGCACACACACGCACACACACGCACACACACACACGCACACACACACGCACACACACGCGCACACACACACGCGCACACACACACACGCACACACACAGAGAGTCCCTGGTGCAACGTAATAAATTGGGAAATGTTACCGGTGTCAAACAACTGTTCAGCCATCTCCCACTCCCTCTCTAGGACATCCCAGACACTCCCAGCCAACGGCCGGCGTTGCCACGACAACCATACGCACCTTAGTGGAAATGGCAAAGAGTTTCGGCGTGCATTCAGTGTCGGAGGAATTAGATATCTGCAAAAGTGGGATAGAAAGAAGATGATTTCAAAGAGTGATATTGCAGGGAAGTGTGTGCGTGTGTGTGTGTGTGTGTGTGTGTGTCTGAATCCCGTAGACTTGGCTTTGGTCTGAAACAAGGAAGTTCACCCTTTCCTGAGTAGTATATAAGGAAGTCATAGTGCCGCCTTCATTATCCACGGAAGGTCAAAGTTCATTTCCAGGCTGGAACGAGGTCACAGGAACTTCCTCCCCCTTAGGACCAGGACCAATCGGAGCTTAGCTTGTTTTCTTCGTAGACGACCTCTGGTCTTCATCACGCAGAGCAGACGCCATCAGTCAAATCTCCTGGATCTCAGGACTGTGTGTGTGTGTGTGTGTGTGTGTGTGTGGGCCTGTTATATGCATGTGTAAGCTTGTGTGAATGTTAGAGAAAGGGATAATGTGTGTCTACCTGGCTATATTGTTTGTGTGTGTCGAGGGGGGGGGGGGGGTGGTTTACCTTGAAGGTGTCTGTGGGTATTGTCACATTGTGAGGAAGCGGGCAAGGAATGGACCACCATTTTACCACCACCTGTCCAAGCCAATGAATCAGTCAATAAAAAGGCAATAATAATAACAACAACAATTCAAATTCAGCTACATTTCATTCCCCTTTCCCATCCTGCTACCTAGCAACAGAAAATATACATCTGCCACACACACAACCAAAAAGGTTCCAGGAAGTGACAGAGGTGACATCACAAACAAAAAGGTTCCAGGAAGTGACAGAGGTGACATTTCCTTCACAAATTGAACACAGAATTAGCGTGTATATGTGTAGAGTGTATAACGTAATAAAAAGAGAGAGAGGGAAAACTCACCACAACAGTGAAGTAGAGCTTAAACAGGAAGGAAATGCCGCTGGTGTAACCTAGGAAACCTAGAGAAAAACAGAATGACGGAACAGAGAGAGAGAGAGAGAGAGAAAGAGAATGAAGTACATAAAAGAGAGCAAAAAAGAGAGCGAGAAAGAGAGAAAGGGCAAGAGAAACAGTGAGAGAAAGAGTGAAAGTGAAGGGAAGAGAGAGAGAGAGAGAGAGAGAGAGAGAGAGAGAGAGAGAGAGCGTGTACATATATATATATATATATATATATCCACTCACCGATCCTGGGCAGCAGAGCCAGAGGCAGAACCACACAGAGTGTTATGAGGATCAGCAGAGTCCTCCCGTCCTCATACCAGGCATCCCTGCAGACGGAGGGACAACCAGGGTGAGACAGGGTGGAAAGTACAAAGGAGGGGGGGGACGAGACACAAGAGGGTAGTGTGTGTGTGTGTGTGTGTGTGTGTGTGTGTGTGTGTGTGAGAGATTAGAGGAGGGAGGAAACACATAATGAATAATTAATAAAAGTGGATCTCCATTCATTCATCCATCAATCCGTCCGTCCGTCCCCTCCCCTCCCCTCCCCTGACTAGGTGAGGAAGCGGTCTGGAGGGTCTGAGACATTTCTCTCCGTTCCGAGCTCAAACACGCAGAGACGTCCTGATCATGTGGTACCACTTAAAGGCTTTAGCTCTCCCTAACCATAACAGTTATGTAATTCACATGCAAACGTCCCTCCGTCGCTCTCGGAGTCAGACACAACGCACTCGCCAGGGTCTTAGCTTGACTTTTTAGTTTTTTTTGTACACAGGGCGAATAATATTTTCCTTTTCCTAGGGATAGCCTTGGCGGTTTGTTCAGAATAGGGCACTTACAGCGGGGGGGACGGGGGGGGGGGGGGGGGGGGGGGGGGGGGGGGGGGGGGACGGTGACACATGTGGAAGGTATGCCGGCTCCGTTAAGGTCGAGATCTGGTGGGGGGTTAGGGGGTACCAAAGGGGGCAGAGAGGGGGGGTGTGTGTGGTAGGGGGGGGGAGTTGGCGCTGTCCTGGCGCTGCCGTGTGTTGGGGCAAGGCGGGGGGGCAGCGGCTAGGACGAAGGCTCCAGAGGGGCGGGCGACGGGCCCCTTGGCTCCCCCAGCCAGCAGCACCTGCTCCGGACACGTCAACACACACTGACCCACGCTTGGCAGGTCGACAGCTTCTGGGTTACAACGACATAGCCTGGCTTTTTATTCTAGGAAAAGTCTCACACTGCTTGGGCTAAGCTGAAGTACCCACGGCTTGGTTTGGCCCGGTCACTCCAGCAATAGCACTAGCTGAAACTGTACTATGTAAACAGGAAGCGCCAGAAGCAGGGGGAAGTATGGGTAATATAGTTCTATTCTTTTATTTGTAGAGAGAGGTCATCCATTCGAGGCCTTATTGCTCTGTCAGTCTGACACGTTGGCCTCTGTTGATTTACTGGGCGCCATGCAGGCTACAACTCTGACCCCGGCTTTTATCGCTTTTTTCACACCTCTAACCAGGGCTTAGAAGCGCAGCCTAGATTTAGCCGTAGCGTAACCCCGCCACTTAAACTACAACCCTGACCCTAAGTTTAGCCCAACGAGGGAGTGACAGTGACTATCACAGCCAGTGAATATGCTCAACCACTTTGTTGACAAACACATTTTTTGAAGACTACTGCTACTACTACTGCTAGGACTGATAAAAAATAATTTTGTAATAAAATCCATTCAGATTGGTGATAAGCAAAAATATATATAGTTTCAGGCACAGCTTGTCAAAATATTTCTTAGTTATACAACAGCATTATGCCAACAGAAGGATTACAAACTTTGTTCTAAGCTCAAGTCATTCTGACCGGTGAACAGCAAAACGATATATAGTTTCAGGCACAGTTTGACGAAGCCTCTTTTTTGTTAAACAACAGCGTTATGCCAACAGAAGCATTACAAACTTTGTCCTAAGCTTAGGAGAGTACGCACTGAGAAAGAGGAGGGGGGGGAAAAGGATACTGGGAATACCCATGAAATGTGGTGCATTTCACGCTGAAACTAACGGCAGGAAAACGTTCCCCAGCAGCCTCCGATTAAGTGGTTAGAGATTAGGAGAAGTCTGGTCCAATGCCAAGCAAACCAATCACAGCTGTCTATGGCCTCGGCCCATCCAACGTCCCTCAGTGAGGAGAAAAACACGATAGAACAGGAAGTAATACAACAAACTCGAAAAGATTGTTCTCCAAAACTGTCGTATGACTATATAAACGTGTCAATCTCAAGTTCAAACTCTTTTATTTGAAATTCCATGACAGCTGCACTGTACCGCGTGTCTCTGTGGTCCAAAGAGAAACTATTCAGTGACCGGGAAACGATCTTTTGATTACAAACCGACTAATTGAGGCAGGCTTTGATGGGGTTCAATATGAGCGTGGTGCAATCTCATTAACAAGACGTGTTTGGTTTTCTCTACACCGCGAGTTGTAATGAGAATGGCAGAACTGCGCTCCCCTTGTATCTGACTCGGGACCGGGGAGTGGGGGGGGGGGTAGACTAGATGAGACGAGAAGGAGGAGGGGGGGTACATGTGTGAGAGATTTGGAGGGCCGGAGGAGAGAGCTAACACAGAGCAGCTGGCGCTGACGTTGATGGATAGGAGTCCAGACCAGCCACAGTGTTTCTCTCCCAGTCATCGCTGAGGCTGATAATAAAGGGATAGATGCTCATTTCTCGGCTATTCGGTAGTTCTTCTTCTTACAGGGGACGACACACACACAGAAACGCTGAATCCGTGTCGATCGGATGTTGGGTTTTGCGATGGTGCCCCCCCCCCCCCCCCCCTTTCAGCAAAAGAATGTAAACAGAATCAAAACAATCTATGACTTGGCAACCAGTAAGTGGCATGTCGGGCATCTTGAAATAAAACTGTTTCTAAAATATAGATATATTATATATAGACCACAGATTTATTATCTATATTTTCTTTTTTTGGAAAAGACTGCAGGCCCAGACCCAGAATGTGCAGTGTGTGAGTGAAGGCCACTAGCGGATGATGACGGCTGATGAATAGGCCTCTCTCATCCATACATTTCCTCCCGGTCTGTTCCCTGTTACCTGACAAAAGCTTACCCCCCCCCCCCCCCCCTCCCCCTCCACACACACACACACACACACACACACACACACACACACACACACACACACACACACACACACACACACACACACACACACACACACACACACACACACACACACACACACACACACACACAATCCCTCAATCTCTGCTGTGTCTACTGCGGTCAGGTGACGTAGCGTCCACCACACATTTCATGCGGCCTTTCCGCATTGCCTGGGTAATTTCAGCTCGGGCAGCTCTGCGGTGCGGTCATAGAATTGTCAAACGTGACTTATTAATAAAGGCCAAAAGTTATGTAATGTGTACGGTATGTAATGTGTGCGCCACTGGGGTCGACCTCATCGCTCACCACATTCGGTAAAACTGGGAGTTTTGACGTGGAAATAATATATTTGAGATACTCTTAGTGTTCTTTTCAACCAGTGCTACACCACTCTAACAACCAAAACATGTCACCATAAAAAAAGTTTTACTTCCTTGCACGTCGTTTCTCAGGAAGATAGTAAAAAAATATAAAAATACTGCTTTGGGGAGGAAGAAACCACAAGCTAGGGAGAGGTGTCGTGAACGCACCCTGGGGAGTCCGGGCTCAGCAGACAGCTGATGGAAGCAGGAAGCTCAGACTTCAGGATGAACATGTAGGAAGACATGGCTGAGGAGAGAAGAAGAAGAAGAAGAAAACGTTATATAAACTATGAGCTTAAACGACAAATATACAGCATATTAAAAGACATGGGCTGGTTCAAACATCAAAACGAGGGACAAATCAGTCGAAAAACTAACATCAAACTGAAACAACTCCACCACAAGCACAGACACAGACTGCAGTTGAAGGTTTTTAAAAAGCAGTTTTTGGGGGAGTGGGATGGGGCGGGCGGGCGGGGTTAAAATCGGTCAGAGTCAACCCAGGAACGTCAATTGTGAGCGGGGGGAAAAGACTGCTAGGGATCGGTAGCCGAGCTACCGAGGGGAGAGGACGACATTATGCAGGCAGACATTATGCAGATGTCCCAGCTGCAGGAGCACAGTTATGGCAGACAGAATGTGTAGAAGTTGGGCAAAGGAGGGATGGGGGGCGGCTAACAATAACGATCCCTGACGCTAATCCAAGTATTTCCTCCCTTCTCTTCCTCCTTCTCCGGCATGCCTAGGAAATAGGAAATAGCACAAATTGCCTGTGGGTCGCCCCATCCAAAAAACATGTCCCCATGTCAGTCAATAGAAGAGAGAGAGAGGGGGGGGGGGGGGGGTCACTTCATATGGGTCTGAATCAGCCCATCTAAATTACGTAGAGGGCAACAGGAGAGGGCAGGCATACTAGGTATATTAGGTTAGGGTAAAAAAAAAAAACACTCGGCTGTGCCTTCTAACTAGAACTCTAACTCTGACTATAAACCTGGCTAAAGTCCGGATTGGCTGAGACTGAGCAGAGACTACTGGATCCACACAGACCCGGCAGCGCACGAGGGTCCAAAGCAAAAGCCCCTTGTTGTTGACGTAGAAGTGTCTGTTAAAGGGCAGAGGGGTTCTGGGGGATTGGGGGCCGGGAAAGGCAGAACCAATCCTCCGTGGAGGCCCGGTCTCCCCTTGTCTCCTAGACGCCTTAATCCCTCAGATCCTGTAAGTGTTTGGGTTGGAGAATTCCTCCTGGTCCCCGCTGCCCACACGCCCACGCCCACACACACACACACACACACACACACACACACACACACACACAGTGGAGTGGGAGAGGCCGGAGGATTTAAGATGTCCCTTCTTGAATAAAGGAATTTCAAATGAAAACTCATCTTGACCGCTTAGTCTTTTAAATTTCCTCCAAAAGACTATGAAACGTTACATTACGAAGTACATGGTTGATAAAGGCATTTGATTGGACAATGAAACAGATCAGCTGTGAGCTAAAATACACTCCTAATAATATATTTTTTTTATCTAAATTGTAATCCAAATACAAAAAAATCTAAATTTCTGTTAGCAAACAATTAATTGATCTAAGTGATGAGTTACAAAAAGGCCAATCATTTTTATAATAAAGCCAATGAAATATGACAATGCCTCAAACCGAACGTTTTTTGCTCACTCCTCAAAGTTGACAGTTCATTGACCCCCTCCTCTTTCACACTCCCCAGGGGGTCAGCGTGAAGTGTCGTCCGTCAATGTCAGGAGAGCACTTTTCAACCGTGGCTTCTTGGTGCATGGCCACGTACACGTGAACTTACTTACAGAGTCTAATGATGATGCTCTATTGACAAATACTATTATTATCCTCTCAAAACTCAAGCCCGATCGCTCGTACATGCGGAAGCAGGGGGAGGAGTCAAACGTAAAAGTAAAGAGAGCGGAGCAGTCGGAGCTTATTTTCTAATTGAAGTGAATTTAGAAAACGACATGCATTATGAATTATGATTGATGAACATCTTGATTTAGAAGTTCTAACATTCGGGGCTTGACTCAAAGTATTCGGGGGTTGAAGCCCCAGAAGCCCGACCCAGCCACCGCCCCTGTCATATGCACACGGTGCAGAAATGGATATGACACATTGACACGAATTGAAACACAAGCGTGATTTAGTGGCTTGGCTGGAGGGGGGGCGGGTATCTGCAGCTGGTTAGTGTCAGTGCACAGTAAGAGGCGTTCACAAACACTAAAACACACATGTATACAGTTATACTCACATGTCTAACTACAACACCCTAAAACGACCAAATCATAGATGTATCAATGCACCATACAACAAAATACCAACATATCACAGAAAATGGATCTACAGATACTGGCTATCTACAGAACTTCAGTAGTAGTCTAGCACAATGCGAAAACAGGAAAAAAAATCCTAATCCAATTTACTATTGGTTGGACAGGTACAACACTAGGGGTGTGTGTGTGTGTGTGTGTGTGTGTGTGTGTGTGTGTGTGTGTGTGTGTGTGTGTGTGTGTTTGTACGGCCAGAGAGGTGAGCGCAGTAGGAAGAGAGGGAGTGTATTTACCAGAAGACAGAGCGCCACTTTCATTCCACAAGGAGCTAAGAGGAGGCGGGGTTGGCGGTGAGAGGGCCCAGGGCCGGCCAGTAATTAAGGGTCAATTGGCCCCATCAGCCTTTGGCAGTGTAGATGAGATGTTTACTCAGAGAGGGGCTAATTGCACTCTTATAAAAAAGGGGGCCAGGGGTGTGGACAGACATGGGATTGTGTCTGTGTGTGTGTGTGTGTGTGTGTGTGTGTGTGTGTGTGTGTGTGTGTGTGTGTGGAGGAGTGTGTGAAGGAGTGTGTGTGTGTGTGTGTGGAGGGGTGTGTCTGTGTGTGTGTGCGTGTGTATGTTTGTGCGTGTGTGTGTAGAGGTGTGTGTGTGTGTGTGTGTGTGTGGAGGGATGTGTCTGTGTGTGGGGGGGGGGGGGGGGTTGGTTCTCACAGGCTCACACACTCTGGCCCCACGCTGAGAAAAACCCACAAACATACCAGAGGCTGGGGAAATAATCCATTCAGCTCTTAGCTCCTCTCTAATGGTGGCTGGGGAAGAGGTATCACCTCCTCCCACTGGAGGGAGGGAGGGAGATGACGATTGGAGGGACAGAGGAAATGGAGGGTAAGGAATAGATAGAAGAGTAAATTAAAGATTGGAGAAAAGGAGACAGAAAGAAGAAAGGGGAAGAAAGAAGAAGAGAGGGGGAAAGAGAAGGAAAGAGAGGAGAGAAAGGGGGAGAGAGAGGGGAGAGAGGGGGACAGAGGGGGGGAGAGAGAGGGGGAGAGAAAAGGGGGAGAGAAAGGGGGAGGGGAGAGAGAAAGGAGGAGAAAAAGGGCGGAGAGAGGGGAGAGAGAGGGGGACAGAGAGGGGGAGAGAAAGGGGGAGAGAGAGAGGGGGAGAAAGGGGGAGAGGGGGGAGAGAGGTGGGGGGGAGGGGAGAGGAAGGTGGAGAAGGGGGGGAGAGGGGGAGAGAGAGGGGGGAGAGAGGGGGGAAAGAGGGGTAGAGGTCCTATTAGATCCGTCATCACTTAGGGTTAGGAGGGCTCTAAGTTCTGACCATCAGCGATCAATTAGAGGTGAAGTCAGGTTTCAGCCCCCCCTGGGAGGGGTGCAGCAAACTGCGTACAGGGAGGGGCGGGGGTGGGGGCAGGGAGAGGTCAAAGGTTATCAGATAATGGGTAATAGCCTCCCAGTGGAGAGTACCCCACCCCCCTACCCAGCCCTCCTCTTCACCAGACAGTGAGCTATGATGTCCAGCAGGGGGCACTGTGTGACTCTAGGAGCAAACAAAAGGAGCTTCTTCCTCTATGGGTGACAAAGTAGCAAAAAGACCTTGTATTACGCATTTGTTGAAGAGAAGAAAAAAAACAGTGAGGGTGTAAGTTATAGTGAGTCTTACCTCCGATGTTTTGGATAATAATAGTACACCCAACCATAATCTAAAAATAAAAATCACACCAGGTATTAATATAAACGTGTTTGTTTCAACAGATGTAAAAAGTGACAGGTATAAGGGCACCAGAGGATGACATCATCATACCATATTATAATAAATGTTTTTTTGGTGTCAAGCTAAATATTAAAAAAATTTCTAGACAGTTACCCCAATTGAGAAAAAAATAAACAAAAATGGGGATCTCACCTTCCCTGGCTTTCTGAAGACTCTGTCGCCCAGGTCTTCGTACGAGGTGACACCTTTAACGGGGAAAAACACAAAGAGGATGACCTAATAAAAGAAACACATTCCAAAGCTGATCGTCAATTGAAGACTGGGATCGACACGTAGCCCCGTCGTTGCTTGTTCAATCTTATTAAACCGTCAAATAGTCAGCCACAACGTAAGCACATGATGGACTGAAGAAAGGAAGACAAGACTGAACTAAATGCAGGCAGTAAATATTGACAATTTGAGGGGGGCACATCACTAGCACATCAAAGCAATAGCCAGAAAACTTATCAAAATGATTGATTGATTGATGGACAATTGATTGATTTACTTTAAATTCCTAAAGTGCTATTACAAGTACAATTAAATGTACCAACAGCTATACAAGTATTTGACTGTTTTCAAACATAAATAATTATTCCACAGATCAGGAAAGCAGACTGTGATTTAGCGCCAATCTCACCTGTTTGTCCACACATGGTTAGAAGAAGGTGTACAGAGTAAGCTGCCAGACTGGACACCAACACCAACAGGATACTGCACACCCACAAAGTTAACAGACAACAAAATATACTCCATTCAATTAACAGATACTAATTCAATAAGATGCTGCATAAATAGGACCAGCTGGCAGAGTGATGGTGCGTCCATGTGTTATGATTCGCTTCAACATTCATTATGCTAAAAAGTATGAGGCATCCATCCCCATTAGCTATACCGCTTATCCTATGCAGGGTCGCAGGGGGGCTGGAGCCGACACAGGGCAAGAGGCAGGGTACACCCTGGACAGGTCGCCAGTCTATCACAGGGCCGACACATAGGGACAGACAACAACTCACACTCACATCTACGGACAATTTAGAGTCACCAATTAACCTGCATGTTTTTGGACTGTGGGAGGAAACCGGAGTACCCGGAGGAAACCCACGCAAACACAGGGAGAACACACAAACTCCACACAGAAAGACCCTTGGGTCAGGTGGGGATTGAACCCAGGACCTTCTTGCTGTGAGGCAACTGTGCTACCCACTGAGCCACCGTGCTGCCTATGTATGTATGAGGTATGAGGAAGTATGAGGCAGTAAAAATTTAATTAAATGAGTGTGAGGCAGTGAAAATAAAAATGACCTGAGGCCAAAAATGCCTATTTTAGCCATGGTGTCAGAAATGCCCAGGATACAACTGCCCATGATGAATACATGTATTATACAAAATAGTAGTGCTATCGAAATAGAGGCAGTTAAAGAAGAACTGACCTGAAGCCTATTATGCCCGTGCTAGCCATGGCGTAAGACAGGCCAAGGATACCACTGCCCATGATGGCGTTCATCAGGTTGAACGAGGAGGAGGCGAAGGACGCCGCTTTCTCTCTCTGCAGTCCTGCTGCCTTTAAAACAACAAACAGACATACACTAAAGGGTGAAAAGTGTGAGGCAAGATTGAATTACAAAATCAGACTAATTATTCTTCTTTCTCTGAAAAGTGTACCACAGGAAAACTCATGTGTTTATTTGGATTATATTTTAAAGATAGACACAATGCACAAGGCAACTGCGGTGATTGAGGTCATGTTTTAAAGCTGGGGGGGCCCCTCTGGCATGGAATGCCGGGTGTGTGAATGGAAATGGCCGTCGAGATCGGACGGGATTTGAGCCTGTGGCTGCTGGACAGCTGCCTAAGCAGGGGATAAGGGTGCTGCCTGGCTCTGCTTGACCCTTTCTAACAGGGGATATCCTGAAAGGGAGAACCGGCAACAACCATGACGTCAAGGCGACAGCAATGAGGAAAGGCAAACTTGGATTGGCATGAATGGCATTGAATCTGCTGGGCGAAATAGTCACAGAATTGGACAGTCGACATTACATCTTTGCTTTCTTGCCATGACATCTTCAACCTTTACATTGGTCACAATCTTGCACTTTAACAGTTTTACTTATTTAATTCTGAAAGCAAACTTTACTCTGTAAAAAAGGTAATTTAGCAAAGACATAGCCTACACTTAACTAATGACTCAATCACAACTTTATCATCCATTTAAATACATCTGTGACTTCTGGACCCTCGGCTTTTGGATTGCAGTGAGGCAGGGAGATGAATGTGGACTTTGTAATGATTGCTATACTTTGCACGGAGATTTCGAAACTGCTGAGGGAGGCAGAATATAGGCTACAAAGGAACTGACTTGAAATTGTCATGTGAGAAATTATGACAAATGGGTAAATGTTCGCAAGTTGCTAATCAGTGCAACACACTGATTTGAGTCACCCACTAATGGAAGTGCGTTAACGATCCTACTTCCTTGCTGTAAAATGTTGAATAGTACTGGTTGGCTTCTAAAACTACGTGTACTCGACATTTATTCGATTCAACAGCTATTATGATAATGAGAATAATTGTTCGACAAAAAAAAAACGGATGAATGTGAACTTACATTTTCCAATAAAGGGGTACTCTCGCTGTGTACGACGTGTCCATCGTTAGAAGTCCCATCAACGCTACTTCGATCATTAATACTCATTTTCAATGGATGGCAATATGGGCTCTTCTTTACTTTGGAACGATTCGGGTAACAGTTTTTTAAAAAGAAAGCTAATCTGTGCAACAGCAAAAGCTTAGTTCGAACATATCTTAGATAAAACCTCAAATACACAAATCACTTAAATACATTGTTGCACTCCTTTCCATAAATGCGACTGAAGTTTTTTTTGCAGTCATTGACTGTTGTTGTTTTCCTGGGTCTATCATATGACATGTTTTCTGTCGCATTTTTGTAGCGGAGAGGCAAATGAACCAATCCCAAAGACACTTCGGAGAATTCGACCAATCGGAAAGAGTAAATCTAGTCGACTTCTGATTACGTAGCTAACCTTACTCACATGCTGACTGAAGCGATGTTAAGGTAAGTTGATTTTGAGTAAATGTCGGTATAATTACTGACATCAACGATATTAATAACTTTATTTATTTTCACTAGCTTTTGATCAATACGTACGTGAAACAAAACCGTTTTCTTACATGTCTGTCAAGTTGTAGTTGATAATTCAAAGACAAAACTCCGATTTCCTTTTTCTCCCTAGTATTTTCCCAAAACTCATTACACAAGTTCAATCTCAAAGCTTCGTGAAAAAACTGGTGCTACGTCGGGTCTTTTGCCCTGGCATCCTGCACTCTGCCCCGGCTTGTCTGTCCATCAACGCCCCTTTGCCCTTGACTGATCCACGGCCGAACAGTATGGAACCTGGCCTCTATAAAGCTCCTCCCGAGGTTCGTGGAATGACAAATTTAGATCGAGAGGCCTTCACTCAGACTGTCGTAGTTCCAGCGCTGCGTGTGCCCAAGGGAGTCCTCCACAAAGTCTCAAAGAGCCTAAAGAAGGTTGGCATCCAGCGCCCAGGTGTCCCACGGGTTGTGGAAGATCCAGAGAACAGTAGCGACACTTGTGACCTTCGTCTTTTCCTGCTGGACCCTAACGCAGTGTCTTCATCCACCTCCTTCGGTGACGTTGAGGTGGAGGCGCTGCAGTCGGTCGGAGTCTCTAGGGAGATCCAGCAATATGAGCTGAGGCTGACTTATGACAACCTGAAGAGCGAGGAGGTTCTGCGAGCAGTGCTTCCCGAGGGTCAAGATGTCACCTCGGGGTTTAGCCGTGTCGGACATATTGCACACATGAACCTTAGGGATCACCAACTGCCCTACAGAAACCTTATAGGTGAGTTTGTGGTCAGGAGAATCTGAGTTTAGACAAGACCCTTGAGGGACTAGTACGCTCCAAAGAAGTATGCCCCTGTACAAGTCCTTTTTAAACTATGAAGTTGAGTGAGTACATTCAACTCATTATTGGAGTAATTATTTGTTTCCAGATGAAGCCACAAATAATTCTGAGAAAATAATGGTGGCAGTATAAATAAAAAAGTAAACCTGTTTTACTCGATAAAATCTATGGAACAATTATACGAGTAAAGACCCAAGTAAAATAATAGAGTCAATCTGGCACTACTCACGTGCTAACGTTTTATTTCTTTAATTTTCTCAACAATTGTGTAACAGGTCAAGTCATCATGGACAAGAATCCAGGGGTAACCTGTGTGGTCAACAAGACCAACACCATCGACTCAACGTATCGTAACTTTAAGATGGAGGTGCTAGCCGGAGTAGAGAATATGGTGGCTAAAGTAGGTTCACTTACAATATATAACAACAATGTTACAACATTCATATACATTACATTACATTACATTCGTTTAGCAGACACTTTTATCCAAAGCGACTTACAAAAAATAGTGCTTACAAAAAGATAAGGTAAAAATTACAAGTCAGGTAGATAAAATAAGTGCATTCCTGACCTAATAACCTTGATAAGAGCTAATCAAGTATACCTGTTCATTGCATCTACAAACGGCTGTATGATATAACCTTAATTCAGCAAGTAATGAATCTATCATTAGGTACATTTTCCTTCTCTGTGTCATTTAATCCACTTTACGTTTATTTTAATTACATGATTTTACTGTCTTAATTATATTCTATTACTGTTATTTCTATTGTAAAGCACCTCGTAACCCTGTTTTGAAAGTAACTATATAAATAAAGTTATTATTATTATTATTACAGTCTTGTTATGTGGTGCTGTATTTAATAATGTTTTTTTCTGTTTCTGTTCTGTTCTAGGTGAAGGAGAACGGAGTGACCTATGAGTTTGATTTCTCCCGGGTTTACTGGAACCCCAGGCTGAGCACGGAGCATGAGCGCGTGGTTAACCTCCTGAAGCGGGGCGACGTGGTCCTGGATGTTTTTGCCGGCGTGGGTCCCTTCGCCATCCCGGCCGCCCGACGAGGCAGCACTGTCCTGGCCAACGACCTGAACCCAGAGTCCTACCGCTGGCTACAGCACAACTGTAAACTTAATAAGGTCAGGGACGTGATTTAAAGTTAAGAAAAAAATAAATGTTTTTAGTCGCGACAAACTTTTTTTTTTTCTTTCTTCCTAACCGGTTCTATTGATCTCTCGCTGAAGGTGGAGAGGAAGGTCAAGACCTTCAACCTGGACGGCAGAGCCTTCATCCGGGGACCCTTGAAAGAGGAACTTCCTGCCTTGCTCAAAGGAACAGCAACCACACACATAGTCATGAACCTGCCTGCTATGGCCCTGGAATTCCTGGATGCATTCCGAGGCCTGCTGGACCAAGAGCTTTCCTGCGATGCCAGCCTGCCCAAGGTGCATTGTTATGGGTTCTCCAAGGCTGACGATCCCCAGAAGGAGGTGGTGGAGAGAGCCTCCTCCAGTCTGGGCTTCTCTCTGGAGGGGCGGTGCTCCGTACACCTAGTGAGGAACGTGGCTCCTAATAAGGAGATGATGTGTGTGAGCTTCACTGT
Organism: Galaxias olidus; assembly: GCA_026901105.3. Lineage (NCBI taxonomy): Eukaryota > Metazoa > Chordata > Actinopteri > Galaxiiformes > Galaxiidae > Galaxias > Galaxias olidus. The sequence continues at coordinate 419,836 of JAPMUY010007194.1, forward strand.
TCCCAAAGAGGTCTTGTTCAGTGATCACATCCCACAGACAGGTGAGTCAATTTGTTGACCAAAAGAATAAATTATTGTGTCATTAAACAGTTAAATTAAACATTATACATTTATTCCGAATATACACAGTATATAATCTACAATTGACAATAGAAAATATTATTTACTTAAGTACCATGTCTAAAAACAAAGACTTTTTACTTATTTTAAGTTGTACAATACATAACTACTACGTCCTCTTTACAGAGGAGTCTACAGAGGAACCTGCAGCCAAGAGACAAAAGTGTGATGGAACCGCAAATTAAATACGATGGACCAAGCAGGAACGCTATGAAACATATGCTAGACTTATGCTGCACGTTTATTTGTTTTGAATTACTGAGCTGAATGTTTTATTTTTTAATGAATTATATTGGAGCTTGTCATATTTTTTTGACGACGCTTCAATTCAACAAATTTCGTCTGTGTTTATTTCAGACTTTTGTCACGGCTTTTTCTGTAACTTAGAAACATAAACAGTGAAAAGGTACCGCATAGAAAAACAAGACTGATTTTATATATTTTTTGTTTTATTTAAATACAAAAAAGATACAAAAGGACAATACTCCTCTGTACATGACCTTATAAAACTAGGTCAAATTAGTGGCCCAAGTTAACCTTTGGCCCTTTTTCTCTCTCTAATACAAAGCATTATGGTAAATGTAGCTCATCATTAGAGTAAATATTTCTATTCAGTAATTGATGTGCTGTTTGAACTCCATAGGGAATAATTCATCCCACAAAACGGCCGGGCGAAAAGCTGTGCTAGAACTTTCCATAAAATCCAAGTTTTTTTCTTTTTTTTGCACTCATAACTTTTTATCGACCTTCCCCTCAGACATTTTACTAGCAAGGTCGTAGAAAAGTTACATGAAAAAAAAATGAACAACCATAGAGAGGACAGGCGACCGGAGGCGGTTATGAAGGGAAGAGTCCGCTGAAGGCGTCCTGAATGGCCCGGTGACAGGCCAGAGACGAGCTGTACCCCCCGGCCGTGTCCTGGGGCTGGGCCGTACGCACGTGGTTCAGATACCTGACAAGAACACAGGAGGAAGCACAGGAAACCGCCATGTCAATACTCAGGAGTCCGTGAAGGCACGCTGTGATAACATCATTCAAATTACAAATGCACTACAGGAAAAATAAACACACACACACGATTCAAATTACAAATACACTACAGAAAAAATCAAAGCGCACACACACACACACACACACACATTAGAGGACATTATAAAGTATGTCCTGTAAAAAAAGAAAAATGAATCCTTACAATTCACAAAACATATTCTTATTGCTGTGGCATTAGATCTGGAGGAATCACAAGTCAACACATTTCTTACAAAATTATTGTGATACGGATCATAAAAGGTGTTTCAAATGCAGGTTACAGTATAATGTCTATTCTAAGCAATGAGTCGGTTCATATGAATGGAGGAACTGTCTGCTGGCACCTCAGACAGAAGCAGCTCCTCCTGGATACCTAATTTATTCTACAGACACTGAATGTTATCACAAAAATAAATGTTACATAGTGTCGTGCTAGTTCAGAAATCCTTTGTTTTTGGTATGCCTCAAAATTCAGCTTCAGATAGTAGCCCTGTATCTACATCAACATCATCTTTGACATCTTATTTGCTTAGGCAAAACCGATCATAAAAACTTTAATTGTCTGTTGTTTTTTCACAGATTCCTATTGCATGACAAACAGCTAGTAAAATTATGATGCATCACATATGAATGTATCAAACTTACAAATCCACATTTTGCTATAGTCTTCCTTGTTTAAAACCTGATGGCGGGATCCCCTACACACTCAAATACACATACATATTGGAAAGATTCTCTCACACACACACACACACACACACACACACCTCGTGCGGACAAGCCATTGGTTAAAGTACTAGAGGTGTCTTTTGTTTTTTCTAAGTGCTTACAGATGTAGTCTGCCATGGCCTCCCATCACTTTGTGGAGCGACAGCGCTTATTTTCCTCCGAGAAGGAATAACAGACGAGCTGTCGGTTTTATCCCAACTTGTCGTCTCCACGGCGATGGAGGTGGGACAGGGTGGGGGTGTGGTGGGGAGGACCTGTGGCCACACCCACTCTAATTCTTTCTATGTTTACACACACTTATACTGCTATGATGTAAAGAGTGGGCACTAGGGGAGCCATCCACACACACACAGACACACACACACACACACATTAAGGGCCTGACTGAGTCATGGCGTTCTCTGACTACTAAACTAACAAAGTTCAAGCACGTGAGATCCAGCGTGACGGAGACATCACACAGCCGTCTGCCCAAGCGCGGGAGTCTAAACCCCCTTACAGACGCCTGGCTTTGTGCGCCCGTCGCTGCAGAGAACCAGAGGAACTTCAAAGAGAAATGGGAAGCAGCGAGGGCACAGACAGGCAGCACTCTCAGCCTACAGAGTAACCCAACACCTGTAGAGAGAGGGAGAGAGACTGGGGGTGATGAGGAGAGGAGAGGGTAAGGGATGTGGAGGTGGGGGTGGAGGAGAGGAGAGGTAAGGAGAGGGGATGTGGAGGTGGAGGTGGAGGAGAGGATTTGTACTATTGGGGTGTTCTGATTGGTCCCATTGTGTCAGTCAAGATCAATGGATCCCAGAGAGCGTGAGTGAAAGATCAGAAATAAAAATAATACTTGCTTTCCTTCTTTTATCTCCAAGTGATGCATTTACAATTGAAGATGTGTTTCTTTTTTAATCTTTTTTTGAGGTGAAATAAAAATTTTGCAAACACGTACGATTAGTTATTATAAGTTAACTTCATTGTAGTGTAGCACAGCGCGATATGCATGTCATGCCATCAGTTTTGTCTAACTCTTTGAACGGTAGCAGAAGACGCGGGTAAAAAAAAAAAAAAGCCAAGAACCAGCCAAGTGGAAAAGTGATGGGGTTTTCACCCATTAAAGACCACTCATCCTCCACTAGAGAACCGCCAGACGAGGAGGAGGAGGAGGAGGGAAAACAACAAGCAGCCAGCGATTAATAATAACTTCATTAAAGCCAAAGCTCCAGTAGCTCCTAGTAACGTCCTTCAGCGGGGCACTTGAGGGAGCCCTTCTCCCTCGTCTTCCTGCGCCCCCCCCCCCCCCCCGACACCCCCTCCCCCGACACCCCCCCCCCTCCCCTCCCCCTCCCTATCTCTCTCTCAGCGTCCATCCAGTAGTAGATGAGTGCTGTCTATTGATTATATTGTAGTGCAGCCTTTCTAACAGTGAAGGAGTGGTCTATTTACGGCCCCGGCTCAGTCTGCTCTTCCTGCTCCTCTAATCCCACAGCTACTCATGTGGTCATTCCTTCCAAGAAAGCTGAGAGCTCTGTGTAACTTTATACCTGCCTGCCCCTAAGGAGGCAGAGGGGGATGTGTGTGCGTGTGCGTGTGCGTGTGTGTGTGTGTGTGTGTGTGTGTGTGTGCGTGCGCGCGCGCGCGCGCGCGCACGGGGTGGCAGTAACAGAGGGCATGAGCAAGGAAGAGAGTAAAAAGAATGTAAGGAGTGATGGATGGATGGATGGATTGAGGGAGGGGGGGACAATGGAGTGGAAGACACAGAAAAGGAGAGAGTAATAGAGAGAGAGAATGTAACAGAGAAAGAGTAACAGAGAAAGAGAGAGACAGAGAGAGAGGTAGAGAGAGTAACAGAGAAAGAGAGAGTGACATTAATAGATAAAGAAAAAGAGAGAGAGAGAGAGGTAGTGAGAGAAAAGGTGAGGTGAAATCCCTACAGGGATGATGTCGCTCACCACCAGTGGTCTCAGAGCAGTCCTTAATCCTCTAACCTCTATCCTCTATCCTCTAACCTCTAACCTCTATCCTCTAACCTCTATCCTCTATCCTCTATCCTCTATCCTCTATCCTCTATCCTCTATCCTCTATCCTCTAACCTCTATCCTCTATCCTCTATCCTCTAACCTCTATCCTCTAACCTCTATCCTCTATCCTCTATCCTCTAACCTCTAACCTCTATCCTCTATCCTCTAACCTCTATCCTCTATCCTCTATCCTCTATCCTCTAACCTCTAACCTCTAACCTCTATCCTCTATCCTCTATCCTCTATCCCTTCACCTCAGACACTGGAGGTTAGGTCACCTCTGCTTCATTATAGCAGCTGCCCTAAGTGAGGCCCATCGCACGCACGCACGCGCACACAGACAGACAGACAGACACACACACGCACACGCACACACTACATGCCTAAACCATCTCTGAAAGAGCGATCCACCATGACCGAATATCTACATAAATTGAAAAGGACATGGTGAGTGTCGTGCAAATGAAAGAGCTCATTAAATCTCCATAATAAAGTCATGCAGGGTTGATGGTTCCGTTATAATAACAGCCTTCTCTTACAATAAGAAAACAAATGTGCTGCTGTATCATACAATACAAAGAGCCTACTACCCCCCCCCCCCTCCTCCTCCTCCTCCTCCTCCTCCTCGATGTAACACTAGACAGGCAGGCCAGATGCTCCAGGGTGCTCTCTAAAAGACAGAGACATATGGAGGCTAACCACAACACACACCCACAGTCACACAGAGACGGACCCTAAACACACTCCCTTCTGCTGCTACTGTTACACTGTACAGTGTGTGTGTGTATGTGTGTGTGTGTGCCTACTGTCCACCAGACAACACACACCCTTCTGCTGCTACTGTTACACTGTACAGTGTGTGTGTGTGTGTGCCTACTGTCCACCAGACAACACACACACACCCACAGTCACAGAGACGGACCCTAAACACACTCCCTTCTGCTGCTACTGTTACACTGTACAGTGTGTGTGTGTGTGTGTGTGTGTGTATGTGTGTGTGTGTGTGTATCTACTGTCCACCAGACAAGGTTACACTTAGTTACTTCCACACCTCCCTCCCTCCCTCTTTTCATCTCGCCTATACCCCCCCCCCCATCTCGCTATCCTACATTCTATTTCTCTCTGTGGGGCAGGCAAAGTTAGACTTACACACCTCTCTTTCTCCTCTAACAAACTTCCCTCCCTTCCTCCCACCTACTACCCCCACCCCCCCACCCTCTCTCTCTCTCTCTTCATCCATCCCTCCATCCATCCTTCATTCTCTTTCTCTCTGGAGGACTGGTCCGCCTTTTGTTCACAGGGCTCTGTAACCCTAGCCGTTCTCAGCCGGTAACATCTTTCACTCTGCGGGCCTCACTGGAGCATTAGCTGCAACTCGATCCGGCCCTTTTCAAAGCCTCCTGTTATTGGGTAAATATGGGTCACTTTGGACGGGTCCATTTGTGTCGCTCCAGGCGGGGTGGTGGTGTGGGGGGTTGAGGAGGAGGAGGAGGAGGAGGAGGGGGGGGGGGGGGGTGGAGCGAAGCGGGAAATACAGAATGGATGCAGGTGATGACTGAAGGACAGTGACCGACCGTATGCCTGTGTGACTGAATGAGTCGGAGGAGGAGGAAATTAGATGCAATCTTCTACAGAGGCCAAACACAAAGGAACAACGGCAAATACCATAGATAACAAGAACTCACGCTGTTTCCTTTCAAACATTTATCAAAATCGCATTTCTGATTATTTCTATAAAAAAGAAATGGTTGAGAGAGAAGTGTCAGTAAAAACCCAACACTAACGAAACAATAAAACATTCGTATTCTTCCTGGACAGACGGAGTGATTGAGCGATAATAATAATATTTTTCTTCAACATCCACTCTCAGTATTTACACTACGATCCTTCCCATTCCACAGAAGCACCCACTTATACACCTCACTTTCTCCTCTAACAAACTTCCCTCCCTTCCTCCCACCTACTCCCCCCTCCCCACCCTCTCTCTCCCTCTCTCCCTCTCTCCATCCCTCCATCCTGCATTCTATTTAACTGCATAACATCCACTGCGATCCTTCCCGTTCCACAGAAGCACGTAGGCCCCCAAACCGCGTCAGCGCTCCCCACTTCATTTTTCCACCGGAGTCTGGAGATCTGAATAACTGGCCAGTGTCTCTGGCCAACGCTAATAATTGTGCCGGATTTCTCCCGATGGGACTCCGAGAAGTATTCCCCGCTCCCACTGCCTGGAAAACACCACCGGGCCGCTAACTCACAGTGAAAAGATAAGTGGCGAAATGTTCCGGCAGGTTCCGCGAGGTTTCAAACGGAGAATGTGTGGCTTTCCTTTGTGTTTTGAACGAGACGACGGGCTGGAGGGAGGGATTCGGTGTGTGTGTGTGTGTGTGTGTGTGTGTGTGTGTGTGGCATCTTCAGTGGTGAGTCTGGGGCAGAGGGTGTTAGGTTGAGCTGATGTCTGAGGGAGACGCAGGCCTCTCCATCTAGACCCATGGACCGCTTAGCACTCACACGTTGGCTGGTTCTGGAGTTAAAGCTTGGAGAGAAAGGGGAGAGAGAGAGAGATAGGCAGAGAGAGAGAGCGAGAAGAGAGAGAGAGAGCGAGAAGAGAGAGAGAGAGAAAGAGAGAGAAACAGAGAGAGCGCGAATGAGTGGGAGAGAGAGGAGAGAGAGAGAAAGGGGAGAGAGAGAAAGAGAGAGAGAGAGAAAGAGAGAGATCGAGAAAGAGAGAGAGAGAGAGAGAGAGAGAGAGAGAGAGAGAGAGAGAGAGAGAGAGAGAGAGAGAGAGAGAGAGAGAGAGAGAGAGAGAGACAGAGAGAAATGGGAGTGGGGAAAGAAAGTGAAGTTCAAGAGAAAAGAGAAACTAGAACCAGAGAGAGAGAGAGAAGCCCAGCCACCACGGAAAAATAAAAATATATGTTCTGCTTCCATGCCCCATTAGCCATGCAGAAGGATTTTTAAGAAACACACTAAACCCCACAGCCAGACGTGTAGTGATGGACTGGGTCGTCCGCCGAGGAACGCTTCTACAGCTCGGTTGATTGTGGAATAACAAACACAGGTGGTTTGGCAGCGTCGCTCCCTCGCTCAAAGACTTCCTAACGCCGCGGCCCTGCACGAGGACAGGACTTCAAACAGAGACGTTTTCACCCTCGACAACCACACCAAACCAAACCGGACCAAACCGGACCCGATAGAGAAGAACTGGAGCGTCCTGCTTATGAAAACGACCAACTAAGACCAGGTCAAAGGGCAAACGTCTGTGAGTCACCGTCGGTTACAGTCGCAGTCAACACACATCATGAATCAGTGGAGCATGCCCCCCCCCCTCACCCCCTTCACCCTCTCACCCTCTCACCCTCTCACCCCCTCACCCCCTCACCCTCTCACCCTCTCACCTCCCGCCGCAGACCACCAGCTGCTACCGGACGTCTTGTTAGAAAGTTCCAGCAAAAAACAGACGTCCAGAGAAAAACGGAGTCGCTAGAACAAAGGTCTTGGTTTGAGCACTGACAACCCCCCCCTCCCAGAACCAGCCAGACCACCTGTCTGCCCGCCGCGTCCCATCTCTCTGATCCGGGGTCAGCAGTTGCTGCTTCACAACATAACTAGGATCAAAAGGTATAAAAAAACACGGCCACAACTGCTACGGTTGTTTGTGATGTCGGAATGAATCGTGGCAGAGAAACGAGGTAGCACTCCTTTTTACAAACCACCATCGTTTGGCCTGCAGGTAGACCTTTGTGCTTCCAGAATCGAGAGTCGCAAACACCAAACTCCAACTCTCTAGGTTCTGAGCTGGATGTATCCAAAACACGACGTTCATATTTCATTACTTTATTAACACACAATGCTGTAAGGAAGAATTAAAAACACTCATTTATGTGCAAAAGGTCAATCAATAAAGCTTTCACTCAAGCGGTCTCAAGGACAAAGGCCTCGTTAGCTTCTCTGCCAACTCACACTCAGTCTGGCCTTCAACAACAGCTACTGTAAAGAAGTGCCTTCAGACCCTAGATATACAACCATAGATGTGCTTCAGACCATAGATATACAACTATAGATGTGCCTTCAGACGAAATATACATACAACTATAGCTGTGCCTTCAGACCATAGATATACAACCATAGATGTGCCTTCAGACCATAGATATACAACTATAGATGTGGCTTCAGATCAAATATACATACAACTATAGCTGTGACTTCAGATCATAGATATACAACCATAGATGTGCTTCAGACCATAGATATACAACTATAGATGTGCCTTCAGACGAAATATACATACAACTATAGCTGTGCCTTCAGACCATAGATATACAACCATAGAAGTGCCTTCAGACCATAGATATACAACTATAGATGTGAATTCAGACCATAGATACATCCAACCATAGAAGTGCTTCAGACTATAGATATACAACTATAGCTGTGCCTTCAGACCATAGATATACAACCATAGAAGTGCCTTCAGACCATAGATATACAACTATAGATGTGGATTCAGACCCTAGATATACAACCATAGACATGCTTCAAACCATAGATATACAACTATAGATGTGCCTTCAGACCAAATATACATACAACTATAGCTGTGCCTTCAGACCATAGATATACAACCATAGATGTACTTCAGACCATAGACATACAACTATAGATGTGGCTTCAGACCAAATATACATACAACTATAGCTGTGACTTCAGACCATAGATATACAACCATAGAAGTGCCTTCAGGCCATAGATATACAACTATAGATGTGGATTCAGACCATAGATACATACAACTATAGCTGTGCCTCAGATCATAGATATACAACTATAGAAGTGCCTTCAGACCAAATATACATACAACTACAGCTCTGCCTTCAGACCATAGATATACAACTATAGATGTGAATTCAGACCATATATATACAGCTACAGAAGTGGCTTTAACAGGTTAGTGTTTACAAAAAGTTGTTAAGTTTTAATAGAAAAATAACTCCTTACAGAGAGATGCACAGCCAACCAATCAAGAGAGCCAGCCCACCACTCAGCAAGCCATCCAATCAGTCCACCGAGCTAGCTAGCCAGCCATCCACTGGGCCAGCCAGACATCCATCCAGCCAGTCAGTCAGTCAGTCAGTCAACCATTCATCCATCCAGTCAGTCAGTCAGTCAGTCAACCAAGCTAGCCAGTCAGTCATCCATCCAGTCAGTCAGTCATCCACTGGGCCAGTCAGTCAGCCAGCCATCCAGTCAGTCAGTCATCCACTGGGCCAGTCAGCCAGTCAGTCAGTCATCCACTGGGCCAGTCAGTCAGTCAGTCAGTCATCCACTGGGCCAGTCAGTCAGCCAGCCATCCAGTCAGTCAGTCATCCACTGGGCCAGTCAGTCAACCATCCAGTCAGTCAGTCAACCATCCACTGGGCCAGCCAGCGAGCCAGTCAGTCAGTCAGTCAGTCAGTCATCCACCGGGCCAGTCAGTCATGAGGCTGTGGGACAGGAGTCAGAGCAGGCCTTCCAGTGAGGAAGTCTTCCTTTAGCACCGAGTGCTTCCAGCATGGCTGCCATTGGTTGGAAAGCCTGGCCTGGGAACGGGAAGCGCTGGGTTGGTGGGGGTGAGTGGGTATTTTTTGGGGGGGGGGGGGGGGGGCGCCACACACCTGCCAGATGATTTGTCATTATAGAAGGGTCAGCCCTCAGCTGTCACCCCCTAATCACCTCCCTCCCCCCTCTACTCCTCCCCTTCTCCCTCCCTCCTCCTCCCCCCCACCCCACACCCTCTGCATTCCACAGCGCACTCTGGTTACACCCCCCCCCCCCTCCTTCTTAACTCTCGTCTTCTACTTCTTCTCTCTCTTTCTTTTCCACACCTCCCTATCTCTTTCTCCTCTTTTTACTCTTCTCTCTCTTTTCTACTAGGAAAACAAAAAGCACCCCATGAGCCGAGCTGAAAGGAGACTAAACGGAGGATTGAATTGTCTGTAAATGTGTGTGTGTGTGTGTGTGTGTGTGTGTTTTTACAAGCTCGCCATTACTGAACACATATTTATCTAAGTGCAAAGCGTTCTGTGTAACTTTACCAACAGCTAGCCAGTGAACCCAGAACGGAAAGGGAGAGAGGAGGGACATGATTGGACAGGGGAGGAGGGAGAGGGGGGGCCCTGCGGTGCGTGGAAACAGAAAGCCCCTGCAGTGAAGCCAAACGCGGCGCGCTCTCACAGGTATACTATATCTGTCAGGCTTTCATCACACGGGGTCAGAGGTCACGCTGCCTTCCAACGGGAAGGAGT
>JAPMUY010007194.1:435000-440000 GCA_026901105.3 Galaxias olidus
GAAAACCGAGTCAGGAAGAGACGGCGAGATTAAGCTGCCATTAGTCTAGGGTTACCTCATCAAAGGAGACGGAACTGGAGCTCCATCCTGAGCTCACGTACAGGCAAACACACACACGTAAAATGTACACACACACACACACACACACACACACACACACACATTTTTTAACACACACACACACACACACACGAACACACGACGGTACACTCACAACCATCCATTCCCACGTCACTCTCCTGTCAAGTGTTTGGGGCAAGGCGTAGGTAGCAGGGGACAGGAGAGGGGGAGGAGAAGGAGAGCAGGAGAGAGGGAGGAGGAGAGAAGGGAAGAGGGAGGAGAGCATCACTTAAGACGGCCATTAATTTCAGGCGCTCTGCCAGGCTTGGAAGCGCACTGTGCATACCTCCTCCGCCTCTTCCTCCTCCTCCTCCTCCTCCTCGTCCAACTCAACCGGGGAGTGTGTGAGTGTTGAGTGTGTGAGTGTTGCCGCGTTGACTATTTAGAGGAGAAAAAGTCTGCATGACCAGGCAAAGACTGATAAAAAAAATGTGATGCCAGAGAGGTTGAAGAAATGAAGAAATGACCGTTGTCTATGGTCACAGAACCAAGAAAATTAAACATACTTAGTCTTTGCTGAATGCTCAAAGTGTTAACCCTCAAAGAAATCTTAAGACGTAAAGTGCCCAAAAACAAAAACTAAAAAACAAAAAGCAGACAAACTTGCAAGTCCAGTTTAACAATCTATCAAAACTCCTCAGTGCGTTCTACGGTACATATTTTCCTGTCACATCGCGATCCTTAACCTCCCACGCCAACTTCAACGTTTGACCCCTTTACAAAAGGCGGCCATTAACCTGAGGCTTCATGTTTTTAGTGATGCTGACATCGCTACGCCCGGGGTCCTGCGGTGGGGTGGGGGGGACGACCAGGCGGAGGGTAACTTCCTGGTTTGGGGAGCCCCTCGTGTCCCCAGGAGAGGCCCTTCAGACTAAACACAACGCTCTCCTTCGTTCCACTCACTCAATCAGCTGACCCCCCCCCCCCCCCCAACAACCCCCCCTCCACCACCACAGATGAGAGACGTCTAACAGCCTGAAAGAAAAAGTTATAAAAAAAAAAAAAAAGACTACACACTTTTTCCTTCAGTTCAAAGAGGGCTGTGTGGACACCGGAGTAGAGAGGGAGAGGAGGAGGAGGAGGAGGAAGAGAGAGGAGGAGCAGGAGAAAGGAGAAGATGGAAAATGTCTTCCAAATAATATCCCCACTGGCTTTTCTCAAGAAGCGTTGAGCAACTCCTGTCAGAGAGAGATGGGCTAATTTCAGGGCTAGCTCTGCCAATACAAACAAAGGCTCTCGCTTGCTTTCATTGTCAGCACTTGAGGTTTCAGAAGATTTTTTTTAATTTTTTTTTTTTAAGTACGCTGCCAATTTCTCTTACCCGCCCCTGTTTCTGTTTCTCCTCCTTATGATTTGTCCTTGTCCAAGATCTCCCAAACACCCTCCAACCTCCCCCTTTTTACTCCACAGAGAACTTTTATCTGTCATCACCTCCACATTCAAGACCACTGCCTAACAAGTAGCCAGCACTGGAAAAAAAAACACACACACACACGCTCGCACTAACAAAAGCACACAAAATGACATGTTGTACATTGTAAATGACTACACTACGTCGCAACAGAAATAAACACGACCTAGTTGGTCTGTAACAAACAGACCTAAATAAGGACCATGTGTCTGTCGTTTTGATCCATGGTCTCCAAACAATAGAGACGCGATGGCCAATCCTAAGACGGTACCAACTCTAGCTGCTGTGGTGATCGCAGGCCGCTCAGACATTATAACGCAAATATCACAGGCAGGAGTCACAGCCACTTACACCATGAATATGGCGGCCACTCATGTTTCATACCACAAAAATAACAAAAAAAAATAAAAACAACACGGACACAAGTGAAGTTCTAACACACGACAAAGTGGTTATGATGTCATAGTGGTGAGTCAGACTTGTGGTGAGGGGAGGGAGGGAGGGGGGATTAGGAATTCCACTGCTCCATTCTGAATGTTTTACCCGGTGACACGGAAGGAAAAACGGTGTCTCAATCGTACAACACTATGAAACGTATTGCGTTAAGTGTTTTTAACATTTTTCATTCGTGATTCCAAAACCTGTGCCTGTCACGTAGACAATGAGAGAGAGAGAAAGAGAGAGAGAGAGAGAGAGATGTAATGTCATACAGCTGCCAGTCTACCTGTCACTCTACTCATATTTCCGCCTGTCTATCTGCCTGTCTCTCTACCCGTCTGTCTGAACACCTGTCTATATCCCCATATGTCTGTCTGTTTGCATGTCTATCGTCCCGTCTGTCTGCCTGTCTGCCTATCTGCCTGTCTCCCTGTCTACCTGTCTGTTTGCCTGCCTGTCTGTCTATTTGCCCGTCTGTCTGCCGGCCTGCCTGTCTCCCTGTTTCCCCATCTGTCTGCCTGTCTCCCTGTCTGCCCGTCTGTCTGCCTGTCTGCCTGTCCGTCTATCTGCCTGTCTCCCTGTTTCCCTGTCTGTCTGGCTCCCTGTGTCTGTCTAGCTGTCTCCCTGTGTCTGTCTGCCTGTCTCCCTGTTTCCCTGTCTGTCTGTCTGCCTGTCTCCCTATCTGCCCGTCTGTCTGCCTGTCTCCCTGTTTCCCTGTCTGCCTGTCTCCCTGTCTGCCCGTCTGTCTGCCTGTCTGTCTATCTGCCAGTCTGTCTGCCTGTCTGCCTGCCTGCCTGTCTGTCTATCTATCTGCCCGTCTGTCTGCCTGTCTGCCTGTCTGCCTGTCTGTCTATCTGCCCGCCTGTCTGCCTGTCTGCCTGTCTGCCTGTCTGTCTGTCTGTCTTGTCTCCATAGCACGTCCCAGTGTAGGTGGGCTGCCCCCCTACGGCCCGGCACGCACACACACACACCTCACCTCGTCATGTGTCCTTACACACACACACACACACACACACACACACACACACACCTCATCATGTGTCCTTACACACACACACACACACACACACACACACACACACACACACACACACACACACACACACACACACACACACACACACACACACACACACCTCACCTCATCATGTGTCCTTACACAGAACCACACACATTGTTTTAAAGATCATATGAACTGCTGCGTGGGAGAACTTCCAACTTTAGTATGTGCACGTACGTGTCTACTTGAGAGCAGACGCATGAGTACGTTTGTGTGCGTGTGTGTGAGTTGGTGTGTGTGTGTGTGTTTGAGTATGTGTGTGTGTGTTTGTGTTTGAGTGAGAGTGTGTGTGTGTGTGTGATTGAGTATGTGTGTTTGAGTGAGTGTGTGTGTGGCGTAGGAGAGAGTGTGTGCGTGTGTGGCGTAGGAGAGAGTGTGTGTGTGTGTGTGTGTGTGTGTGTGTGTGTGTGTGTGTGTGGGTGGCGTAGGAGAGAGTTTGAGTGTGTGTATGTGTGTGTGTGTGTGTGTGTGTGTATATATGTGTGTGTGTGTGTGTGTGTAGCGTAGGAGAGAAGAGGGGGGGCCGATGGAGGACGGAGGCTGAATGGACACTTTCTGAGCCCCCGAGCACGCAGCCCTCGCCGGCTCCGTATTGAGGCAGCTGTCTTCAATAAGCGCTCCCTCTCCGCTCAGCCCATATTTATTCAGGTACGGCCCAGAGAGAGAGGCTGAGACAGCCACAGGCGGGGCCTCTCGCGCTGCCTTTTTCCTGGCAGCCTCATGGCACTCCTGCGGGTTTTTGGGGGGCAAAGGGACAAGGCGCAAGAGACGTACGGGGTAGAACAAAAAAAATAAAAAAGCTAAACCGAGAGAAAGAATAAGAAAGTACAGGGAAGGAGAGGAAGAGAGAAAGAGAGAAAGATAAATAGGTAAAAAAGAGAGAGATAAAGAGAAAGAGAGAAATAAAGAGAAAAAGAGAGCGATGGCGAGAGAGAGAGAAAGAGAGGGAACGGGAGGGAGAGAGAAAGAGAGGGAGGGAAAGAGAAAGAGAAGGAGAGAGACAACACACACACACACACACACACACACACACACACACACACCCTCCCACACTCTGAAGGCTTCACTCCAGAGCAGTGATGTTGACTAGACGTCCTGAGCAGAGACTGGGGCCAGAAGACCCCTGGGGGACCTTAGAGTGTGTGTTTGTGTGTGTGTGTGTGTGTGTGCGTGCGTGTGTGTGTGTGTGAGAGTTCCAAGACAAATCACCAGTGGTCCTGCTGCCACCATGGGTCCTGACCAAGACAAACAACCTTGTTTAAAAAAAAAGAAAAAAAAAAAGCTAACCCTCTGGCAGCTCATCTCCCAGTTACCAGACCCCAGTGACCCCCACCAAACCCCCCAGCAGACCCCCTTCTCCGCCTGCCTCACAGCCCCGTCAGCCCCATTTTACATCTAAAACGACCTTCACAGTCACTTAGACCACTGCTGAATCCTGAGGGGACTTCAATGTGGCACTCAACTAGACTAGATTAGCTAAAGGAGGAAACCCCAAATCAGTAAGCCAAACTACTGCAGCCCCAATCCCAGCTCAGCCAACGCATTTTGTGAGGATTGTCGTTTTTTATTTTTTACCACTGGTCTTCCTCAATTTCCTTCCAGGTCCAAGATGCTTCCTAGAGTCCCCCCTCTCCTCACCATCCCAAACCTATACCCGGTGTTCTCCTCTACCCTGTTCCAAACCTATAACCCACTCCCCCGTCCCAAACTTACACCCTCCGACCAGAGGGGCTAGAACACAGTGAAAGGACGCCTGTGCAGGGCAGCAGAGTTTAAGGGACTGCATGAGTGTGCATGTTTAAGTATACCACTGTGTGTGTGTGTGTGTGTGTGTGTGTGTGTGTGTGTGTGTGTGTGTGTGTGTGTGCCTTGCCTGTTGTGAATGTGTGTCCAAAACTCCCAACTTAGCTTAAAACACAAACTGCCAACAACGCAGAAGTGTCAGCAGAATTCCTTGTTTTGACTTAACAG
>JAPMUY010007194.1:445000-447500 GCA_026901105.3 Galaxias olidus
CAAACAGTTAGCCAGCCAGACAGACAGACAGACAGACACAGTCAAACAGACAGTCAGACAGACAGGAACAGAGGAATGGAGACAAAAAGTAAAAACAAAGTAGAGGAGGAGTGTGTAAGAGGTGTGCGGAGGACAGATACTAGTTATAGATAGTCACAGAGAGTAGTTGCGAAAAGAAAACCCACAGAAAGAGAGTGTGAGAAAGAGAGGGAGAGAGAAAGAGAGAGAGTGTGAGAAAGAGAGGGAGAGAGAAAGAGAGAGAGTGTGAGAAAGAGAGCAAGGAAAGAAAAGTACAGGCCACAGAGTTTCGTTGCATTCCTGTCCAAGGGCACCTTGAAGACTGGCAAAGAAACACACACACACACACACACACACACACACACACACACACACACACACACACACCGCAAAGGCAAACAAGGGAGACTCAGATCATTTCACAACATAATCTGTTCAGATAGATTCATAGATTACACTCTAATCATGGCTGACAAATAACCAATGCATCTATTGTCTCTGCAGTCTCTTTACAGACTACAGAATAACAAATGTGTTAAGACACACTCGGCACACTGAATATACCTTGATGACTTGCAATGTCTGAGATAAATAATCTTTAACTCTTTTAAGTTATCCTGCTTCTAATTTTGCCACTTTTTGAAAATCAAATTTGCACTTTTGAGAGACTTGATTTGAATCTTAATCTTGCCCAGCCACAGACACTTAGCAGGAAAAGATAAATATTCAATAGAATTGAATTTAATTTAAGCAGGCTTGTGCGGGACTTTAATGGAGACGTTACAAACTTTTCTCACAACTGACCAAGGAAAATGTCTTGGGATCCTAACATCTTTGACAGTTTGGCTTTGAAGTCTGCCATCTGATGACCAGTGACAGGCCAGGCATGCTCAAACACCCCGCCCACCCAAACTGCTCCTATTACTAACCCTGGCTCAAACACCCCGCCCACCCAAACTGCTCCTACAACTAATCCTGGCTCCAACACATCTAATCCCTCGCACCCAAACTGCTTCTACTACCAACCCTGGCTTAAACACCCCTGACCCCTTACCACCCAAACTGCTTCTAACTCTGGCTCAAACACCCCGCCCACCCAAATTGCTCATACTACTAACCCTGGCTCAAACATCAACCCCCCCGACCCCCCCCCCCCCCCACACCCACACACACACACACACACACACACACACACACACACACACACCTCCCAGACTGCTACTACTAATCCTGGGGACATCATCACTTCCTATAAAAAGACAGAGAGGATTTCTGGTTCTCTGACACTAAAGGAAGGAGAGTGACGGAGAGAGAGACGGAGAGAGGGATAGAGAGAGAACTGGAGAGAGGGATAGGTAGAGAGAGAGATGGAGAGGGGGATAGAGAGAGGAATGGAGAAACGGATGGAGAGAGATGGATAGAGGGATAGATAAAGGGATAAAGAAAGGGATATACAGTATATAGAGAGGAAAGAGAGAAAGAAAGAGAAAAAGAGAGAGGGGATAGAAAGAGGGACATAGAGAGGGAGAGAAACGAAGAGGAGGGGAGAGGAGAGGTGAGGGGCTGAATGCTACATCAGGTCCAACACAAACATCTGCTTTAAACATCAGGGAGAACTAGCACACTACCATCGCACCTAAAGAGAAAGTTTCCGTGTGCGTGGGTGTGTGTGTGTGTGTGAGAGAGAGTGTGTGTGTGTGTGGGGTAGTGGTGTTTCAGGCTCTTATAATGCCCCCTGTGACACTAAAAGCAAACTCTGGGGACCATCAATCTTCATAAAACTGCAGGGGAGGACCGGTCGAGGAAATCACAGAGCTACAGACCTTACTCCCAAAAACTCTATTCCCTCCCTCCCTCCCTCCCTCCCTCCCTCCCTCCCTCCCTCCCTCCCTCCCTCCCTCGGACCGGTCGAGGAAAATCACAGAGCTACAGACCTTACTCCCAAAAACTCTATTCCCTCCCTCGCTCTCTCCCTTAGGTGGACCGGTCGAGGAAAATCACAAAGCTACAGACCTTACTCCCCAAAACTCGATTCCCACTTTCCTTCCTCGCTCTCTCCCTTACTCTCCCATCCTCCCTCGCTTTCTCCCTCCCTTCCTTACTCCTCTCCCTCCCTCCATCGCTCCGTTACTCCTCCTCCTCTCCTTCCCTCCCTCCCTCCCTCCTCTACTCTCTTAAGATCAGGGTTGCTAAATTCATTTTTATTCCACTGACAGGCTCGTCAAACCGAGTTCACAGTGAAAGGTAAGAATGTTTGCTGTCACACTACTAGCTCTGGCAACACTCACAGGACATTGAGCAACATTTCAATTCATAATAATGATAACCATAATAATAATTCTATTTAAATAAAACTTTTAAAACTACAAACTACTTAATTTTAGAAGGTTTGCTGAAACACAGATGAAATCGAATCATATCGCGCTCAGACTCTCTCTCTCTCTCCTAGGGAGCAGTACCACCTTCAGGGAAACACACACAC
>JAPMUY010007194.1:452500-455000 GCA_026901105.3 Galaxias olidus
ACGCTTTCCAGATCCTCCTGGAGGATCCCGAGGCGTTCCCAGGCCAGACGAGATATATAATCTCGCCAGAGTGTTCTGGGTCTACCCCGGGGTCTCCTACCAGTAGGGCGTGCCCGGAAAACCTCCAACGGGAGGCATCCTAATCAGATGCCCATACCACCTCATCTGGCTCCTTTCGACGCGAAGGAGCAGCGGCTCTACTCCGAGCTCCCTCCGGATGACCGAGCTCTTTAACCTATCCCTAAGGCTGAGCCCAGCCACCCTACAGAGGAAACACATTTCAGCCGCTTGTACTCGCAATCTTATTCTTTCGGTCACTACCCAAAGCTCATGACCATAGGTGAGGGTCGGAACGTAGACCGACTGGTAAATTGCAAGTTTCACCTTTCGGCTCAGCTCCTTCTTCACCACGACGGTCCGGTACAACGCCCACATTACTGCTGATGCTGCACCAATCCGCCTGTCAATCTCACGCTCCATTTTTCCCTCACTCGTGACCAAGAACCCGAGATACTTGAACTCCCTCGCTTGGGGCAGCAACTCAATCCCAAGCCGGAGAGAGCACTCCACCGTTTTCCGGCGGAGAACCATGGCCTCAGACTTGGAGGTGCTGACTCTCATCCCGACCGCTTCACACTCAGCTGCAAACCGCTCCAGTGCATGCTGAAGGTCACAGTCTGAAGAAGCCAACAGAGCCACATCATCTGCAAAGAGCAGAGAAGCAATTCTGAGGTCCTCAAACGGGACACACTCCTCCTCCCGGCTACGCCTTAAGATTCTATCCATGAAAATCACAAACAGAACCGGTGACAAGAGGCAGCCCTGGCGCAGTCCAACACCCACTGAAAACGTATTTGACTTTGTGCCGAGTATACGGACACAAATCTCACTTCGGTTATATAAGGACCGAATGGCTCATAGCAACGGCCCCGGTACCCCATACTCCGGCAGTACTACCCACAGGACTCTCCGGGGGACACTGTCGTAAGCCTTCTCCAAGTCCACAAACACATGTAGACTGGACGGGCAAACTCCCATGCCCCCCCCAAACAGCCCCGCAAGGGTAAAGAGTTGGTCCACTGTTCCACGACCAGGACGGAATCCGCATTGCTCCTCCTGGATCCGAGGTTCGACAATCGGTCGGAGTCTTCTTTCCAACACCCTGGCATAAGCTTTCCCAGGTAGGTTGAGAAGTGGGATATCCCGATAATTGGAGCACACCCTCCGGTCCCCCTTTTTTAAAAATGGCAACCACCACCCCGGTCTGCCATTCCAATGGTACTGTCCCCGACCTCCACGCGACACCAAAGAGGCGTGTCAACCAAGACAGCCCAACAATGTCCAGAGCCTTCAGCATCTCGGGGCGAATCTCATCCACACCCGGCGCCTTGCCGCTGAGGAGCTTCCCAACTACCTCAGTGACCTCTGCCAGGGATATTGCTGAGACTTCCCCCGAGTCTTCGAACTCTGCCTCCTCCACAGAGGACATGTTGGCGGGGTTGAGACGTTCCTCAAAGTGCTCCTTCCACCGCCCGACGATATCCCCAATCCGGGTCAGCAGTTCTCCTCCCCTGCTCAACAGAGCCTGGGCCAATCCCTGCTTTCCCTTTCTGCGCCGTCTAACAGTTTGCCAGAACTTCCTTGAGGCCAACCGAAAGTCCTTCTCCATAGCCTCCCCGAACTCCTCCCACACCCGGGTTTTTGCTTCTTTGACTACCGAAGCTGCAGCCCTTCGGGCTGCCCGGTACCCATCTGCTGCTTCAGGAGACCCCTGGGCCAACCAAGCCCGAAAGGCCTCCTTCTTCAGTCTGACGGCTTCCTCCACCGCTGGTGTCCACCAGCGGGTTCTTTGGTTGCCGCCACCACAGGCACCGACAACCTTCTG
The DNA here is from genome assembly GCA_026901105.3 of Galaxias olidus. Lineage (NCBI taxonomy): Eukaryota > Metazoa > Chordata > Actinopteri > Galaxiiformes > Galaxiidae > Galaxias > Galaxias olidus. Next base: position 454,386 of record JAPMUY010007194.1, read on the forward strand.
ACCACAACTCCTAGCAGCCGCTTCCACAATGGAGGTTTTGAACATGGTCCACTCGGAATCAATGTTCCCAACCTCCCCCGGGATGCACGAGAAGTTCTTCCGGAGGTGGGAGTTGGAAGATCTCCCGGACAGGGTCCTCAACTAGACGTTCCCAATTCACCCTCACTACGTGTTTGGGTTTACCGGGTCTGTCCGGCAGCCTCCCCCGCCATCTGATCCAACTCACCACCAGGTGGTGATCAGTTGACAGCTCAGCTCCTCTCTTTACCCGAGTGTCCAAGACATACGGCCGCAGGTCTGATGAAACGACCACAAAGTCGATTATCGATCTGCGGCCTAGGGTGCTCTGGTACCAGGTACACTTATGAACCTCCCTATGCTCGAACATGGTGTTCGTTATGGGCAATCCATGCCTAGCACAGAAGTCCAACAACAAAGCACCACTCTGGTTCAGATCGGGCAGGTCATTCCTCCCAATCACCCCTCTCCAAGTTTCTCCATCGTCACCCACATGGGCGTTGAAGTCCCCCAGCAGAACTATAGAATCACTAGATGGTACCCTTTCCAGGACCCCACCCAGCAACTCCAAGAAGGCCGGACACTCTGAACTGCTAT
>JAPMUY010007194.1:460000-480000 GCA_026901105.3 Galaxias olidus
GCGCTCTCTCTTGTTGTAGCTGTTTTACCAGAAAAAAAGGTGTTACTGATAACAATAGAATTATTGGAATTATTATTACATTTTGGAACAGAAAGGGTATATTGTGGTAAAATGGAGTGACTATTTTTGCTGTTAAACTGTATTTTTGTTGAGCCATTATTCGTACAGAGCCATAACCAACCTTTCTCGGAAATAAATGTTTTAAAAAACAATTTCCTTTAAAATATTTGTTATGAATTATTTGACAGTAAAATGTGACACCACAGTGAAGTTTCTAACTTCACACAACACCAACAATGTTTTTTTAAATATATATATTAAACCATGAATCATCTTAATGACATCCTTTCAATGATAACCCTGGGTCAGCCTTAATGCCTGACACATACTTTACATTTCAATTACAAGGTAATTAGAGGGCCGATGACAGAAGAGGGGGAGGGCCTGAAGGGAGGGGCCTCGGGTAAACACATCACGGCTGCCAAAGAGCTTTCCCATCCCACCCCCCCTGAGGAGAAGCATTGTCTACAAAACAAACAGCATAATGACTGAGACAAAGGCAGCTTAAGAAGAGGGAGGAGGATTGGGAACACACACACACACACACAAATAAATACACACACGCACACACACACACACACCTTTCTTCCTCCTTTACACCCCCCCCCACACACACACACACAAATAAATACACACACACACACACACACACACCTTTCTTCCTCCTTTACACCCCCCCCCCCATACACACACACACACACACACACACACACACCCGCCACAAACACAAACACACACACCCACCACAAACACACACAAATCCAGAGAGAAGCATGCAACTCTGTTCTCACACTCACACACACACACACACACACACACCACACACACCACACACACACACACACACACACACACCACACACCACACACACACACACACACACACACCACACACACCACACACCACACACACACCACAACCCGATTTTCTTTCCCACACAAACGCCCCCTCCCCTTGCCTCCCCTACTCACATTTTAAGCACCTTCTTGCGGATCTCCACCTCCTTGTCGACGGTGGGGTCTTCGAAGAGCTGCACCCGGAAGTTGGATTTCCTCAGCGGCGTCTCACACTGGACGCAGTTTCCAGAGCCGCGGGCAAACAGCATGTCCACGCAGCTTTCACATCTGAAAGAGGAGCGGGGGCAGACACAGGCCACACGGACCATTAACAAAACACACAGATCACTTCCATCAGGCTTTGGTAACCACGGCGTCCCTCTGCCAGAGGATTATACGACCATATAAAGGACAGACACAAGTGATAGGAAGAGCCAGGTTACAGGAAGTACACTGGCACCCACACGTTTAGCCAAAATAGAGACTCCGAAATAACCAGACTAGAACTGAACTGGACCTGTGCTCGTTCGAATACGGACCCAATGAGCCAGTGTCTACAGATAGACTCCTATAAAGCATTGGTCCACAAGGTTCTGTCTGAACCTTCAGAGATATGATTATTGTTAGCGTTTGTTAAAAAGTGTAGTGTCATTTATTTTATTTGAAATAAATAAATTTCAGTTTTCTGTGTTTTGAGCCTCTGTCCTGTAGCAAAGTGATTCCATTGGCTGTCCCCGGGCCCTGCAATAATTTACTGTGATCCCATTGGCTCTCCTCGGGCCTGTACTAGATTGCTGTGATCCCATTGGCCTGTAGCAGAGTGCTGTGCTCCCATTGGCTCAATGACCTTGTAGCAGACGGCTGTGACGTGCCCAGCGCAAACTGATCTGACCAGCCAGCAGCACCCCCCCCCCCCACACACACACATACACACACACCCCCGAGGCTGAAAACAACGTGTTTATCACCAGGATGATGAAGAGGCACAGACTCGACCCTCTCTTCCACTCAAACTCGTTAGCTAACCCTAACCCTAACCACCTCTTCCACTCAAACCCGTTAGCTAACCCTAACCCTAACCACCTCTTCCACTCAAACCCGTTAGCTAACCCTAACCCTAACCACCTCTTCCACTCAAACCCGTTAGCTAACCCTAACCCTAACCACCTCTTCCACTCAAACCCGTTAGCTAACCCTAACCCTAACCACCTCTTCCACTCAAACCCGTTAGCTAACCCTAACCCTAACCACCTCTTCCACTCAAACCCGTTAGCTAACCCTAACCCTAACCACCTCTTCCACTCAAACACGTTAGCTAACCCTAACCCTAACCACCTCTTCCACTCAAACCCGTTAGCTAACCCTAACCCTAACCACCTCTTCCACTCAAACCCGTTAGCTAACCCTAACCCTAACCACCTCTTCCACTCAAACCCGTTAGCTAACCCTAACCCTAACCACCTCTTCCACTCAAACCCGTTAGCTAACCCTAACCCTAACCACCTCTTCCACTCAAACACGTTAGCTAACCCTAACCCTAACCACCTCTTCCACTCAAACCCGTTAGCTAACCCTAACCCTAACCACCTCTTCCACTCAAACCCGTTAGCTAACCCTAACCCTAACCACCTCTTCCACTCAAACCCGTTAGCTAACCTTAACCCTAACCACCCCTTCCACTCAAACCCGTTAGCTAACCCTAACCCTAACCACCTCTTCCACTCAAACCCGTTAGCTAACCCTAACCCTAACCACCTCTTCCACTCAAACCCGTTAGCTAACCCTAACCCTAACCACCTCTTCCACTCAAACCCGTTAGCTAACCCTAACCCTAACCACCTCTTCCACTCAAACACGTTAGCTAACCCTAACCCTAACCACCTCTTCCACTCAAACCCGTTAGCTAACCCTAACCCTAACCACCTCTTCCACTCAAACGCGTTAGCTAACCCTAACCCTAACCACCTCTTCCACTCAAACCCGTTAGCTAACCCTAACCACCTCTTCCACTCAAACCTGTTCACGTCTATCGCCTGTGTGGTGGATGAAGCTCTCGTTGTTTCTTTCCCTTTATAAACTCACACTAGCCAATTTTATTATTATTATTATTATTCATATATTTATAAATAACATTTTCATTTATTATTATTATTATTATTATTATTATTATTATTATAATTATAATTATAATTATAATAATAATAATAATAATAATAATAATAAATCAAAACGTTATTTATAAATATATGACTTTCTATATCATCTTCCTTAACGGCTGAAAGAAATTTGGAAACATCGTTTTGTGTTTTCTCCCAAGCGTGCAGGGTGGTGTTAGTAATGCAGTAACACTTCCTGTTTAGGGAGAACTAGTGAAGTTTAGTAAAACTGGTTGACACATACGACTCAGTCAGTCAGGAAACTCTTTCCTCTGTTAGCATGTCACAGGGAGTCGTTTTTCTCTCTATACATTGATCCCTGAGGTACAGTCATGTCGAAACATCCCAGACTATCCATTCAAGTCGGGAGTAGAGCAACAGTAGTGCATCTACAAATGGCAAAGGCTTCTTGGAAACATGTTTTTAAAAAAGTTTAAGTATTGTGGTGGTCTGTAACAATGGAAAGGGAAAGTAATGACTCTGGAATAACTCTGACTTACTGAGTCCTTACTAAGTTGACATGTCATGACGCAGCTACTTTTTTTTCTTCTATTTTTTTTAAACCCTGGGGCTTAAACAAGAGCTTCCTTGTCCATCACAACCATGTTTACCTCAAACCAGGTAGGCTTCAAACCTCCGTCACACTCCACTTAGAGGTGCGGCAGGGGGGCGGCAGGGGTGCAGCCTTAAATCTGCCTTAAGTCAGTCCACTGTTCAGAGGGGGATGTATGGGGAGAGGTCTGGATAAACGTTTGCACAGTCCGCTCGTTTAATTAAGTCTCTGTGGAGCTTTATTCCACAGGAATCCACCTTTCCTCGGCAGAGCTTCCTGCTCGTCTCACACACGCACGCACGCGCACGCACGCACACACACACACACACACACACACACACACACACACACACACACACACACACACACACACACACACACACACACACACACACACACACACACACACACACACACGGCTACCAAATGCCTCATCAGCAGGCTCGTTTGGTTCCGCTTCATTTTGACCCAAATTACACTTATTTGTTTTGAAGAAGAAAAAACAAACTTTTTATCATACACAGTTAATGATAACATGTGTTTTTTTCCCCCTGACTGAATGATTGACACAATATCTTGTGTGGAAGTATGTTGAGGATGTAGGTGATGGGAGGGGGGGGGGGGGTACAATAAATATAATCTTTGGTGTGCCAAGGGCTGGGGATGTTTGCTATGGTTTGTTTTCAGAGCATACAGCGTCTGAGACTACAGTGGAGAGTGGAGTCTCCTGTCAGAGAGGATGTCCCTGGAGATGGCAGCCTCTTTAGGGGGATAATGTAGGGAGAACTCACGCACGCTCTCACCTTCGCCTCATCAGCAGGATTTCCAAAATCCAAAAATCGGCCTTTATGGAGGAATAGTGCAGAGGCGTGTACTTGTATCTGTTTATGCATAACAGCCGCCTAGCACATATGGGTCAAACAAGACCAACCTGCTGAGAGAGAGAACACTCTCTCTTTCTCTCTCTCTTTATCTCTCTCCAAGTCAGCGAGAAACATTCTCTCACAAGAGAAGCACTAATGTAAAACGTTCCAGCTCAAAAGTAAGCGTATATCCACACAGCCATACAACATGTAACTACCTAAAACAGGTCACACAACATTACGACACAAAAAAAAAACTGAACAACAAAAAGACTAAAAACCTTCTGAGCTGTCTAAAGTTGGTAGTTATCAGAGTACAAGAAGCACCCCCCCCCCCCCAATCCTGACACGCCCTGCCCCAGTGTTCCTCGGTAGGGGCAGATGTTCACCGTGGCCCCAGGCTATGGGAGATGTATAGGCCCGGCCATATGGAGGTGGACTGAAGGGGGGCTCTGCTTGTTTCCACAGGCCCACAAAGATCCCCATTCATCAGGCCAAGGGCTGGGTGCTGCCATGCCTCTGGTCCAGTAAGTGGACCACACAACGCACAGAGCCACTCCAGCTAGGGGAGGGCAGAGGGGGGGGGGGGGGGTTGTCCTGTGATATTCCAGAGTTGAGAGGTGAAGTTATCTGAAAAGGGGGATTGGAGGGGAGGAGTCGTTTCGGACGGGAACGCTCTGCCGTTGTCGGTTTGTGGGCTCTGTGTGTGTGTGTGTGTGTCTGTGTGTGTGCAGCGTGCCCTCAAAAACATCAGAGGACAAGGGCACAATCTGTCTGTCCCCAGTGTGTGAGGATGAAAGAGAGAGTGTGGGGGGGGGGGGGGGGGTTGAGGCAGATATCATATTTGGGTTGATGTCTGTATCTCAGAGCTGTTGGTGGAGCAGGAGGTAGATTTGTGCATCCTACCTCCCTCTCTCACCTGTGCTGCTTCTGGCTCATAGCTCATATCTCTCCCATCTGCAGCTGTCAGCAAGCGGGAGCATAGGTGGGTGGGGAGGGGCAGGGGGGGGGGGGGGGGGGCAAACAGGGGCCTTGCTCAGCAAAGACAAACTTCCTCCCCCCACCAACACCACCCTCCTCCTCCTCCTCCTCCTCCTCCTCGCCCTCACGCACACAAACAAACACCCAAGGGTTTGGTGACATTTATCTTTCGATCCTTGTCCTCTTGGGAGAAGGCAGGATCAGCACGGAGTATCACCGCAGCCATATCACTGTGGCTGGATCAGCAAAGTCCTCAGTGGGTCAGGCACTCCATGAAGTTACGACGTCAAGAGGGAATACTGTCTGTTATAATTCTACAGTCCCCGGTGACCATCTGTGGTGTCAATTGAGCCTAATAGCCAAAGGTAAAAAAATTATAAAATAAACACAGGAAGTCAAGTTCTTCATGCTGGTGCCCTTGGAAAACAGTGGTTAACATCGAGTCGGCCATTTTGGGTTTCCATGGCCCAATGTGCCACGATTCTAGGCTCTATTGTCCATTTCGACTTATTTAAACTCCAAACACAGGACTCCAACACACAGGTCAGACTACTACTCTCCCAGGATATATAGGATAGTACACATCTTTATACTATACTACAGGATAAATAGGATAGTACACAGCTTATAGCCTATACTATACTACAGGATTAATAGGATAGTACACACACAGCTTATAGCCTATAATATACTACAGGATGAATAGGATAGTACACAGCTTACAGCCTATTCTTTACTACAGGATAAATAGGATAGTACACAGCTTTCTGTTATAGGATAGTACACACACAGCTTATAGCCTATACTATACTACAAGATAAATAGGACAGTACACAGCTTATAGCCTATTCTATACTACAGGATAAATAGGATAGTACACAGCTTTATATTATAGGATAGTACACTCACAGCTTACAGCCTATTCTATACTACAAGATAAATAGGATAGTACACACACACACACACACCTTATAGTCTATACTAAACTACAGGATAAATAGGATAGTACACACACAGCTTACAGCCTATTCTACACTACAGGATAAATAGGATAGTACACACACAGTTTATAGCCTATTAAACACTACAGGATAAATAGGACAGTACACATTTTACAGCCTATTCTATACTACAGGATTAATAGGATAGTACACAGCTTTATATTATAGGATAGTACACTCACAGTTCACAGCCTATACTATACTACAGGATATATAGGATAGTACACACACAGCTTATAGCCTATTCTATACTACAGGATAAATAGGATAGTCAACACACAGCTTATAGCCTATACTATACTACTCTACAGGATAAATAGGACAGTACACAGGTTATAGCCCATACGTATAGTACAGGATGAATAGGATAGTACACACACAGCTTATAGCCTATACTATACTACAAGATAAATAGGACAGTATGCAAACAGCTAACAGCCTATACTATACTGCGGGAACATACTATACTATACTATACTATACTGCGGGAACATACTATACTATACTATACTATACTATGCTATACTGCGGGAACATACTATACTATACTATACTGCGGGAACATACTATATTATACTATACTATACTGCGGGAACATACTATACTATACTAAACCATGGGCCTGGGTTGTGGCAGGCAGACTTGACAGAGAAAGTTAGCCAGGATCGACGTGGAAACATGCAGGTAGACTTTATCACAGTGTCCAGACAGACAAACAGACAGATTGACAGGCTAACACAGGATCCAGACAGACGGACAGGTAGACAGGCTAACACAGCGTCCAGACAGGTAGACAGACGGACAGGTAGAAAGGCTAACAGAGGGTCCAGACAAGTAGACAGGTAGACAGGCTAACACAGGGTCCAGACAGGTAGACAGGCTAACTCAGGGTCCAGACAGGTAGACAGGCTAACTCAGGGTCCAGACAGGTAGACAGGCTAACTCAGGGTCCAGACAGGTAGGCAGGCTAACACAGGGTCCAGACAGGTAGACAGGCTAACACAGGATCCAGACAGGTAGACAGGCTAACACAGGGTCAAGACAGGTAGACAGGCTAACACAGGGTCCAGGCAGGTAGACAGGCTAACAGAGGGTCCAGACAGGTAGACAGACAGACAGGTAGACAGGCTAACACAGGATCCAGACAGGTAGACAGGCTAACACAGGGTCCAGGCAGGTAGACAGGCTAACACAGGGTCCAGGCAGGTAGACAGGCTAACAGAGGGTCCAGACAGGTAGACAGACAGACAGGTAGACAGGCTAACACATGGTCCAGACAGACCGACGGACCGACAGGTAGACAGGTTAACAGAGGGTGCAGACAGACGGACAGGAAGTTCATAATATCCCTCAGCACACAAACTCCTAACCTGAGATGGGGACCTTTCTGTATCACACCAGACACTTTCAGACTCCGCTCTCCCTCTCCTCTCAGTCTCTTTCTGTCCTTCTTATTATCTCCCTCCCTCCCTCCCTCCTTGTGTATTCCTATTACTCTCTCCCTCCTTTTTCTGTGCTTGGCGCCATGCATCACCTGTGCCACCCTGTGTTCCGCCCGCGCGACAAAATGCCAGAGGACACAGCCAGGCCTCTGCGCTGCCGTTCAAACAGAAACAGTAATAAATAACCGCTGGCGTTGACAGGGACACTAAATGTGCTGCGATGCGGTTTAAATATAGACACAGCCTAGAGGTGGACGGGCTACGTATTGCAGCGTGGCACCACAGAGCTGGAATGGCTCTCGACCCTCGTAGCGTCGTCAGCTGTCAGCGGGACTCTAGCTTGAGACCACAGGAGACTTTGGTATGGACGGGACCTACTAAGCTAAACTACAGACAGGTAGAAAAAAAACAATAAAACCAGCGAGGGTGAGCATGGGTATAGGCGAGATTCCTCAAACGGTTATTACACTGATGATCTACCTGGTAACCAAGTCTATTTCTATCAGTTGCTGTTGGTCGTGCCTTGACATGCAGAGCAACAGGCCTTGAAATCCTAGGCCACGTTTGACTGTAAACAAAAGCGACTACAACAATGGTGGCTGCCATGGGAACTATATGGAAGGGACAACATGCAAGGATAGAAAGATGTGCAATTCCCAGGCAGCTAGCAAGATTATCTTGTAAATATTGCATGCACACAGACAAACGCAGACACACAGACAAACGCAGACACACAGACAATCAAGGTGACCCCAGTGCTAGGACGCTGACTGCTTCTCTGTTATTGCTTCATAGCAAAAATCGTTTAAACATTTTCTCCCCATATGACCCTGTGTGTCCGTCCAGACGCCAGTGTTTGAGTTATGAGCGTTCCATCCTGATGACAAAGCATGGCCACTTCCTGTCGGCACGGTCAATAAACAGAGAGCGTTGGTCGGATTTTCTCGGACACATGCTCGCGCATTTTCATCACGCGCCAATGCTGCTGGATGCTCATAAAATTTAAAGTGCCCCGTGTTATTCAAGCGCCTCAATTTTCTAGACTGCTCACCACAATGTTAACCTACATAGAACAAGAAAAAAATGGCTAATTGGTTCAGAATTATTATGAAAGAAGAATTATTTTTATTACTATTTCCATTCGAGTCAGTCTAAAAACGTATTACAATTGGATGAGATGAGTAACAGTTTTCAGGTTCGCTATAGTCCATAGTATAAGATAAAGAAAAAATAAAGCAAATGATGTTTGTTTTCAATGGGGGTTGCTCTATTTAGATTCCGCTGTTAAGCCGACACGTGATCATAACATAATGACACATAGTGTGATATTGTGATACTGTCACGATAATAGCCTAAAAGAACAACTAAAACTTTGCTGTTTATTGAATGGTGTATGTTATCTTGTATTTAAATCTACTGTTAGGACATGAATGACATTCTAAAGCTGGTGGCCCATTAGGTATTCTTGTGAATCGTTGAGGAACTCCGTCACGTACTTTCCTAAAGTAAACGCCAAGCATACAGCCACAGATACAGCATTCACAAGCAAATATTAAGGACGCGAAACAGGTTAATCTACTAAATGGCCTAATTACCATAACATGTTTTTTACACCCAGTAAAACTTAACGTATTATCCATGATGTGCACGGGCACTCTGTTGTTGATGTCAAAGATGACGTCTCGTGTGGATTGGAAATATCTTCTATCATTAGGCTAATGTTAGGCTAGCTTGGCACATCTCGACAAGAATGTAACTCCCAGCAGCATAAACGAGGATACAACTTCCCCTGTCTGTGATAGCTTGTTGTCAATGTTCAATCATGCTAGTTGCATGATACACATTTCTTGTAAAATATAGGAAGAAAGAAAGGGTCTTCTTCGTTCACCAACAATATACCTAAACCAATACAATAATACTTACAGCGTATGGCCACAGACGTTTACCATCAGTTTCAGGGACGGATTTCTGTACTTAGTTGTTTTGCATCTCGGGCACCCTTGATCATCCATTTCTACGTGACAAAAAAAATGTATATAAACGGTTTAGAAATTAAAACAATACACTTTCCTGGCGTTTCTCAAAGAGCAAGTTGTGTGTCACATGTAATGTGTCCCCTTAAAAACGTCTAGTAGCAAGAAGAGTTCCTATCTTAAAGTTCCTGTAACGCATAGCGTTTTTAAGGCCACATATGAACGAACGCCCAATTACATATTCCAAGCGGAATGTTTATCAAGACCAACAAACAATAATACGACTATGGCTGTTTATTTTAACGTCAATTATTAAATTATTACCCGATTCAACTAGCTAAATGCTTTATAATTAATTGTAAACCTAAACTACATTATATGATATAGCAATTTTATTGTGAGGTATGTTTTTGGGTTCTAGTAAAAAAATTTCCACACATAGTTTTGGTTTGCCATTCTATTTCCAAATTGAACCTATTACATATTTGGCATAAAAGGCTAAAATAATGAAACATGGCGAGTTATAGTTTGTCCTTAAATCTTTAATTAAGTATTTTTCAATGCAGGTTCCAAAAAAAAATACTTTGCATGATAATCTAAGCATACACCCCTTAGGGAGATAAATTCAAGTAAATGCAGTTAATCTCACCCATATATATATATATATATATTTATATATATATATATATAAATTGATCCCACTTGCTTGATCTAGACTCGGACAGTTTATAAGCCAATCAAAATTCACGTTCAGTCTAGGTAACAAGGATATTCCGCTCCCAGAATTCCAAAAGCATTCACCTTGCACAGGTGAGCCACTAAAATACAGCGGGTCACATGATTGACAGCTGGAAACCACACTTCGTGTTCCAATCGCGGACGCTCCTCCCAAATTGAACACTCTGCGGCCAATCGCTTGGCTCCCCTGTTCACGGACCCTGGAGCCTCCTTCTTGCTACAGTTCCCGCAGAGTAAAAGTCACGTTGGAACGAAAGGGGAGAGCTATCCACTTACAGCTTCTGTCAGATATTCGATCGCATTCGCATGGCGAGGTGGTAACCTGATCGGCTGAAAGGCTTGCCGAAACCAGGGAGGAGTGACTACCAGGAAGGCTTGAAAAATGTCTTCTTCTTCAGTAGAAGTCACAACAGCAAATGACATCAAGAGGGAAAATGTGAAGTCGGACAAGCGGGAGTGCATCAAGCTGCTGGGTTTGGATACCGCGGAGTTGTCTATGGAGCGCGCAACTTCGAACACTGATGCGGTCCACACAGAACTACTGGTGAGCGCGACTTCCTCGCTAGCATTCTCCCCAGAGCAAGTGGCGTGCGTCTGCGAAGCACTGCAACAAGGCGGCAATGTGGACCGGTTGGCCAGGTTTTTATGGTCCTTACCACAAAGTGACCTTCTACGCGGCAACGAAAGCATCCTAAAAGCCCAAGCCCTTGTCGCTTTCCACCAAGCTCGGTACCAAGAACTCTACAGTATTTTGGAGAACCACAGTTTTAGCCCTTCCAACCACTCCTCGCTGCAAGACCTCTGGTACAAGGCGCGCTACACCGAGGCGGAGAAGGCGCGAGGGAGACCCCTGGGCGCAGTGGATAAGTACCGACTCAGGAGAAAGTACCCTCTTCCTCGGACTATCTGGGACGGGGAAGAAACTGTGTACTGTTTCAAGGAAAGGTCCCGAAACGCTCTGAAGGATCTATACAAGAATAATAGGTATCCTTCTCCTGCGGAGAAAAGAAATCTCGCTAAAATTACGGGACTCTCCTTGACCCAGGTCAGCAACTGGTTCAAAAACAGAAGACAGAGAGACAGAAACCCTTCCGAAGCACAATCAAAAAGGTGAAACTACATAACAATAGCTATGACATATATACTACACATAATATCGTAATTAATTTCGTTAAAAAAAAACTAGATTATATTGTATTACATCAGCGTCTTTGAAGTTTACAAAGCAGAAATCGTTGTCTTCGGGCGAGGACAAAACAACAGCTCGCCTTGTGCCCTCTGTGTGCCTATCAACACTAAGAGCACGTTCACTGGAAATGGTCTTATTGCACAATTTATAAATGTCATTGTTTTTAGATCTGTCAGAATCAATGGTATATATTAATTAATACATTGTTTATAATTAACTAACCAAAGTGTGTGTGAAGAGTTAGCACGCGCTTCTATGTTTTGAAATATGAGGCCCTCGCCTTTCAGGTCGGGTTTCATGGCCTGGTAATGAGTGCACGAAAATAAGTGATACATTTATTACAATCCAATATTACATATTAATGTAACTGTTTTATACATTTATCAGAATCACAAAGATGCGGCAATGCATTCTTAAAGATTCTAAAGTATTTTTATTCCGTTTGAAATAGGTGTGTGTGTGTGTGTGTGTGTGTGTGTGTGTGTGTGTGTGTGTGTGTGTGTGTGTGTGTGTGTGTGTGTGTGTGTGTGTGTGTGTGTGTGTGTGTGTGTGTGTTTGTGTGTGTCCAATTCTTTGACACAGAACATAAGTCATGTTGGCTATTTACTTTTCCTCGTATGCCTGAGGGAATCTTAAAACCTCCCTTTCAGCATTTCATATGATAATCCCCGCGCGCACAGACAGACAGAATTCGGTCTTTCATGTTTTCTTCTTTGTGAACAAAGCTCGCGCACACCTGGTGGAGGTGACCTCTCCTTCTCTCACACTAACAACACACAAGCTCTTTCCAATGCACACATTTTAACACGCACATATGAACACAGATTTATCTTGCAAGTTTTGACGCACGAGCCCGCACACACGCAATATACACAGCAGACACACACCGACATTGTGCACAAATCGTGCTTTGAGTACCCATAACTGGCATGACAAATTATCCAAGCATAATATATTATACAGTCCAGTCAATTGCCCGCTTTATTTCAGGGAGTTCTGGAGCAGCCTCTGTTTTGTTCCTTTTTTTTTTCTTTTTTCTTTTTTTAGAGGGATTGTTGACTGACTAAAGGCAATGCAGCTGTTTCTATCGGTCAAAAAAAATAAAGACCAAATTTGCAATAGCATTTCGATTTTTTTTTTATGGGGCCTATATCTGTAGTCTATATTTTTCCTACAGTTGATCACCAAATATATCTTTTCATGAAACAAATATACAGCTATCAATACAATTGATAAATTAGAGTTATATGTAGAAGTTGTTGACCATTTGTGTCATGCCGCCGCGGCTGGCATTTGTCACCCGGGGATTTATTGCGCCAAATGGTAGCCTGCTACCCACTGTTGATCGTCGCTGTTGTCCTGTAGTGAGGTTTACTATGCATGAGTAGAGGGAGAGAAGGTCTCTCTCTATGTGGCGAAACAGTTTGGTATATGCGTAAGTATAGCACATAGAGTGCATTCAACATCAGCTCTATTTAAATTGTTTAAACAAATAGAAAATCAATGAATAGGCCAATTATTATCACTGTCTAATTCTAATCTCTTTGGCTAAATAAAATAATTGGGGTCTTTCTAATATTGCCTTAGAATTAGTTTTAATATTGTTTTTAATACATTTTACTATTTATGATGAATTCACTATTCACAATTTGTGAATAGAAAGGAAAAGATAATAAATCCAAGAATCAGAGAAACTCACAAAAAACAAATAACTTCGGAATCCATTTGTTTTCTTCATTTGTGGAACTTCTCAATCCTATTTTCTGGCAATAAATTAAACTGTCTGTTTTGTTCAATCTCTTTCTCGCTTTCACTCTCTCCCTCTTACAAATGCTTTCTCTGGTGAATCTGATAGAGACTTCTGGTGTTGACATATACAATACCTCTATCTCCCTCTCTGCCTCGTTTGCAAACTCTTTCTCTCTTTCTCTGGTGAATCTGATGAAAACTGTTAGTTTTGAAATACATACAGTACCTCATACAGTACCCCCTCCCAAAAAACCCAAAAAAAAGAACGGAAAAACCTCTCTCCCCCTCTCCCCTTGTACAAACTCTTTCTCTATTAAATCTGATACACTCTGTTTGTTTTTAAATACATATATATCTCATACAATATCTCGTGCCCCCCCCCCCCCCCCCCCCCTGTCTCTCTCTCTTTCTCTTTTTTCTCTCTCCAGTGAATCCGATGGGAACCACAGTACTGAGGACGAGTCCAGCAAAGGCCAGGAGGAGCTGTCCCCGAGGCCGCTGTCTAACTCCTCCGACGGCCCCGTCCCCCACGTCTCCCACCACTCCCTCCAGCTCGGGGCCCTGGACGGCAGCCTGGTCATCCAGCAGATCGGCGACATCAAGATGCCTCCCGGATCCGGCGGCGGGTTGCTGTACAACGGGAACCTAGTGGCCGGCAGCATCTCCCCGTCCTCCACCACCGCCGCCTTCCACAACGGGGGCTCCTCGTACCTCCAGGCCCCCAGCAACATCCTCTTCAACGGGCTCAACCTGGGACTACAGCCTCTGGCTTTCAGCCCGCTTAGGCCAAACGGTGGTGGTGGTGGTGGCAGTGGTGGGTCCGGGGTGGACATGATGCAGGAGAAGAGCCTGCAGGCGGTGGACTCTGTCATGCAGTACGCCGCCGCGGCCTACTCCGGCTGCGTGAACGGGGCGGAGGTGAAGCAGGAGGAGATGCACCCTCACGGCATGGCGGCTCAGAACGGAGCCTCCTCTGTGCTCGCGTTCAGCTCGGCGTCGACGGCAACGGGGGCGCTGCAGCTGGGCGGGTACAGCCTGGTGCAGGTGGGAGGGGTGACGGACGGTGACGGAGGCTCCATGGGTCTTCCTCCCCTGCAGCTCTCCTCTAACTCCTCGTCTTCGTCACTCACACATGGTGAGATCACAACATTGGCTGTGCAAGATTGATCATTAAATAATGACCAAAGGGGACAAAAACGTTGATATAAAACAGTGAATGCCTGCAGTAAAAAAAACTAAAACATAAAAAACATATTTTGCTAAAAGAAATCTAAGCTGCCATAATACTACAAATGATCTATGCCCAGAATCTGAGGTATACATTAATGTATAAACATAAACAGTATTATGTGTGCCCAGGTTTCAAACACAGATATCAAGTTGTAGGGTGGTGCCCTTTCACCTTGATGTAAAGTGTTATTTGCTGCAGCAGCTGCCTGGTGGTTTGTCAACAGGGACATGACTGCATTCAATAGCTTGGAGAAGCTGCTTTTAGACAGCTGGCTCTGAGCCTGAAACACGGCCACTGCCACACTAAAGCACTCCAGTGCAAGTCTGGGCTGAGACACGAGTGAATTAGGGAAACACATACACACACACACACACACACACACACACACAAACACATTATGCACATATTTACGCTCACAGGAACACACAGTTGTTCAGTGGTTTTCCTATTCTGGTGGTCCAGTGAAAGCCATGGAGATAAATAGGTCTGAGGCTATCATGGGGCTGAAGCTATCCTCACTCAGCAGAATTACACCCTCCCTCGATCTCTTGAGACAGGATGAGAGAGAGAGAGAGAGAGAGAGAGAGAGAAAGAAAGCTGGTAACTTTAAGATAACCTGAATGCCTGAAAAATGCACATTAACATTAAGGTGGCCATTAGTGCACTCTTACTCTGACATAAAACCAAGAATCACATCACCACAACAACAATACAGGCAGAATATATATACATATGTATATATATATATATATATATATATATATATATGTATGAAAATGAGCCAATCCATTGAGCCAGGTGAATGGTTTCACTTCTGTTGAATCCTACTGGGTCTGGGTTTCAAAAAATCCTGACGTGTTTGAGACACAGAGCAGAGGTCTACTCCTGGGTCTGCTGTAGGTTAAGCACATACAGCACACTGGCTAGGTGAGGTGGGGTGCTGGTGCTGTTCTGTGTTACAGATGTATCATAAATCTATCATTCAGCAGTGAGAGAGACAATAAAAAAGAGAGAGAAAGTGAGAGAGATAATAAAAAAGAGAGAGAAAGTGAGAGAGCCGCAGCATGTTCTGATCTGTCAATCTGTCACCCGCCAGGTACAATGCCACTGAACAACATGACTTCCACTAACGAGGACTCCTTCCACCACCAACACCACCACCACCATCAGCAGCAGGACAAGCTGACATCTCTCCACCCCAGCACGGTGCTCTACACCATGGGCAACGCCGTCGGACAGCCCCCCATCAAGAAGGAACCCCTGGATGGTGGCGTCGGGGTGTACTCTTCCTCCTCCTCCTCCTCTTCCTCTTACCACCACCACCACCACCACAACCTCCACCTGGACTCGGGTGGCCAGCTCCGTTACTCCAACAACGCCTCCGACGACTCCACGGGAGAGAGAGCGGACCCTTCCGGCCGGGGGCCCGTACCCACATCCGTGGTCACGACAGTGGGCTCCTCCAGCCCGGAGTCCCCCGAGGTCTACACCACCCTGACTGTCAGCACCCCTCTCATGGCCCAAACAGACCAGGCTGCAGGCTCCGCCACCACCATCAGCAGCAGTGGGGGCAGCAACCACCACCACCACCCCCATCACCACCATCCCCACCAACACCACCACCATAACCACCAGCTCCATGGATCCTCGGAGTACCTCAGGGATCCTCAGGCGGTCCCCTCTCCCTCTGCACACCACCTGGGACCGGGACTGAGCGGCGGAGGATACCTGGGGATGACGGAGGACAAGGTGGACGGAGCCGGCTCGGGAGCGGGCTCGGGCTCGGCCGGGGGGGTGAGTGAGATGGTCAGGGTGATGTGTGCGGAGATGGAGACCGGCGACGAGGGAAAGGACCTGGCCAAACTACAGACTGTTCAGATGGGAGAGGAAATGGATGACCTTTAACCTGTGAGCCTTAACCTTTCCCAAGCATACGTACTTCCCCCTCCCCCTACCACCCACCCCCCATTTCAAGCAGTGATGTGTTGAATTTTATTTGTTTTATTTGTTGAATATTTGTGTGTTGATTTTGCTGTTTTTTTACCATTTCATTTCCTCAATGTTAAATTATTTGCTAAGTGATGCTGTGTTCATTATACTTTTAAAAATGCACTCTTGGACAGGGACTTGAGCCCAACATGAACTCATCCTAATAATAATAATGAAAATATAAACAATTCACTTTTTAAAAGCCCCTCAACATGGGACAGACAGTTCTACATGCTTTTAAAAAGCGTAGTCCCTGATTGTATTTTAACCATGCCGAAGTGAACTGTGCATTTTTATAGACACCACCTGCTACTTCCTGTTAACAGGGGTTGATCCGCTGAAACAGGTGTTGGAATGGCCCATGGAGTCACATGACCAGGTTGTTCCTCCAATCTAAATGTGTCATCTGGGTCAAACCATAAAGGTCATTTGGTAGGGGGGAGGGGGAGGAAAAGGGGGAGAGAGAACGTCTCTACTTAAACCACTACAGCTGCACTGAACAACTGCACACACACACACACCCACACACACACACACACACACACACACACACACACTCTCAATGATAAGGCTCTCCCATTGCACACGTAGAAGCTAATTTATGCAAATTAATTTCGTATACAAGCATCTCAAATTTTCTGAATGTTTCTTGAATCTTACATGACCACCCCCCAAACCCCATTAACCCTTTGTACATCAATTCAGATGGACTAGTAATGGTTCAACTTTGTGTAAAGATATTTTAAATAAATGTGCCTTTCTGCCACATATAGAATGCACAACTGTAGCCACCTAACATGGGTTTTCACCCTACCATTAAAACAACACTACACCAGAATATCCTTGCCTTTCTCCACCATTTGAATGGTCAGCTCTGAGAATGAGCTCTTCATTTGAATGGCCTAGTCTTAGAATAGCCCATTCATTTGAATGGGCTTGTCTCTGAAAATGATCAAAACAATTTCAACCAATGCCCACTGTGATACTGGTTTTGTCCTCAAAAGACCCATTTCAAGTTTCAACAAGTATTGCACATAGTTACTTCAAGTGGGGAGGATGAGCAGGAGGTCATCCTGTCTGCTCTGATCTTCTTCTTTACTCTGTGTTGGGTTTATTATGCTGAAGTGTATCGCAACGTAAACTCCTATTGGTACAAAGCCTATATGCTTCCTTTTTCATGTGTTGCCATGAATTTTTGGACATACGTTAAAAAAAAAGGTATTTTTCTACAGAGTAAGCTGCAAACATATCGATTGTATCTTTATATCATTGGTTTGTGTGAATGGATGCAAAAGCTGTTGTTGTTTTTTTTGATGGTGTTGTGAGAATAACAACTTCCTTTGTTTCCATCAGCATGGTGTAGTAAACCTGCTCATCAATGTTTTTTAGACACTAGTGCCTTTTATTTTAGATTACATTGAATGAGCCACTTGTGTCTTTATTTTTTTTAACAGGCACGGAATTAGAGTGGCCGCATTTGATCAAATTGGAGCTACACATTTTATCCCTTGTTCTTAGTTTTTAAGATGTCAGTCATCATCTTTAAGCATGGCAATGGGACGCAATGAGAGCATCGACAAATGTGTGTGGACCTCTCTACAACCAAAGACCCTAATTCCATGCAGTCAGGCAATACTTGTAAAAGGTGCATTTAAATACCTATGGCGTTCTCTTTGAGACACACACACGCACGTACCCACAGAACAATATGACACAGATATAGTGACGGTTAGACTCTGCTAGTTTTCTCTGTGAAGTTTCAACACCCTAATGCTGAGAGGACACTATGGGAAAAACCATCTAAATGCGTTTAAAATTGTATACCAAAAACGAGCCTTGGAAAAATCGTTTTTTTTTTTTTAATTTAGTTTGAATTGTTTGTTATTATCTGAAATGAGGTGAATGTATTTTTCTAAACTCTGAATACTGCATTAAAAGTTTATATTTATAAAAATGTAAAACTGGCATCCCCATCGTCTGTGTATTCTATTTCTTGTCTTAAAAAACCCTTATTAATGTTAATTCACTATGGAGAAATTTAACTTATCTCTTCATTTATATTACGTTTGAGTAGAACAATACATTACAAATGGATCTGAATTCATGAGACAGAAAGCATACTTCTTGTCTGTATTTAAGAGGCTTATGTATCCAAACTCTGAAGGGAGTGGAGAATAATAGACCGTTCGTAATCCACCAAGCCGAGAACTGCTTTCTGCAACAAAAAAAACCTGCGGTGATCGTTTGCACATGCCTGGCAAGCTGGAGTTCATTAGTCCTTCTTTTCTCATCTCAGCCCCCCTAATTCAAATAAACAGCAATGAGATTTCCAGAGGTACTGCTCTTAGGGGTGGGGGGTCCACCGACAGCCCTCCACAGGCCCAGTCCGTGAGCTTCCTCCCTGGGCTAAAGCTGAGGCTGTGAGCCCTGCCTGCCTGTCTGCCTGCCTGTCTGCCTGCCTGCCTGCCTGCCTGCCTGCCTGCCTGCCTGCCTGCCTGCCTGTCTGTCTTGTCTGTCTGTCTGCCTGCCTGCCTGCCTGTCTGTCTGCCTGCCTGCCTGCCTGCCTGCCTACCTGCTTGCCTGCCTCCCTGTCTGCCTGTCTGTCTGCCTGTCTGCCTAACTGTCTGTATGCCTGCCTGCCTGCCTGCCTGCCTGTCTGTCTGTCTGTCTGCCTGTCTGTCTGCCTGTCTGCCTAACTGTCTGTCTTGTCTTGTCTGTCTGTCTGTCTGTCTGCCTGTCCACCGACAGCCCTCCACAGGCCCAGTCCGTGAGCTTCCTCCCTGGGCTAAAGCTGAGGCTGTGAGCCCTGCCTGCCTGTCTGCCTGCCTGCCTGCCTGCCTGCCTGTCTGCCTGCCTGCCTGCCTGCCTGCCTGCCTGCCTGCCTGCCTGTCTGTCTGTCTGTCTTGTCTGTCTGTGTCTGTATGCCTGCGCCTGCCTTCCTACCTGTGTGTGTGTGTGTGTGTGTGTGTGTGTGTGTGTGTGTGTGTGTGTGTGTGTGTGTGTGTGTGTGTGTGTGTGTGTGTGTGTGTCGGTCTGTCTGTGTCTGTCTGTCTGTCTGTCTGTCTGTCTGTCTGTTTCTCTCAGCCACCCCACGTAGACAGAGAGAGAGAGACAGAGCGGGAGTGATTCTGAGGGTACTGTCAATCACAGACAATAAGTACCAGTCCAGGGAGAGAAAGAATGAGGCGCAACCTCTCCTGGCTTCAGGGGATTGTCCAGAATTTTCTCCAGTCAATCCA
>JAPMUY010007194.1:485000-492500 GCA_026901105.3 Galaxias olidus
GACCGGGGGCAGTGTGAAGACTGGAGTCCACATCTTGAAATAATCACGGCCTGAAATCGGGCACGTCCCCCTGACTTCTCGGGTTAAAAAAGGAGGCGCGGCGCAATGTGGCAGAGATATCAAGAGAAACTCGAGAGCTGCTCATCAGACATCTCATTTGCCAAGGCCTTGGATCTTCAGCTCGAGAGCTGAAGGAAGATTGAAAAACGCTCAATGGCCAAAGAGAGGCAACCATTATTAATACTATATATGCATTAGCACAGGATAAGCAGAGTCCTAGTGCTCTATTTTTAAAAAACGTTTTTATTATATAGACTATTAAAAAAATCCGAGAGCGTTGAATTTGTCTCAAGAACTATGATCACCAAGCTGAGTTTATTTGGTAGAAACGTGGCTCATAAAAAACTATTTGGGAGGAAATTAAGATTTATTAATGGATGTATTTATATTTTTTTCAATAGTTATAATTCTGCTATATGTTAAATGATAGGAAACGTGTGTTTTTATATATGAAGGAACAGAAAGATCTTGGGTTTGGAGGCACATGTTTTCTTAATTTATTGAAGCTTATGGCATTAATCACCAAATAACAATATTTCGACATTATTAATCACCAACCGTTTTCTTTGCATTTTAATTATCCAGTCTATTTTATTTATTTGCCTATAAGTCCTTTTTCCACCAGACGAAAAAAAGAAAAAACACAGGGAGCAATCCAGGACTGACCGAGGTACCCTTGTTTTTACAGGTGCTTCACTCTACACAAAAACTGAAGTCTACTTCAGAGCATATATCACTCATTCCACCCACATTGAACGTAATGTAGCCATAGTAACTACACGTTTATTCCGAAAAGGTGAAAGAGGTCTATCTGAAGGAGACCTATATTCTCTCAAGGTCTCGGCCATGCTCCTTAACATATTGCACAGGGAATCAAGTTACCAATCTCAGTGAAGATAAGGAAACTTGATATGTCCTTCAAAACAACAACTTCACCACCAAGAACCCGTGACACACAGAACTCATTTACTAATGGATTGGTTTTGTGTTTCACGCCCCACAAGACAGTATGGTGCCTATCTAAGTCTCGGGCTCGCTGATAAAATATAAATGTACATGGCCAATAAATGCACTGGTATATCATTCAAAGATTCAAAGTTGATAGTCAAAATATTGGGCAAAACTATAGGTCGATGTAGCCAAACTAAGAAATTAATTTTTTACATTTTTGTAAAATCAAAAATAATATAAATAAATTGTAACTTCTAAGTTGTCTTATGAAACTACTTATGAGTTGTGGGGAAAAGTACAACTTGAATATGAGTTTTTATATAAAATAATGCAGAGCACTCTCTTTCTAATTTTCATTTCATTACAATTATTTCATAAATATGCGCCGCCTATTGAGGTATCCCTCTCTCACCCAAACAAACACATTACAACCTATTTGATGGCAACACACTCAGATAAACACACACACACAGAGGCCACACAAACAAACTTCACGCTGTCGAATTTTCCTTTCGTACAAGGCTCAACCACATTTTTCTGGAAGGCACTCATACCTAACGGCACGTGTAACTATCATAGGAAGTTATTAAATTAAATCACCTCTTAAAATTTACTACTTGATAATTAATAGACTATGAAAAAAAAGGGGGCAGGCTATACAGTGCAGTCTGCATGCAATTAACGTTGTGGGCGTTAACAATGATGTAGCCAATTGACAATTCAAGGAAGATGTTAAATACTTCCTCGAGGTCTTTAGAAGAGGCAACCGTGGCTGAAAATAATAATTAAGAAGCAGAAGAGGTCCTGAGCGGAACATGGTGAAGAAATGCCTTTAAGAGGGCTGTAATAATTGATTTGCATTTAGGTGTACGTCCGATCCCTCTGCTAAATGAGAAGACAGGGCTTTGGGAGGTGGGGGGTGTAGGAGCGCGCGCTCCGATTTCAGCTCCTGACGTACTCCCTCTTGGGAGGAAACGGAGCTGCAAACTCAGTTCTGCTCGGCTGCCAGGGTATAGGGCAGAGGGAGAGCCAATCAACGAATCGCACGGGCTCCCTTTAAGCCTGACATATCTCCAACAGGAACAAATTGTCCCAACAATCAACATCCGAATCTCCCCGTGCGCATCAGGGGTGCACGGACCGACGGATTGCACCAGGTTTTGGAACAATAACAAACCAATATTTAGAAGGTAGACGACAAACTCCCCGCGTCGTTTGTGGATACCAGCAACTGGCCGGAGGATTGAGTTAGACATAATGTCCATATTACCGTCGTTCGGTTTTACCCAAGAGCAAGTTGCCTGCGTTTGTGAGGTGCTACAACAAGGAGGAAACTTGGAGAGGCTCGGTAGGTTTCTCTGGTCCCTGCCCGCGTGCGATCATCTCCACAAGAACGAAAGCGTTCTCAAAGCTAAGGCAGTCGTTGCGTTCCATCGGGGAAACTTCAGAGAGCTCTACAAAATCCTCGAGAGTCACCAGTTTTCTCCGCATAACCACCCGAAGCTCCAGCAGCTATGGCTTAAAGCACACTACGTAGAAGCTGAGAAATTACGCGGTCGGCCACTTGGCGCTGTAGGGAAGTACAGGGTGCGGAGGAAATTCCCTTTGCCCCGAACGATATGGGACGGCGAGGAAACCAGCTACTGCTTTAAGGAGAAGTCCAGGGGTGTTCTAAGAGAGTGGTACACGCATAACCCTTATCCGTCCCCACGGGAAAAGAGGGAGCTAGCCGAGGCCACGGGTCTGACCACTACTCAGGTCAGCAACTGGTTCAAAAACAGACGCCAGAGAGACAGAGCGGCAGAGGCAAAAGAGAGGTATGTTTTGAAATAATAAAATAAAACAATACAAAAAGAAACTGTACAACAATCGTTGAATAACACAAACTGACGTTATAATTCATAAGACACGTTATAAGAATGTTATAATACCAAAAGGTTCTTGATAACATTTTTGTTTCTGTATTCTTGTTTTTGTAGGGTCTTAGTAAATAAATATATTTGCCAAACACACACTGATATATGCGCAGACGTATCATATAAATTAAACACTTTTGCAAAGAGCATGTAGCCCATGAAAACGAAACGCAACTATCCCTTTGCTATAGATATATTATTCAGAACTCACCATGACTTGAAGAAATGACCTATATATATATATATGAAATAACGAACCAGATAAATAACTCTTTAAATCTTATTTTTACCTATTTTTGAGGGAACTTTGGCGTTTGTCATATTTAAAGAAAATGGCTAAAATAAACATGGCAAATAAAGAAGACAACTAAACTACATTTAAAAAATAGGACCATGATGACTGTAGGATATATGATGACTAATAATAGTCAATAGATTATTGTATAGTTTATACATTTTATTTTCTCAATATGCCCACTGTTAGTCTTTCAATCCCACCGTTTTACGCATGCGTGTTGCGTTTGAGTCTCTATTTACTTTCAGAAAGCATCACGTTAAAAACACAAAAGCTTTCACTCGGAAATCATTTGTAATAAATTGGAAATAAATGTACGATGTCTTCCCTCTACAGAGAGAACAGTGAAAACAACAACTCCGGAAACAACAAACAGAACCAGTTGTCTCCTCTCGACGGAGGTAAATCGCTCATGTCCAGTTCGGAAGACGAATTCTCGCCTCCTCAAAGCCCCGATCAGAACTCTGTGCTTTTGCTCCAGGGAAATATGAATCACTCCGGCGCCTCTTCTTACCCAATGGCGGGCCTCGGTGGCGCACAGTCGGTGCACGGAATGCACGGACATCCGCACCAACTCCAGGACTCGTTGTTGGGACCTTTAACATCGAGCCTCGTGGATTTAGGCTCCTAAAAGGCCTATCTGAGTCTATCTTCAAAAAAAAGACTGATAACTTTATCAGATTGAGTACATATATGAAAATTACACTATGGTACCTTATAACTATAGACTGACATGTCTGTCGTTAAATTTGGTTAGGTCTATATCGCAATTCTTTAATGCGCTTATTCTGTAGTCATTTAGGAGGCAGTTGACCCTCCTTTCGGTGAAAATACAACCAGCCTATTTTCTGGAACTCTTAACTCAACGAAACACTTAAACTGGACTGCCCATTTGCTTAATTTATGATATTTTGTTAAGATACAAATTTATAGCAACTTCCTGCTAAATGGAAACTAAGAAGCAAAGTTTTCTTTAGGGTCATTATAATTAGTTTCCAATAAAACTAAAAGTTTACATTTGTGTTATGTGTGTTATTTGTAGATGTTTTATATTACAAAAACAAAATAGGCCATTCCCTCAAGCATAGTTTATGTTAATGCAGACAATATATAATAAAATGTATCTTAAAAGATTCACTAAAATCTATAAAATAATAAATAATTCGTTGATAAAAAATTATTTAGGCTAACCTATGAATTTGCTTGCATCATTTGACTAATTGTAACTCAAATAACGTATTTTTTTTAAATACAGGCTTGATTATTTACAAAATAGAAAACGACGAAGAAAACTCCACATTAAAACGTAAACTCCAAAACGGTTTTTCAAGCAGGTCTACATTTAGGCCTACATAATACCTGTCTGATGACAAAAATATTTTAGGATGCGCATACGAAACGATGTTTTTGCCCAAAGGCATTGCTACAGTGGTATAGTGGTCCATAAGTGCCGCGGATCAGTGGGCTGTGTTGCAGTGTTGACTTAGCTCTCCAAGTGTTTGCTCTGTTGGTTATGGGCCATGCAAAAGCGACACCATCTGCTGAACGAGTGTGTTTCACGCCACGGACCTATAACCTTTGTCAAAATTTGCCTTTAGAAGAACATGCTTTATTATCTTCCAAAAGTGGAAAAAAAAAGTACATTGTTATTTTGAGCCTGTAAAAGGCTATTTAATGGTCTGAATTATATAAACACCGTAACTTATCTTGTAGCAACCGTCCTAGTTTAAATGAGTAATCGGCCTGTAATTGTAGCCCACTGTCAGATAGGCTATCCATCAAAAAAGATAATGACAAATAGTTTTTGTTTTTTTACCTAAAGTTAACTACAAAAATACAAGATACAACACTTTTTGTAAAAAACTTTCTTCATTACCAACGCAAAAAGACAACATCAGAAAGCCTATCGAGGAAGAAAAAGAAAAACACTCAAAAATCGCCATAGGACACCATTCTCTATACGTCCCCACCCCCAAGCCTATACTACCCTTTCGGCTCATGTCAGGGTAAATTGTTTTGAACAGAGAGCACCGAGGATTTCCTGAGCATAATCTGAACCAGTTGCTGCTAGCATTAAGGCCTGATTGCGAAGATTGCAAGGCTGTGCCCGGACTAAACTATAGGAAGATCCCGTTGGGCGGTCTCCTCACCGTAGGCATTTCTTAAAGGTAAATGTCACGACTACCAGAAAGACAGAACGAAAAATAACGAGTAAAAATATGGAGTCACTATCTGCTCACCAAATATTATTCTATTGTTATATTGGTTGGTTGGTTGGTTGGTTGGTAAAAAGTAAATCTGGCAAGTTACTCTCTTTGTAAAATGTTACAGCTTTACAGTGAATAAAATGCCCATGCATGTGTTTTTCCACAGTGACAGAGGTCAGTGAAAGCCAGAAAAACCCTCAGACAAAAATATTATATAAAATAATGTGAATAACCCTTTTGGATACACATATGACCCACCTTTTCTTATTGTGCAAGGACAACCTTTATGCAAATGGATAGATTAGACTCTAAATAACAACCAAAGATGGCAGGTATAGCACTCACCAGTTTAAGAAAAAAAAGACAGGGACAATGCCTGAATTTCACCGATTTATTTGGCCATCGAACAAAGCGGTAACATGTCGGCCTATGCGGCGTTCATCGGAGTATGAATTATGAAATTAGACTACTCTAAATTAAGCCAAAGCAATCTTATTGAGTCTGTAGCACCAATTATGCATTGAGACCTATGCATGTTTAAATTGCTTGGGTAACATGCAACCTTGTTTATTTTTGAAAGAGGTGTAATTTGGGTATTGGGGTCCTACAGCTCAGGTTTACAATAAAACAACATAATTCACAAGGAAAGGAGAACACGACTTTTAAAACACAGGGGTTCCCTGTTTAAAACTATGCCTTCCCCTTAGATTAAAAAAGGACAGAGCCTATTTGAAGCGTATTTCATCCCCTAAATAAAGAAGCAACTTGGATTTTTATAAACCTCAGATCACTGATTCTCAAAGAAGCCTTTACATATGTGTGTGAAACACTGTGACAAGTTTCCACAAAAAGGCTTACCAAAAATACATTTAAGTAATGTATTATCAATAAGCCACGACCAACATCACCTTTTCCCTAAGCCATGAAAATAACTGCTACCTATTTCAGATAGAGAGAGGGAGAGAGAGAGAGAGAGAGAGAGAGCGAGAGCGAGAGCGAGAGAGAGAGTGGACATTGTTACAAATTATCAAACAGCAGGTGATAATCAAGCCCCCACAGTAGGCGTCCATACCTGTTAATCTAAGGACTACATGTCCGCCTGCGGAGGACGACCGCGGCTAGGATCAGGACAGACTCCGGCCCACTGGACAGCCAGGCCGTCAAAGTCACCTTCTGCCCGGATGTGCACACAGACTGATCAATCCGCGGCACAGTCCCCCTGACAAGGCTTTTAATCATGGCAGAATGCGGCGCTTCCTCTTCCCAGCTGAGCCCTGTGTGCGTTCTTGTAAGGTTAGTTAATACGGACCTTAATCTATTTTCCACTCCTGTATTCGGCGCCTTTAGAGACCCCCCCCCCCCCCCCCCCCCCGCCACACACACACACACACACACACACTAAAAGAAGGGCAGACAGATAGTAGGACGCAGAATAGGCTGCTCACACACACACACACACACACACACACACACACACACACACACACACATACACACAAGAAATCGCTCTGCATTTAAAAAGAAACGTGTTTCTTAAACCACTTTTTAGTTAATCGGAGTTTATTATAAAAGATTTGTAGTTGTGCATCAGAGACGGTTTCTTTTTGTGATTGTTGATCATGCAAATTGCAAGTCTCGGTTTGTAGACTCGGTTTTCCTCGTTTACTAAAGGCTTGGGTTGGCCTTAGCTCTTAAGACAGAAACTGGATTTGACATCCGCAAATTATGTCGCGTCACCTCTGCCAGTCAGTTCAATTCAGATCAGAAAATCTTTCAACATTTTAGTAACGGGGGGCACTGCAGTCATCTAAAAAGTGCAACTCCAGAGAATAAGATAAATGATCCTCCTACGCACCAAATAAATAACTGCATGACTTCCCGATGTAACATCATATCTCTGAGAGTTTCTTTAAAGGCACCTCTCGGTTGCCAGTAACAACAGCTGCAGATAACCAGCACGGTCGTCAAAGCGACCATTTCATATTTCCTGAATGGGGTGAGTCTGGCGGCACCTTTTTTAACACACGCAAGAAGAGAAAGGTTCTGTTGAAGCACAAACAAATACACAAAC
>JAPMUY010007194.1:495000-556239 GCA_026901105.3 Galaxias olidus
TCCGCTTCCAACCAGTCTGTTGTCAAGGGCAACGACGGCATGAACGGTTCGAGTTCCTATTTCAGTACAAGGAAATTTCTCGCATATTTAACTTTTAAGTTCTTGTTTCAGTAGACTTAGCAAAAAAAGAAACAGCAACAGCACCAGTGTGTTTCAACAGTCAGGTCTGGTCTACAGATTCTATTGAAATGTTGTTGTTTCACTGAATACTACAATTCTTGTTTACCTCTCCAACTGAAAGCCTGTTTTTTTCCTTTTGCGGTTTACGCATAAACAAACAATAACACTGCCATGCCCCCCTGTCCACCCCCCCTCCACCCACACACACACACACACACACACACACACACACAGACAACACAAACACTGAAAATGTTCCATATGCTTTAATTTCCAAGCCTAGCTCTTCGTAAATCTTCACAGAATACAGAATGAATGTTGAATGAGAATGGGAGAAAAACAGCAACAGTGAAAACATGTAAAGGTTGACAGACTGAGATTTGGGTTTCGCCAGTCTAAGCCTATGGTGCCAGCGCTATACTAGTCTGTAGCTGAGTCTGCAGCCATTTACAGGGGATTACAGGGCTTTTTACCAGAGAAACGCAAAGCAAAATCCATTTCATTCTCCAATGTTTACTACTACGCCACTGACGCCACTCATCCAAGGATTCAAATATTAAAATAAATATATAAATATAAAAAAAATGGTGCTTGGCTGTGATTTTGCAGCTGTCACCGCTACTAAGTTATCACGACCACTCTGATAAGTCCAAGTACCTGTTCACGTTTCAGTTCTATAGTTCAAACATCTATATGAGAGCAATGTTGACTCTTGACGTTAAATCGTGATATTGCTTCTAAATCCAGGACCGATTTTCAAGGTTATTGTTTCACAAGGGATATAATAAATGATCCAAATGTTTTCAGTGTTAACATCCTCATTAACCCTGCCCACCCGGAGGGGGGTGCCATTAGAGAGGATCCAACACCCCCGAGACCCTTAGGGGGGGCTTTGATTGGGGCCCAGTTAGACACAACAAGAGGAAGTGGCTTGGCTTAAGGGATAATGAAATCTAGCTCACCCTCCCACACCCATCACCTCATCTATCCCTGCGGGGTCACATGCTGCCTGCTCTTGTGACTGACTGACTGACTGCCTTTCCGCCTGCCTGCCTGCCTGCCTGCCTGCCTGCCTGCCTGCCTGTCTGTCTGTCTGTCTGTCTGTCTGTCTGTCTGTCTGTCTGTCTGTCTGTCTGTCTGTCTGTCTGTCTGACTGACTGACTGACTGACTGTGGCTGGCTGTCTGGCTGGCTGGCTGACTGACTGAGTGACTACCTGTCTGTCTGTCTGTCTGTCTGACTGTGTGCCTGCCTTTCTGTCTGTCTGTCTGTCTACTTGCCTGCCTGCCTGCCTGCCTGTCCGCCTGTCCGTCTGTCTGCCTGCCTGCCTGCCTGCCTGCCTGTCCGCCTGTCCGCCTGTCCGTCTGTCTGTCTGCCTGCCTGCTTCACCTGCCGTCTGTCTGTCTGTCTGCCTGCATACCTGTCTGCCTATGCCTATCTGTCTGTCTGTCTTACTGTCTTCCTGTCTGCCTCCCTGCCTGACTATCTGTCAGTCATTCTGCCAGCCGGCCCCCATCCCTCCCTGCCTCCCTGCCTCTCCCTGCCTCCCTGCCTCCCTGCCTCCCTGCCTCCCTGTCTGCCTCCCTGCCTCTCCCTGCCTCCCTCCCTGCCTCCCTCCCTGTCTGCCTGCCTCCCTCCCTGCCTGCCCACCTCCCTGTCTGCCTCTCCCAGACTCCCAGGTCCACTACCACCCCACTGCTTGCCCCTGTTCCTGTAGGACCACTGAGCTAAAAGCAGCTTGTGTTTGTTTGGCGACATGGGACCGACGGGGTCCAGAACCTGAGCCGCCTGTTGTCCCGTCACTGCCCCTCATCATTTTCATACTGGATAATGTACCGTTCTTAGTCACACACACACACACACACACACACACACACACACACACAGACACACACACACACACACACACACACACACATCCGCCAAAAAAGAAAAAAGAAAAAAGGATTCAGGAAATGAAAGCTGTAACGTGATCCTCTGTGTGCCCAGCATCTCCCTGAGCGAGGACAAAAGGCCCGGAGAAAAGCTACTCGGGCTATTTTAGCCAGCACACGACGATGGAGGGACGGAGAGAGCAAAGAAAGAAGAGAAAGAGAGGAGAGAGGATGGGGGAGAGAGACAGAGAAAAAAAAGAGAGAGAGAGAGAGAGAGAGAGAGAGAGAGAGAGAGAGAGAGAGGGAGAGTGTGAAGAGAGAAAATGGAGAAAATATCGAAATTGTAAGAACAAGTCAGAAGGGAAAAAAGCAAGTGAGGAAAAGGAAAAAAACAAGAGAGAGAAAGAGGAGAGAGAGTGAAGAGGAAGAGAGAAAACAGAGAAAATTAAGAAACTGAAAGGTCAACAGAGAAAGAGGGGGAAAAAAGCATGTGAGGGAAAAGAAACGAGAGAGAAAGAGAGAGAGAGCGAGAGAGAGGGGGGGGGGGAGTGAGAGAGGAGGGAGAAAGAGGGCGTTGGTTGAGACCTACGATGAACTCCCAGCACAATGCTGTGCAACTGCATGGGTCCTCCCAACACACACAGCCCCTATTCGCTATCCCACAGATAGGCAATGCTCTAAGAAGTAAGGAAAATAAACGATCCGTCCCATTCCGCTCCTTGTTTTCCTGCTGCCTCCCCTGAGGGAATGCCTTTGTGACTCGTCATTCGAGAGAGGGTCATCGTTGGTTCCCGCTTCAGACATAACATAATGGAAGGGGGGGGGGGGGGGGGGGGGGGGGGGAGAGAAAAGAGAAAAGAAAGAAAGAAAGAAAGAAAGAAGTGTGTGTGTGTGTGTGTGTGTGTGTGTGTGTGTGTGTGTGTGTGTGTGTGTGTGTGTGTGTGTGTGTGTGTGTGTGTGTGTGTGGGTGTGTGTTTGAGTGAGTGGGTGTTTATGATTGTGTATGTGCGTGTGTGTGTGTGTCATTGTGTGTGTCATTGTGTAGGTGTGTGTGTGTTTATGTGTGTGTGTGTGTGTGTGTGTGTGTGTGTGTACAGTACCTATCCTCTTCACACCTCAGGTCTGAGCTGGAGTGACGTATTGTGATTGTGTGATCCTCTCTGTCAAGCCAGACACAACATCGAAAAGTCTGCTGTGGTGGAAACTACACAAGTGTATGACTCTGTAGACTCTTCTAGACAGGATATTTGATCTCAGTGTGCACTTCACTTTACACAAATAAACTGATCAAACGTCTGAAAATGTAAAGGTCAACTTTTGACAGACTACACATTGAGAACTAGGATGTTTAACCGTGCTTGGATGAATTATTTACAATACCTGAGACTGTTACCCCTATCCCATTTCAATTCCTACAATAAGCCAACATCCTGTTTAATGTGACGAATCAGCTGGGCTCCTCGATAAGAACTTCCTGGTAGTGGGCGGGTTAACCATCCTGGCTCTCCTATCCCTGCCGAGCTGTGTGTGCGTTGCATGGCGACGGTGCGGCCTTATGGGTGATTATCATGGCTCCCCCTGGGTTACCCACTGGTCCAACGGGCCACCGGGTGTGGAAGGGCCAGTTAAGCTCCAAGTTATGAGGCACAGAGCTGCCACTGTTACAACCCCTGTACACTGCCTGTACATGTCATCGTCATCATACAATGTATTAGTAATGAAGTGCCCCAAATATTTTGTTTTAGTACAACAACATAACTCCTGCTTTGCCAAGTAAAACACAGGGAAGTTAAGGTCCTTATCTCCTTTTGCTCTACATATCATGGCAATGCTTTTTTTGCATTGTATTTAATATCATGTTTTACCCCATAATCAGAACATATAGTCAGTAACTGTTGAAATCCAGCACTGCTAGGAGAGAAATTAGCTAAGTCATCAGCATACATAAAATGGTTAAAAAGGGTGTTACCAATCATACAGCCAGTTCTGCAGCGTGTTAGCTGTTCAGAAAGATCATTCATATATACATTAAATAGAGCAGGAGAAGGTAACCCTCCCTGCCGAACATCATTGCCAACTCCAAAGGGAGCAGAGACACTATTGTCCCATTTGACCTGCATAGTTTGGCTTTCATATCAGAATGCCAGGAGTCTTATCAGGTAGTCTGGCACGCCCCTTTGACTCAATTTAAGGAAAAGTTTAAGGTGGTTCCCCCGGTCAAATGCTTTGGAGGCATCAATAAAACCTATTAACACAGAGGAGTTCTGCCTCCTATATGTTTCAACCACTTCTTTCAAAGCATAGATACATAATTCAGTACCATGATTAGCCTTAAAGCCAAATATATTTTGATGCCTACACAGATCAAATTAAGAAGATTACTCTTCAATATGTCACATTAATTAATAGTTTAACAAGTTCAAGTCCTTCATCACAAAATAAATATTCTTTTTGATCACTGTTGAGTCAAGAACTTTAAATAGCCTAGTTCACTTATTCGCAGAAAATATATCAATCTGTATTGTGGTATCAAACTCTTCATATCAATTTCCCAGGAGGTATGGAGCAGGCAGTTCCTGCCAAGCACGTGCACTTACAGATGATGGTTGAAAAGTCCGTCTGGGAGGTCACGATGGTACAAGCAACTGCAACAAAAGCTGTAACCATGGAACCCTAACCCCACCATGGAAGGGTTTGCTTTGCTTGTCTATGTGTGCATTTGTGTGTGCCTGTCTACAAGTAGATTAGTGCAACAATGTATCTTTTTGCTTGTAGTCATTGTGTATTTGATTTGCTATATACAGAGCAGTATCGAAGGTATGTTGTGTTCATGAATGGATACAATGTTTGGTCCAAGCTGTTCCGACAGTATACAGTGCTGTGCAAAAGTATTTGCGCCCTTACAGATACTTATTGTTTTTGCACATTTGTCACACTTAAATGTTTCAGATCATCAAACAAATTTTTATATCAGACAAAGATAACCTGAGTCAATACAAAAAGCTGTTTTTAAATTATGATTTCATTTCTTAAGGGAAAAAAGCTATCCAAACCAACCTGGCCCTATGTGAAAAATTAATTGCCCCCCCCCCCCCCCCCCCTTGTTAAATCATGAATTAACTGATATTAACCACATTTTTGGGAAAGCTGAGTTCAATTTCACTAGCCACACCCAGGCTTGATTACTGCCAGAACTGTAGAATCAAGAAATCACTTAAATAGAACCTGTCTGACAACATGAAGTAGGCTAAAAGATCTCAAAAAGCAACACATAGTGCCCCGATCTGGAGAAATTCAAGAACAGATGAGAAACAAAGTCATTGACATATATCAGTCTGGAAAGGGTTACAAAGCCATTTCTAAGGCTTTGGGACTCCAGCGAACCAGAGTGAGAGCCATTATCCACAAATGGAGAAAACATGGAACAGTGGTGAACCTTCCCAGGAGTGGCCAGCCTACCAAAATTACTCCAAGAGCGCATCGACTCATCCAGGAGGTCACAAAAGAACCCAAAACAACATCTAAAGCACCGCAGGCCTCACTTGTCTCAGTTAAGGTCAGTGTTCATGATTCAACAATAAGAAAGAGACTGGGCAAACATGGTATCCATGGGAGAGTTCCAAGGCGAAAACCACTGCTGACCAAAAAGAACTCAAAGGCCCGTCTCACATTTGCCAAAAAACATCTTGATGATCCCCAAGACTTGGGAAAATATTCTGTGGACTGACGAGACAAAAGTGGGACTTTTTGAAAGGTGTGCGTCCCGTTACATCTGGCGTAAAACTAACACAGCATTTCAGGAAAAGAACATCATACCGACAGTCAAACATGGTGGTGGTAGTGTGATGGTCTGGGGCTGCTTTGCTGCTTCAGAACCTGGGCGACTTGCCGTAATTGATGGAACCATGAATTCTGCTCGCTACCAGAAAATCCTGAAGGAGAATGTCCGGCCATCAGTTTGTGACCTTAAGCTCAAGCGCACTTGGGTTTTGCAGCAGGACAATGATCCGAAGCACACCAGCAAGTCCACCTCTGAATGGCTCAAAAAACCCAAAATGAAGGTTTTGGAGTGGCCTAGTCAAAGTCCGGACTTAAATCCGATTGAGATGCTGTGGCATGACCTTAAACAGGTCGTTCATGCTCGTAAACCCTCCAATGTGGCTGAATTAAAACAATTCTGCAAAGAAGAGTTGGCCTAAATTCCCCCACAGCGATGTGAAAAACTAGTTGCCAGTTATCGCAAACGCTTGATTGCAGTTGTTGCCGCCAAGGGTGGCACAATCAGTTATTAGGTTTAGGGGGCAATTACTTTTTCACATAGGGCCAGGTTGGTTTGGATAGCTTTTTTCCCTTAATAAATTAAATCATAATTTAAAAACAGCTTTTTGTATTTACTCAGGTTATCTTTGTCTGATATAAAAAATTAGTTTGATAATCTGAAACATTTAAGTGTGACAAATGTGCAAGAACAATAAGTATCTGCAAGGGGGCAAATACTTTTGCACAGCACTGTATATGCTTAAAAACATGTAAACCATTTAGTCTATTTACCTCAGACTGAGAGTTTTATCCCACGCGCGAGGTTTGTGGGAAGGAAGATTCCACCATGTTTTAAGGTACGTCCAGATGGTGCGTAGCCAATCAATATAGACCACCCACCGCCTATAAATTGAATGTATTATTATTAGTATTATTATTATTACTTATTTAACCTATGGCAGATAATAAAGAAAGAAAGGGGAGGGGCATAACCACCAAATGTTCCCAACAATCCTGTCAGAGTGAGGCCTGACTGCTTTTTTTTTAATAAACGTATTGTTTTTTCCACGGGGTGTAAATTGGACTGCTTTTACTTTTTCTTTCTTTACTCATTACTTTCATTTACATTTGAAAGCATTTTTTTCGCACTGGTATATTCGATATACTACATAGCCCCAATGCATATTATGGTCCATCGACTGGGCTTTGGGCTACCAGCAGGGCCTAATGATCAGAGACAACCGTAAAACTGTGCAGAATATGGGACCGATATGAGCAGCATGTGGTAGAGGCATGGCCGGCATGTTAAATAGAGACGATCACGCTGCTGCCACTGCTGCGGCCACGGCTGCTGATGAAACCGTTTTGGCACATTCTGCTGCCCAAAGTAAAAGGCGTCACAGCCTCAAGGGTAGAAACGAAGGCCAGAGAGGAGGAGGTGAGAGAGAGAGCGAGCGAGCGAGAGAGAGAGAGAGAGAGAGAGAGAGAGAGCTGATATAGAGAGAGGGGACAAGGAGAGAGAGAGCGAGGGAGAGAGAGGGGGCAGGGGCTAGAAAGAAAGTCCATCCTTCACTCTCTCACTTGAGGCTTTTGGCAGGTTTATAACTATGACCCAAGAGCAGTGTGAGAAGAGCTAACGGTGATGAACTTAAACTTGGATGACAGCTGCCAGAAACTGGAGACCTTGGAGGTTTAAATATAGACTCCTTAAAAATCCTCCAAACCGACGCAGACCTTTATGTCCTTGCACACTTACTTACATATGTACAATTCACACCGCAGCGCTCACTGAGTAATGTTGCCGCACTTAGATTTACGCATGGTATAGTGTTCACTTGTTGATTTTGCTCATTCGAGTTTGCTGATACGGATAACTGTTTTCTTGTGTGTAGGCCTACTATGTAAAACATACTTTTTTGTTAATTTTAATTGGACAGGAATAAATAGTGCGGAATAGTACACAGCCCATGCATGTTAATTTTTGGACAGGCTTACTCTAGAGATTGTCATTTATGTAAAAAAATGTAATTAAAAAACCTTTTATGAAGTGGAATTGACACTTACATGTGAATACGAGCGGCTCACTTTGAATATTAAATAAGCTTCTTTTAGCAGATTGGAATTGTAGTCTGGACAAACTGAGTTGCCACGGTGCCACATTGATGTTGATGTACAGTGCATGATTACTAACACAGATCTTGGGCGCCATCTTGTGGCAGTGGAGAGGTAGGGGCTTTGCTCGGCATTAGGAAAGGTGTCGCCAAATTGATAATATTAAACAACAGCAAAAAATTATGTGAAGGTGAGTTTTCCGGCTTTTGTGTATTTTTCATAATACAATCTACTTTTGTTTTTTTTACAATTTGGTTGTAAATAGAGCCTATACTTTAAATCGCGGTGCAGCGTTGCAATTTATTTATATTTTTGATTTTATATTGATACCAAAGTAATCCAAACAAAATAGCTAAAATCAATAGCAAAAGTATGACCATTTGCCTCAAAATGTGTAATACACAGCTAAACCATAATTCTGTAACCCTTTCATGGCTCAACATCAACTGGGTTTTCAAAAAGAATTTTAGGACAAAGAGGTGTCCTTGGACAAATCTTTCATGGTGTCTGTCTCCATCTAGCGGCCAGTTATAAAACTATCTCTCACTGTTAGTTTATTTTTACGTCTAACAATTATTGGGAGATAAACTGTTTTGTGACTTTAAAACGTTTCCACAATCTACACATATACTCAATCATTATATCAAAACATTTATTTATTGTGCAATTTCTGAGAGTTCTAATAGAGATAAGAGTCTAGCTTGAGTGAAGCAAAACAATATAAAATAATTTGATCAAAGTGTCTTATTTTGCTAGTTAGAGAAAACATGGTTTACACTAACGGATGATTTATTCTTGTATCTCACATTACATATACCTAGATATTTTTTATTTTAAATATCTGATGGAGATCCAACAAAGATGGTATCTCTACTCTGCCCATAATGCAGAATTAAGACACACAATAAAATAATAATCAATAAACAAAGCAGAAGACTTTGACACCACAACTGATACCATTATTGGTTACACGGGCAAGGCTATTCACTTCGTCAGTGTAAAACAAGTTCAAACCACGGATTCCTGGCTTCCTCTGTGTGAAAAGGTTGTGAAAATATGTTTAACGTATATTTCAAGTACAAATTCACATCAAATTTAACAAAAATACGTTTCAAAAATACTTTTTTTTCCCTAGATTTGATTGCACCATTTGAACTTTGGGTCAAAGAAAAAGAAAGTAACTGTAGCCTATCAACTAATTTGCTCCCGTTTATGGCTCGAGGTCTGAACAAGATAAGAAAGACGTTTACCTGTAGGCCTACTTACTTTTAATCATTGCTGACCGCTTAAAAATGGTTTACCGTGTGCATGTGTAACACATTATAACAGCCCCGGATCAATCATCATCTCCCAATGCCAAAGTGCAGACAGATAGACCCTGTCCCTGTGGTTGCTCTTCAGTTTGATACAGGATACCTTATTTAAAATATCTGTTTAAATGTGAAATGATTAAACGTATATTTAACAATTAAATGTATATGAAAAAAATCCAATAATACACAATACAAAATGCACGTGGCTTCTTTCCCTTAAAAATAAGTTTTCATTTTCTTGAACTCAAAGTTTTAGGCCTAAGTGTTAACATCAAGGAATAGTACTATTTTTTAATATAGAAAACAGTATTTCATCATTGACTCCAACCACAACAATATGAACTAAACGTAATTGACTTTGCAGCAAGCACCGTGACTTCCATTGAGGCCCGAGGCATTGTGTGTCCTCAAGGCTGACAATAGAGCCCCCACAATGCACCACAGCCATCCGTAAAAGGGGAGATGGAAACTCCTTTTCGCTTTTTTTGTGTTTGTTCCTCCAAATAATTTCCTTTTCATTTGCTTCTCCGTATGGTTCCACTGCTCCTTTCTCACCAAGTGGCAGTCAAAACAATGCAAGCTTATTGCTAATAATTGTTTTTAGTCAGGGGAAATTGACAGAGTATCCAAGTTCGCGTAAGTGCCTTTGTGCGCGCAGGACAAAAAAAAAAAACGATGCAGGAATGTAAGATACGTATACGCACATTGATTATCATGCGTAAATTCACACCAGTCAGATAACTACCTCACATCATCTGCTTTGTATCTTGTCACTAATGGCAGATTGTGGGAGAGCCAGGCAGTCCTAGGCAGATGGAGTCTATTGATCTGTCTGGGGCAATGCAACAACAAAAAAAGCACAATCTGCGCCATGAAGAGAGGATGATTGCCCGCTGCGCTCGGTCTGTTATTCTAGTTCTTGCTGCAAAACTTAACTTCTCTAACAACTGTAAGGAACTGGAGTCAATGCTCGGCTAAAGTCATTCAAGACAAGTTCATCAATATAAGTAGGCCTCTATGCGTTCAACTCTCATTCGTTGACTTCATTATCGGCATCTAAGCAGTTCAGCACATTGGGCCTGCTTTATCCACCACGTAGCCCATTATATGCAACGAAGCACACATAGGACCGATTAACCGCGTACATTCTCTGTCATAAGTGGTTTGTCCTCGTCACAGTTTGATCCACGCTTTTATCCAGAGTAACTTAACCAACTTATAAAGAGCACTCAAATAAAGTAGGCAAAGGAATCCACAAATCAGTCAGTATATGTACAAGTGCAGGCCTCTCAGAATTGCCCAACCAGGAGCAATACTAGTGCTTCTCTTCTTTTTTTCTTGTGGGTGGGTGGGGGCGGGGTGGAGGCGAGATGGGGGGTTACAATGATAACGGAAATAGTAATAGCTATTATGTGTGCAGCATATTGTGATTGAGCTATGTGGATATCTACACATTTCTATAACATTTTAAATCCAAAATTATGACGCACATATAAAGTTCAGGGGTGATCCTTTCTAAGGCTATGTCCCTATAGAGTAGCAGGTTGTGCATATTATCGGCCACAATCGCCGCTGCTTTAAGACAGAACACTATGAAAGTTAACTGAAGACTGAGCAGAAAAACTAAAAGCTTGTAAGCAGGATAATGTTACTTTGCAGTGTAAGGTCTTGGTAGATGACCTGGAATACGTCTTGTCACGAGAGCCGGGTAAAGTGAAATTCTATCTGAGGTATTGATCCAGATGTTTAAAACCCCTTTGAGTTACTTCTGTGAGCAATTGGTTATCCTACTCGATACAATGACATACACGATCCAATGTACCAATCCCATAACCGATAGGATATACCTGCATTCCTAAAAACATTTAACATATTTTATCAAATATAAATAGCCTACATATGAACACTTTTTCCAGTTGGCTTCAGTTAGCCTATAGGCCTACTGTGGTCGCATGCATAGGCCTAATATTTGTCATTTAGTCAATTTCTCTATAAAGCCGTAGACCACAAAGAGACGCAATAAGCCTGAAATAGTTGGCTACATCACCATACATTTCGTCAAGGGCAAATTGACAATGGTGGCTGTCACGTTTTATAGATTTAGATACTGATTGCGCGGTTCAATGGTGCAAAAAATATTAACTTCCTCTCCAAGACACCCCCTGTTGAAATAGGGCGCACCTAACTTCTCAACAATGCACCAGAAAGACGCTATAGACCCAGAGAGAGAGAGAGACCATAAATTGCTGCTCTTTGCACTTTAAACTTGAACGATTCTATCTAGTCCTGCATATAGCATATATAGTGAAACACCACTCGATGTTCCCCAAACCCTTGTAGTTTATATTTGTTTATAAATGGTATTAAATATATTTATTTTATGTTTATTTTTATTTGTTACTGCACTGAGACAGTTGTGACAAAAAGAGATCTAGGTCCAGTGGATGTTTATTCACTCCGCACAAGGCCTCGCCAGCTGTCGCTGTCCTTGGTGCTGAACACGTCGCACCTCTGCTGGTCTTCACAGGTTTGTCCTGAGCAAGGAGGCGTAAGGCTGCTAGGGTACAAACTAGGTTTACAATTGTATTGTGAACCTATGTGAACCATAACATAAACATTTTAAGTAGGTCTATTTTTTCTTTATTTTGCTGCCGTGTTTTTAAATTGACAACCCACCAACTTAGATGCAGAAGCACATATTCTAATTTGGACAGAGAGAAAATGGTGAATATATTTGGGTGAAATTGAATTATAATAATTTACATTCCTAAAAGTTTAGAATGTGAAGTGGAATCAGCATGGCCATAGCCCAGGATCACCGCCAGAGGTCACCCATTGCATTGGTAAGCCTACATGCTTTATGTATGAACGTCAGATTTCTTTCTTGAATTCAATGTGTTGCTTCGGGGACTTTCATATCAACCTGGACAAGGCTGTTCACAAAAGAAAAAAAAGCATCTATGCACTATTCAGCCAGCATATAGACAAAATATAGGCCTATATAAATATATATAATTTCGGAATTTCAATAAAACACCGGCCGTAAAAAATAAATGATTAAAAATAATGTATAATGGGAATCCACTATGAAGGCTCATGACAACATCACATCACAAAACTAACCTTTTTGCAATTTTTGGGCTTCCATGCCCAAACAATTTCGAAGTAGGCCTATAGGCATAAACACCTTTAGGTGAAGGACCTTCGTTATTGATATCTGAATGCGATGCATTTCCAACTATCATGGGATAGTGTACGCCCACTGGCTGCCCTGTACATGCCCTTGGATCGTTTGTCCTCCAAAG
The DNA here is from genome assembly GCA_026901105.3 of Galaxias olidus. Classification (NCBI taxonomy): domain Eukaryota; kingdom Metazoa; phylum Chordata; class Actinopteri; order Galaxiiformes; family Galaxiidae; genus Galaxias; species Galaxias olidus. The sequence continues at coordinate 507,483 of JAPMUY010007194.1, forward strand.
TCACGTTTTCACACTCATTATTCATACAGCAAGGATGTACTTTATAATACCGTGATATTAATTACATAAATTTGGCATAATAGGCTTTATTTATCTTACCATGGAGATATATTTGATAATTTTTTTTTTTAAATATTAGGTGTGAGGACAGTAGCCTTGTATAGACATTTTAAGCACTAATGGCAAAAAGTTCCTACCTGAGAAAGAGAACGGAGGACATAGCAACTTCCTAATTTTCAAGGTCCACAAGTTTACAAGTGTGGGAGAGGTGATAATTAATTGTCCAATTCTACCCCTCAGTTTCCAAAAATGTTTTCAAATCTAAATTCCTATAATAAAATAAATCTACAATAATGTATGACTATTTACGCTAAAAAAGCTGAGACACTAATATTCAAATACGAATATTTTACTAATAGACTAAATTAACAATGATGGTTGTAAAAAGCTGATTGAAATAGACTGATGATGCTTATAATATCGGGCTGTTAATTAACGAAGAAAATGTAGGATATGTCTTAAATTAATAGATTTGAATGGGACTCTGCAGTCGACTTTTAATGGCCTACATTTTAATTAGACTATCAACCATCACGGCAAACCGTTCCAATTCGGTTGCAAATAATTAAGGCCCACAAACAGTACAATAACGACGCAGCCTTATAAGGTTCTATATTAATAAGCTATCTGATGCAATTTAAAAGTTTGCAATCTTGCAGTTTGTATGTACACCATGGGCTATGGAATATTGGTGCTGACATCAACCCGCATCGATGTGTGTCTGGATGTTAAACGGCGTTGACAGATTCGATCACAATATAGGGACGTATATGTATCACCATAGGGCTAAAGGTTCAAGTAAAATACGCTACAGGCCTAGCCTATTATCTTTGGCCGATTATTCTTGTTGAAATGTAGGCCGATGTAGAACTAATGTAATTTAAGGTGAGCAAAGAACAACGAAAAACAACGTCCTCATGTATTACACGATTCACTTCATCAAATTTGTGAAAAATGTGTCCGTTTTTCAATCTGCACACATAAAGCTAGCTTACTAATGTAATGCCGGCTATTTCTCGGCTGTAAATTAATACATTTATCGTATTGACAAATACAAGTTAGAGAACAGTCAAGCAATTGATAATGGAATCATTTTAATCGGCCAACATATAAGTTCAAATAGCAGCTGCCTTTACACACGCGCTCGCGCGCGCACACTAACACACACACACACACACACACACACACACACACACACACACACACACACATACAGGGACACACACACACGCACTTACTTTACAAAAGTTCTGATTTCCGTGCCCCTGGCAAACTATCCTGACAGCAGCTATTTCTTTTGAGAGGGACCCGTGGTTGCTTCCCCTCACAAAACACTAGCAGCACCCCATTGTTCACGCGGGGACCCTAGACCTCATCATTAGCGCTCATTACCGTTGACCAGTTTGACAACCTTATTGACTGCTAGAAAGACTTTTTCATCTGTCCCCCTGGTCGCCCTCGTTTCCAATAGAAACGGAAATATTCAGCCATTTTGTTCCTATGATTTGAAAGAAACTGAAAGCCCTTTTTCCTTCACTTGCTTCCTCTCTCTCCCTGTCTGCCCTTCTTTATATTCACCACCCACCCCTAAAAAAGAACGAAAACCTGCTATGGCTTCCGTGTTGTTCCAACTGAAAGACTTCTGGAAAATACAGCTTGTCCATTTTACTGTTGTTTAATTAATTGCAAAATAGGAGGACCCCAGGTGTTTGTCCCCACAGAGAACCCCGGAAATAGTTGGAAAAACAGAACTTCTGTTCGGTCACATTTATTTAACGTTGCTCATTTATAAGTAGATTCTGTCTCTCATTTAGCTCGTGCACGATGCCAGCGGGTATTTTCTCGGTTCGTAGTTCGTCCATTGGGTCCTATTATTGCCAACGTTAGGAAATATCTATATTTTTTAAGCAAACTTAAGTTGTTATTTCTTCTTTCTCCGAAACAAAATGTAAATGCTGCATTATATATGTAATCAGTGGAATTTAAAAAAGTTATATGTCTGCCTATAAAATATCATTTTAAAAATATTGTAGGATACGTAAAACGCTATAGGTTAAAATTATCATGCAATAGAGGCAAGGCCTTCAGTTCAAAAATAATATCTTATAATTAAAATATGAGCGTTATAACCTATATTTACACGATCTTGTCATATAACCATAGTCACAAGCATTATGAACAACTTCATTGCAAAACTGGGTAGGCCTATATATTCTTTAATAAAACCCATTTTCAGTACCGTTTCACCGAATATCTCTTAACCTGAATATGGTTTTTGTAATCAAACAATGTGTCGTTATAAGGTCTTAAGATATTTTTCGTATATCATAACGAGGTTTAATTTGAGCTATAGCCAGTAAATGTGCCCCTTTTTTCAAATGGTCCTAATGGGTTTTTAAGGGAATCGTTCAAGAACCTTTTATTTTATTTTTTTTTAAAGAATTTTTTTTATCTTCAACAACTGTCATTCTTTTGAAAGTCGTTTTCGGGAAGAATATCTTTCCTGCCATGAGCGTTGCAGTCCATATAGGCTACACTCAAGATTATCACGTGTGAGATTAAAGTAACCTGCAATTTACATCACCACATAAGCCAAGAGCGCATTTCACAATCTGGTGTTCTTGCATTTGTTTTTACTCATGGAGAGCATCTCGTTTAGTGAGCCGGCCTTTTTTTGACCTCTCGCTGTCAAGCTGCATTACATGACGCGAACCATGCTAGCCAATTACATCCAAAATGTGTCAGGGCAAATAGTGTGTCGTTGTAAAGAGGAAACATTCTTTAACTCAAACTAGATTAAAATGTGTAATTAAAGAATGATTTAAATATAAAATGTCGGTCATTAACCAACAAATAGTAGTAATTGAATACAAGCATCACGAGGTTTGTTTGTCCCTATTCTAAGAATGAACAAGACTAAAATTGTTTTCTCTTGATCAACAATTATTTTATTAAGTTGTCTTAACCTTTTTTTTTTTCTTTTTTTTTACTGAAACACATGTTCACTAAAGCGCACATGCTCAACGGGTTCACCTGTGCACAATGTAAATATTAAAAACACCAAGCAAATGAATCAAAATCTAAAGAGACAGAGCCAATTTGTTTAAATAGGTAAATAAACATTATTTATAAAACTTTGACAGTAAAGTAAAAATATCACAGCGTCTTTTCAACATGAAATACCCACATAAAATAGCAGGTTAGGCGCTCAAAAATGTCTTCTCTTTTTTCCTTTTTTTTTTTTTTTTTTTCATCTTGAGGCGTTGATTAATTAGTTCTCCCTCGGAGGGGCTCGTGAATATGAATGTTTTTTCCCGTTTGTATTTGATTCTGTCATCCACAGTGAAACGAAAACAATATGAAAAAGTAGGCCTGTAGCTTTAAGACAGGGCGTTCTGTCTCATCCCTCACGTTTTGGCAGCCATCATATAACAGTTTCTTTAGAATTCAAACGCAGGCACTATGACTGTTTTTTTTATTAGATTGTCTTTTCATTATCTCCTTCATAGCCTATATCTCCCGTTATTTCTTCCTCTTCCTCTGGACTGCCTCGTGTACAATTAGATGTCACATTCGCTGTCGCTGGAAGTGATAGAGATAGCCGAAGTGGCGGCTTTGCTTGACAAACTTGCCTCGGGACTGGAGGCGTTCCCGAGTCGATCTATAGTACCGTCATCATCTGCCAGTGACCGAACCGAACCGCCGGAAAGGCCTTGTTGTAGCCTGAATAAATACACAAACAAAAAGAAAACAACACCTTAAATGTGTACGATATGGGCATATACTGAAAGCTGTCGTTTATATGTACACATGCATAATAGCCTGCAAAGACGACAAATTGTTGGTGTCCTTATCCCAAGAAATACCAAACCAAAGCTATGCTTTAACACAAAGTGATACATGTTAGATGTCACTGTGTAGATTGCCTCATTCAGATATAAAAAATGCTTATGCTCTGAAAGTGACAACAAAATTGTCTCTGGCAAGCAATTGAACAAATCTATATAAAAAATATTTACACGGCTACATTCTATCTGGGGGTACGTTAGCTTATTGTGTTTTTGCTGATTTACCAGGAGCAATATTGTACATTTTCCCCCTCAAGAGTGTTACAATTTTTATTCATAGTAAAATCATCAGTATTTAGATTTAAAGATGAAGCTAATACATTAAAGTTGTTATGGTTCTATTTAATTACACCTCTATTTGAAAGAAGGTAACATTGATAATATGTTTTTGTAAGGGAATGTGTGTTGTTTTTCTACAGTTAAATATTACTATAACTAATGCAACTATAATTTTATTTCCGTTTTTCTTGTTGATTTAGCCCATTGTAGACAGCATCTGTTTCCACAATTAACGTTTTGATAGGGTATTCATAAGCAAAACACAAATGTAGCAATCAAACGTCGCTTCATCACAGACTAACCTACATTATTTGTTGCTGAAAGGAGTTTATGATGTAAATATGATATGTAGTATATGTACACGTGCACATTTGAATTGACTATTGCAATGGATAAGAAGACTATTTTATTTGCTTATTAGAAAACAACATCACCGCAAACGTCTTTATATGAGCAATCTGGATCGAGTCATTTTATTTTTTTAACTCAAGATACATACCTATTTTTCGCAGCAGCTGCTCTGTCCCTTTGTCTTCGATTTTTGAACCAGTTGCCTACTTGTGTTGGTGTAAGTCCGGTAGCTTGAGCAAGCTCTCTTTTTTTGCTTGGATTCGGGTAAGGATCCTGTAAGTACCATTCTCTTAACAAATGCCGGGTCCTCTCTTTGAAGCAGTGGGTTTTTTGTTCACCATCCCATATCGTTCTGGGTAGAGGGAACTTCTTTCGCACCCTGTATTTGTCCACTGGCCCTAACGGGCGTCCCCGCAGCTTTTCTGCCTCCTGGTAGTGCGCCTCGAGCCACAGGGCCTGTAGTTTTGTGTGCGACTCTTTCGTGAACTTGTGGTTCTCCAAGATATGGTAGAGTTCTCGGAAATTCCCGGTATGGAAGGCCACGATGGCCCGCGCCCGTAGCACCGATTCATTCTTGTTAAGGACCTCGCAGGCTGCAGGGGCGACGGGCAAAGACCAGAGGAAGCGACCGAGGCGCTCGATGTCCCCGCTCTCTTCCAACGTCTCGCAAACCCCAGCAACCTGCTGGGGGCTAAAATTTAAGATAGGCAGCTGAAACATGGAGGCTTCTCGTTTCCCCGCCGTCTCTCGCTCGCTCTCCCTCTCTCGCTTACCCTTCTCACTCCCTCCCGCTCTCTGGTGTGTCGAATCCAGACAAAAAGGCAATCCCAAAGTTAGCAGATCAAACGTTAAAAACACTGAGGAACTATGCCCTCTGGCTGGCTAGAGCAGCCTAAGCTGGTGAACTTCCTTGGGTTGAAAGTACAAGAGTATAAAAACTAGACTCGAGATGTATTTTGAAGGGGAAAAAGACAGTCAGCCCCTCTGCTGATTTTCTATTGGACTTGGCAGATTGGCTGCGTGGTTGCCATGGATGCCCGTCAATCACTGTCAAGTTTACCAATCAGGCGGAAAGGAGAACCAGGAAATTTCAGCACCTCCCAGTGCTCGACAGCGCCTTTTCAAAATGTAAACATTTTGACCTTTGCTTTTTGTCTTCAAACATTTAATTGCCTGTCATGTTTTCCAACATCCTCTCTTTTGTGTGCCATGTCTGCGTATAACAGAAAGACAGTCATTCGATTAAAGCGCTTTTGGAATAGCCCCGTCGATGTCTTGAAAACACACACACATGTGACGTGCATGACACAACGGCATCCATGAACTTGGAATACCTAAATAAAATCGAAATAATTAAGTAAATAAATATGTTAGGAGATACCAATGTATCTGAATTCATGTCAGCCCAGGGTAATGCATGCACAGCAGCCAAAGCGGAATCCTTATGCTTATATCAAGAGGATACAACAGCAAAGCCACCAACGAGTGTCATATTTACAGTTACATAAATAACCAATTTTTTCAATAATTTTAATAAAAATAAAGTTCAAGTTATTATGGGACATTTATACACTGCTATATGGCATTTGAGGTTCCAAAAGTAAAATATTACGCACGAGCGAAAAAACCAAACAAAAAAAACGTTAATGGTCTAACATTTTTCTATGGAAAAGTGACGTTTGTGTATACCCTTCAGAATTATCATGCCACTGCCAGGCTACTGCGGGCTTAGTATCAGACACACTCCGTTTTGTGCACGGGCTGATTTAGTAAATAAGAAGGCGGATAGATAGCGCAGATGGTTTGAAGTGTCGGGTCAGATTATTTCACGGCTGGCTACGATGGTAAAGTTCATTCTGACGGAAAAGCCTGATATTATTTTCACACACACACACACACACACACGCGCGCGCGCGCACTCACACACACACACACACACACACACACACACACACAAATGTACACACACAACCACATATAGGCCTGTACAAGCGCACGGAGAGAGTTCAACTGAATCCCTTCGGGCTCTTTTTGCATGAATTATAGGGAGGTTCATGGCGCGAGGTTATGAAACTGTCATGCCTTCTGCGGGAGAAGCTGTTCTTTCTAGTGCCACGCGTCTACATTTTTTAAAGAGCGTAGGCCTACATCATGTATTTATACACACATTAGCCAAACGTGTATTTTGAAAATATATTTCCAGGACGTCTATCGAAATCTGTTTAAAAATGTATTACTTACATTTGGATGCATGTTGCATGTTGGACCTTCATGACACAGGACTAAGTCACTATTCCCAAATGTTCAGATGGTTGGTATATGATGTGGGAGCAGTAGACAGATTAAAACGACTAAAGTTCTTACCAGTAGTGTCAAACTCATAATTCCATGTCACGTTATCGGTTTACCGTAAATAAAGGATAATACCTTAACGGAGCAAAGTTGAGAAAGAAGTAATGCGAAGGTTAATTGCAGTACAGGGTCTTTCTTTAAAAATGTAGAAGACTTAAATATTTAAATCTGCCAGCCTATTCCAACCTAAATTTACAAGGATTAGTAGCCTACTTTTTGTCTACGAAGAAGGAGCATCAATAAACTATGATTGCGATTTGGGATATTCTAACCGAGAGAGATAAATAGCTTTAAAAGCGTAGTAGGTTATGAGGCTTACAATGTGAGTGAAGTTATAATAAAAAGACAAATCAGCGTATAGATATGGATTAGTATGTATTCGGATGTTGCAGATTAACAGATAAAAGGCCTATTAAATAATTTTCTTAGGCAATTGGGATTTTTATTGGCAGATTTGATGAGAAGGGCAACATTTCCAATATTAACACACATCTATTAGGGCCTACGGAATGATTTTGTGGCCCACAAGTTATTGTTTTAGAAAACCAAACATATCACAACATCATTCCGTCAATGAGATGATATCCTGACACAGATATCGCGGACATTCCCCGCGACTCAGCTGCACAAAACCTTCAGTATATTCAGTATACTCATTTAGGCATGTTCTTTGTTAGTTTCATATTAACCCCGCTGATAACAAACAAGCTGATTTTTTGTTAGTTTTCTCAATTCAAATGTTTCACAATGCCAATTACAAACGACTTCACTTTGCATTTCATTAACATATCTTATAAATTGTATTAGTATACAATACTTTCCTTTTATAAATTTATCAATTCCATATTATATTTTCATGAATATAAAACTGCCAAATCTGTGTTTTCTGTCCCTTTCTTCATCGATTAATTCAATAATCCTTAATCTAATTCATTAACTGCTATTGGTTTGAATCCAGAAAGAAAGACCGCAGGTATAGAGAGCCCCGCCCCAGGGTGGTATCACCTGTTGTCTTTGTGTCTCCAATAGGGACTTGCTCACATCGGCCAGAAGTCAAAGCAGATGTCAGAATAACTTACACTTAGGCTATACAGTTATTTAGCACAGTAACCTATAATAAAAACCACCAGGCCCTGCCCCCAAAAGAAGACATATTTAAATATGTAAAACCTGTTCATCATGCTATTAGGGTAAACAGGAAATTCAGGCATTCCGAAAATAATAAAATATCCAGTGAGATTTTAAACCAACAACATAATCCATTTCCTATATGACAAAATCCTTAGTGATATTGCTGCTATATAGTAAGAGCTTAATATAGATTGCCCTTCAACTGCAATACATATTTTCCATCTATCTTATAAAAATATATATAGGCGATATGTCTGTCTTCTTTTAGCTGGTTTGACGAGAGTTAGAAGTGGCTGACTACTGTAATTCCATTAAGAAAAGAGAAGCGTTCTCTATGCTTGCCTTTCGAATGCAGCCAGCATCTTAATCCAGCAATGATCCATCTGACTCATGCCCTCCGTTCGACAATCAGTGGGGATGCGTGGATCAGTATAGCAACACCAAAAAAACAGATACGCGGTCTAGAAATGCGGTTTGATAGGCGGTAAGGCAAGGACTAACGGCAAAGGAGATAAAAAGCTCTGACTATATGAATGAAAAAGAAAAAGGACGGCAGAGACAAGGCGTGTGTGTGTGTGTGGGGGGGGGGGGGGGGGGTCGCTATACAACATAGTCACACACTTTTGCAGTCTTTTTTTTTAGCTCAATTTACCATCTGAGGTTAATACATTTACTTTGAGTCATCGTCAGCAATAATATGGAGCTGGGTCGTAGCTAGCCCTGGGCGCACGCGTAGGGAAGGAAAGCAGGGGGAGAGCGAGACTGGGAATGACCCAGATTCCCTGGGATCAGCCTGGCAGGCGCGACGAAACAAGAGAGATTGTCACCAACACCCATCCTGGCTGACACGGCTATCCCACACTGACCAGCCCGGACCAGCCCGGACATACCTTTCCCCCCTATACGCAGAGCTACTCGTTCTGTCTTCCGCCCCCGTCATCACTGGCATGGCTGCCCCCCCCCCCCCCCCCCCCCCCCCGCCCCATCTTTTTCTCTCTCGTTTACAAAAAAAAAAAAAAAAAAAAATCGACATACATAACGCTGCAGCTTCTCCGCATGCACAAAGACCTGTTTGAAGAGAAGACGAACTACTGAGGACTGAGGATGCAAATAATTTGGGTGTTTATTCAGTCGTGGAGGGTTGAAAAAAAACTGCATGTAAATTGTGTTTAGACCTTTGTGTTTGACGGAATGTTTCAAACCGTTGGAATTAGAATGTGCACATACAGAAATGAAATATCTCCCAATATTGTTATCTTTTTTGTCTATAAAGCAAAAGACAAAAGGAACAGGAAATAAAGATTTATTTTCTTGTCCCCTTACAACATGCCGGTAGATCAAGTGCCATCTTGGTGCCGCCGGCACAAATTACCACAAATAGGACCGCATCTATACCATTTTTTTAAATCGATGGTTTCCACCCTAGTCTCATACAGCACAGGATTAACTTTCCAATTAAACTATCATGTCAAGAATGCTACCGTATCCCTTAGATGACCTTGGATAAAGAGTATTTAAATCCTCTGCACTGGATATGGCTGTATAGAGACTTTAAAATAAGTCACTATACCACCCATTACACGTCTCGGTAGCAGGGGTTAAGCCGAAAGCCGAGGACCTCTGAGAGCTGTGTTTTTATACCCATTTGCCCTTCAGGCAGCACTAGTGGTCAACACAGCCTTTAATCTGTGGATTGGCGGTAATAGAGAATACTTCTTATCCAGTGAATTTCTGGCCTCGACTATAGGGCCAAAACATAATTTGGCGCTCGGCCACACAGCTCTGCTGAGAGAGAGAGAGAGAGAGAGAGAGAGAGAGAGAGAGAGAGAGAGAGAGAGAGAGAGAGAGAGAGAGAGAGAGAGAGAGAGAGAGAGAGAGAGAGAGAGAGAGAGAGAGAGAGAGAGAGAGAGAGAGAGTGAGAGAGCGAGAGAGAGATGGGGTTGAGCATGCCCCCACATACTTTGGTCCTGTCCTGACACACATACTCATTTCCTCCTTTCGCCAGTTTTGCTCTGTTCTAACAGACCATAGGGCATAGGCAATTACTATAACGTAGTACGAGCATTATGGACTCGGAACAGCTGATGCTAAGGACATTTGACCTCAAAGTCAACACAGAGTAGCTGTGTAGCATTATGAAAATGTATAGCATTATGCGCCGTTATTTCTTTTCTTTTTTTCTGATTACACGAAATTCAATATTCTTGAGACTGTCAGTTCACTGTACAACTGTCCAGAGCCCGCGTTAGCCCGGGCTTTGGCGATAAGAGTGAACGTAGAGTAGTATGTTTGAAATGCAGGACTATTTACAGTGAGGTAAAATCAACACAAAGACCGGAGGTGCCATCTGACATCGCAGCATGTTTCAATTCTTTCTGTCCGATATGAAAAGCCTCGCTTTGATGCAGTCTGTACTTTATAGGATGCTACCGCCTCTACAGCTCCAGCAACTATAAGACCTTTGACCGTAATTCCATCTTTAATAATGGAAGAGGTGGATGCCTTATTAAATGGCTTGCCAGAATCTCTCTCAGGTTATATAGTAAATTAGCTATGTTTGACTTATTGCAAACAAACATTTGCCATCGGTTTTTTATCCCCCCCCCCCCCCATCTCTCTCTCTCTCTCTCTCTCCCTCTCTCCCTTTCTTTCTCTACTCGTTGAAAGCCATTAAGAATGTTCTGAAACCCACCTGGACTGAAAAGCACGTTGTTATAGAGTGCAAGCGGTAATTGCGCCCATTTTGTTCTGGTGCGTAGTTCATTTCTGAAAGGTCAAATGGATAGAAGGCTGAATGAAACTCATGGCATGCCATACATGGATGTCGCCACTCCTATACATTACCTTTGTGTGCGTGCGCGTGTATGTGTTTATGCGCGTCTGTCTGTGTGTGTCCGTGAGAGAGAAATGCGGTGAATTAATAATTATAATATATGCAACTCCTATAGACCCTTCATAACAAAGTCAATGGGTATGCAGTGCAGAAAAAATTTACACAATATGCAATAGCGAACCTACCAATTACCTACAGGAAATCCGATATTAACATTCATATATTAGTCTGAAGACTTGGCGATCATTTGTATTCAAGAGGAATACCAAGAAAAGACTACTGTCGTCTAATCTAATCAAAATGTGTACATTCGAAAATGATTTGCAAAACCATGACTATGTACTATTTTATACCAAGGTCGAACACTGCAGTGATGCAAATGATATATCATATCTCTATTTGTTATTGCACAACAATGCGGAAATGCTCGGTTTGGTCGCATGCACTATAGCCTACCACATGTTGGAGTCTCACAGATCATAAATTGAAATACTTATTCACACACACACACACACACACACACACACACACACACACACACACACACACACACACACACACACACACACGCACACACACACACACACACACACACACACACACACACACACACACACACACACACACACACACACACACACACACACACGCACACACACGCACATACGCACGCACACTCCAACTATTTACACGGTGTGTCGAAAAATATGATTGGGTCGTCATAGAACTTTCCTATAGAGTCTTCCCTGTTCATTGAGAAAAAGCTATTAAACCCAAAATGACCCTTTCAATGTGGAACTGGAAACTTGTTTGCATTCTTTCAATGCAGAATGGTTACTTATGTGTCCTGACTTGTGGTCAAGTGGTATTGCCCACTAGGGAAGCATACTAAGCCCTTGCATTTGATTCGATTTTCTTATCTCTGTAGTTGGCACCCCTACAAACTCATGCACACACACACACACACACACACACACTAACGCAGTTAACACTAACCCTTAACTCACACACACCAACTCATGTTCTCTCTCACTTGCACACACACACACACACACACACACACACACACACACACACACACTATAACGCAGCTAACACCAACCCTTCACTCACATACACCAACTCATATTCTGTCTCACTTGCACACACAAATAAAACACACACACTCGTGAATATTGTATTCTCAGTCACTCTCGAACACCCACCCACACACACACACATACGAAGGAAAATCTTCTCCAAAACAGTCACACAGAAGCTAATGCAGCTATGAGATTTAAAGTTTGTCACTTAGTGTTCCCTAATACTGAAGGGTGTTAATGCAGATCGCCATGACATCACGACTGATGTAATTAAACCCCCCCAGATACCCCAAACACATTTCAGCTACACATGTGTGGTGAGTGTTTTAGTAATGTCAGGAAAAAAAAGAAATAGATAGAGGGGGCTAGATAGAGAGATGTAAGAGGGAAAGAGTGTTATGGGGAAATAAAGGGACAGAAAAAGATACTGAGAGAGGGAGAGAGAATGTGTGAGATAGAGGAGGGGGGTGGGGGGATGTACAAAAAGGAGCTCTCAGAATCCTAGCTCTGTGGGCCTATGGAGAGAATGGTCACCCGCTGAACGTTTTGGGCTGAGGGGAGCGTTCCCGTCCGACCCCCTGTCACAGGGTCTTGACGGCACCCAAAGGTGACAGGTGTCAAAACTCATAAGGGTCAGGAGGGCCCCTGGCACCCCGGCAACCGCGCCGCGCGCGTGAGTCAGGGCACAGGTCACCGCGGCGATGCCACACAACCCGCCCCTTCTGGCCCCTCACCTTCACTTCAGGTCGTCTTAAAGGCAACCTCTCCTCCTCCTGGACACACACACAAACACACACATACACACACACACATAAACACACACATACATACACACACACACATAAACACATACTAACACACACACATTAACACACACACACACACACACACACATTAACACACACACACACACACACACACACACACATACACGCACACACATAAACACATACTAACACACGCACACACACACACACACACACTAACACACACACTAACACACACACACACACACACCGTAGGCTGTCAATAAATGTCCTCTATGGCTACATAGGCTCTGCCTTTTTGTCTGCCAAATCGCAGCAATTCAACAATGACATTGTCTGAGAGTCAGTTCTCTCTCTCTCTCTCTCTCTCTCTCTCTCTCTCTCTCTCTCTCTCTTTGTGTTTCTCCTCTCTCTCTTTCCCTCCCTCTCTCTCTATATCTCTTTCTCTCTCTCTCTCTATTAATATCGCTCTTTATCTCTGTCTTTCCCTCTTCGTCTCTCTGTATATAGAATGTAGAGAATGAACGCGTAAAGAAGAAGAAAAGAGAAGAGAAATATCAAGAGATATATAAAGAGAAAGAGTGAACAATGTCGTAAGTCGATCGATATCACAGTAACATGTGTATCACTTCAAACGGCTTCCATAGCCTTTCCAATTGGCTGCTTGATGTTGGTGTTGGCAGATCAAGTCAATTCAAGTAATCAGAGCTCCTGTATGATTTCAGGTATAGACGGTAGTCAAAAGAGCAAAAACAAACAAAACTAAACGAACACATTCCTTTTTTTAAAAGAAAGCTCAGAAGGATCTTGGTGCATGTCCATTTGTTCTCCTCTGTGAGTCACAGTCTGTCTCTCAGCCTCTCCCTGAGCTTTGACTCACAGCACCACGGCATTACCATGGCCGAGTCTCTGCTCAAACCAATATAACAACTCACGAGTTCAATCCTCACTCAGCTACCTAACAAAGTCTTTCAGTCGATGAATACAGGCTATAATTCAGTTTGGCCTACGGGATGTTACAACACCATATCCTGTGTATTATGTTTCTTATTGAATACTGTATTGTATTGGAGGAACATGGCTTGCAGAATTAGGTCGATCATAGAAGCCATGCTAACCACGTGAAGACTGTCTTAAGCCAAACGCTTAAACACACATCACAACACAAACAATAAATAGTATTGAAAACTCATCTTCAGCTATCATAACATTTCGATCCTTTTATTTGTGATAGATGTCAACCATACTGATCCAACCCCGTGCCTTAGGTTTCTGTATGGGGTGGGAGGTGGGGGTGGGGTGTGGGGAAGGTGGGGGTGGGGGTGGGGGAGGTGGGGGTGGGGAGGGCTCCTCTGTAGATGTTCAGACTGCGTAGTGAGACTTTAATGTGATTACAGATGGGTTAAAAATAGAACCTGTTTCCTATATCCACCTGTTTGTTATATCAGCCCCTAGTCTGACCCTGAGTGAGGAATTAACAGGTTAAATATCAGCAGTCTGACCAATAGGGAATTAACGGGTTAAATATCAGTCCTAGTCTGACCCTGAGTGAGGGATTAACAGGTTAAATATCAGCAGTCTGACCAATGGTAAGGAATTAACGGGTTAAATATCAGCCCCTAGTCTGACCAATGGTAGGGAATTAACAGGTTAAATATCAGCAGTCTGACCCATGGAAGGGGATTAACAGGTTAAATATCAGCAGTCTGACCCTGAGTAGGGAATTAACGAGCAGGTTGACAGTGTTATGACTGGTGGAGGGATTGGGATGGGAATAAAGACAAGTACAAAACGACATGCACTTCTGTAATGATAATGTCATGTAATGTAAGAATCTATAGTACATCTGAAATGTTACATAATGAAATGTAAATAACACGACAATACAGTATAACAGTAATGATAATGTCATATAAGGTCATGCAATGTAAGAATATATAGTACATCTGTAAAGTTACATGATGAAATGTAATTAACACTATAACAGTACAGTACAATGATAAAGTCATATAATGTCATACTATGTTAGAACATATAGTACATCTGTAAAGTTACATGATGAAATGTAAATAACACTATAACAGTACAGTACAGTACAATGATAATGTCATATTATGCCATGTAATGTAACAATATATAGTACATCTGTAAAGTTACATAATGAAATGTAAATAACACGACAATACAGTATATCAGTAATGATGGTGTCATATAATGTAATGTAATGTAAGAACATATAGTACAACTGTAATTTTACATGATGAAATGTAAATAATACTGTAGCAATTGTAATGTAATGTAATGTAATGATATAACACTATAATACAGTACAACTGTATATGACCTGGTGACCAAAGGTCATGAGTTCAAATCCCACCTGGGAACACCACACTAGTGTAACCTTGAACAAGGCACTTAACCCTAAACTGCTCCAGGGGGACTGTCCCAGTAATCTCATTGTAAATTGCTTTGGATAAAAAAAAAAATTAAAAAAAATTTAAATAGAAAGTTATGTAATGTGATAGAATGTGTGTAATGTAATGTGAGACTATATACATTGCATCTGCCATAGTTTGCTCGAAAGGCTAGATGTTATTTTAGCAGAAATTAACCAACAGGCTTCTCCATAGAGTCTGTTTATGCCACTCAACTCACAGTAAGTGTGTGTAAATTAGACTCTGAGTTTAACCCCCCCCCACCCCCCAGGTCCCAAAAATCTAACTGTACTCAGCATTACTCTTATCACTGAGTGGGAGCATGTGAGAGAGGTTTTCAAAACCAACGCTTTTAGAATACTGAGTGTTAAACATGGCAAATACACAAAAACGGACTCAATAATATATATATATATATATATATATATATATATATATATATATATATATATATAAAATAAATCTCTTAGGTTTGAGTCATTTGTAAGGCAAACGTGATAATCACACACTGTGACATGTGAAAGGCTACAATGCACATCACGCAGGCCTTACGCATCTTTAAACAATGACATTCATAGCTACGTAGCGTTCATGCTTCACGGTTTATCCTCATTGAACATCCACAGCAGTGATGTAAGACGAGCTATCTGTCACGCTGGCATCAAATCAAACAAACAAACAAAAAAAGATAAGAGCACTTTACAAGGTCAGTGTTATGAGCTGTTGTGTGTTTGTCTGCCTTCTCGGCTATGGGAGGAGGTAGGGAGTAAGAGGGAGTAAGAGGGAGTGAAGGGAGGGAGGGAGGGAGGGATATCCTAGATCTCTGCTAAGCCTGAATGTCTGTCAACTATACTTCACTGATGGCTTATGTCAAATGTCATGGTGACAGAGCCGATTAAAGTGATGCGACTAGGTAACGGGGGAGGGGCTGGAGGGGGAGGGGCTAGTTGGGGGGTTATGGGAGGGGGAGTTAAAATACTGCCTGATAACTGACTGCCTGGTCAGGAAGCCCAGTACACATTGGATCTGCAGGCAGCCTTGCTAACGGGTCCGTTTTTTTGCTATTTGAAAGAGACAGAGATGAATGGGGTGGGGGAGAGAGAGAGAGAGAAAGAGAGAGAGAGAGAGAGATGGGTAAGAGAGTGAGATATATATCTAAATATATATATATAGAGAGAGAGAGAGGTGGAAGAGAGAGAGAGAGAGAGAGAGAGAGAGAGAGAAATAGCTGGATGAGTGTAAAGACAACAGGATGAGATGATGACAGGATTACAGATATTTACCGTGTAAGGATAGATTAAGTTACAGAGAAAGAGTGGCCCAAACTGTGTGAGTGTGTGTTTAAGTGTTTGTGTTCGTGGATGTGTGTGTACATGTAGGTGTGTTCGTGTGAGTGTGTGTTTAAGTGTTTGTGTTCGTGTGAGTGTGTGTGTGTTTGTGTTCGTGTATGTATGTGTGTACATGTAGGTGTGTTCGTGTGAGTGTGTGTGTAAGTGCTTATGTTCGTGTACGTGTGTGTGTACATGTAGGTGTGTTCGTGTGTGTATGTGTGTGAACATGTAGGTGTGTTTGTGTACGTGTGTGTGTACATGTAGGTGTGTTCGTGTACGTGTGTGTACATGTAGGTGTGTTCGTGCGTGTGTAGGTGTATAGAGATGCGTGTGTGTGTAGGTGTGTGTGTGTGTTTGTTGGTCTGTGTGTGTGTGTGTGTGAGTGAGTGCGTGTAGGCATGTAGGTGAAAAAGGATGTGTGTGTGAGTGTGTGTGTGTGTGTGTGTGTGTGTGTGTGTGTGTGCGTGTAGATATGTAGCACAGCACTTCTTGGCCCTGATGCTACAAGACTAGGATCCCAAATGACAGGCTGATTTCACCTCCTCGCACGTACTTAAATATTTATCTGGCCAGGGCATTCTCAGTGGCAGCAACCGCATCAGCATCTTCTGTGTGTGTGTGTGTGTGTGTGTGTGTGTGTGTGTGCGTCTGTGTGTGTGTGTGTGTGTGTGTGCGTGCGTGCATGCGTCAGTGTGTGTGTGTGTGCCGAGAATAAGACACCGCCAAGGCCTGTGAGACCTTGGGAGGGTGAGTCAAATGATTCCTCACAGGTCCTACCGCTCTCTCTCTCTCTCTCTCTCTCTCTCTCTCTCTCTCTATCTATCTATTCCCATATATATGTGAGGACACACTGCGTGTCGTTAAAATATGAAACAGCAACAAACATGGCAGCCTAATTCCAAACTCCCTCTTACATCTGGTCCAGATAAGGAGTGCATACACCACTACAAACAATAAGGCTTCAACTGGTATCTCAAAGGAAAAAAAGGCTGTACTGTCTCTGGCGATTCAAGCACAACTATTACACTTCCACATAATAACAAATTATAGGCCATATTCATATTAACCTCTGTATGTATAAATAGATTATGTTTTTATATTCATGTTGTTGAAATGCCTAGTTCTGACTGACAGCGGCAGTCTGTTATCTCTGAAGTATATAATATAATCCTGGTACAGTATATATAATCTAATTCTGGTACAGTATATATAATCGATAACATTTTTCTTATTTTCCTGGTACAGTATATATAATCTAATCGGGCTCTGTCTCATGTTCCTGGTACAGTATATAATCTAATCCATTTTTCAAATTTTCCTGGTGGAGTATATATAATCTAATCAATTTTTCTTATTTTCCTGGTACAGTATATATAATCTAATCGGGCTCTGTCTCATGTTCCTGTTACAGTATAATCTAATCCACCTTTCTGATTTTCCTGGTACAGTATAATCTGATCCACCTTTCTGATTTTCCTGGTACAGTATATATAATCTTATCGGGCTCTTTCTAATACCCCTGGAACAGTATATATGACATGATCGTTCGCGGCCCTAGCTATAATGGCAAAGTGCAGTGAGGCCGTACGACGTCTTAAGGTGGTTTTTTAATATGCTGATTAAAATTGTATGTTTGGAGGGCCACCAGAGGGGGGGAACAGGGAGGACCTGCCACAGCACATTAGATCACCCTAGTTAATAGAAACTCCAAGGATCGGGGTCAACGTAAATGAGCAAACTGTCAGGGGCCAAAGTCAGCAGTTGTGTCCTGTGTAAAAGCCTCCCTGCCCGTAACTAAGGGAGACATTTGAATGATAAAAAGGCCTCTGAACATGTTTTCTGTCCGCTATACTAACAGTCCATGGGTATGATGTCAGCATGCACATGAGATCATCTCAATTAACATTTCAGTCCATTCAGCAAAAAAATAAATAAATAAATAAAGTAGTCCGACAGGAAAAAGTGATGACAAAGTTCTTTACTTTAATAATTAAATTGATTAAATTGATGAGTCTTTCTTTAAAAAAAAAGATTGGATTCCCCAGAAACCCTAAGAGAGATCAGAATGGATTGGAGTCTTGAGAACAGTGAGTATCAGCCCAGTCCAGGCGGCTGATGAGCTGAACAGAGGGAATGCAGTTCAGACACTGTTGGTTCACCCAAGCTAGTGTTGCAGAGAGCAGCTGAACCAGCCAACAACCCCCAAAAGGTGGAGAAGACACAGACGATGAAGAAAATGGAGGCTATGGAGCAGATGAAAAAGATGAAAAATATGGAGGCTATGGAGCAGATGGAGGCGATGAAGAAGAAGGAGGCTATAGAGCAGATCGAGGCGATGAAGAGGATGGAGATAATGGAAAAGATCCAAAACTGGATCTGTTGTTATTTTAACATTAAACATAGTAGTTATTATATAATATAATAATAAATAAAAAAAATAAAGCATGTCATTCTCACGGAAGGTCACCAAAGGGCAATATTCACAAATGTTTCTTTATGATAACCAATCCATGTTCTGATATGTTTGGTTTGTTTGATTGTTCAATAAAGAAAATTCACTGAGCCTTTTGCAACATGCTTCCCTTGTCTTTTGTTTGTCATCATTGACGTCTCAACATCTCCTGAATGCTTCTAACAGACAGTCAGACACCGCCATGGCCTCGCTGGGAATAACAGCTTTAGAGTGAGCCAGGGAATGTACCGCAGGGCAGAACCTATGCCCCGTCGCTCTCAGCTGCCTGCCGCTTCACAAAGGAGGGAAGAGGTTTACCTAGGAGAGACAGAGGAGAAGAAGGAGAGGGGAGGAAAAACAGATCAACAATTACTTTCTTTTTTCTATCCAGGGTGGATTCGGTTGTGACCTTGGGGTTAGCCGAAAGAGAACACTGGGTGAAAATATATATTTTTTTTTCGATCACCTGTTAGCCCCGAATATCACTTTTTCTCTCTTCTCTCTCTCTCTCTCTCTCTCTCTGATATTCTCTTTCTTCACATCGACATGTATCTTTGGGACAACACAAGGACCAGGGGTAGTATATCCAACACAACAGCAGAACTACACCCGGTCTCAAAGCCTCCACTTTCTTTATTCAAAGTCAAACAGCCTCATAGCACATCGACAAACAAATAAAGCATCTGCTGCCATATAGCACCAAACACTTCACTCACAGTTGCAGGTTCATTCGCTAGCACACGCGCACAGACACACTCACACACACACACACACACACACACACACATAGAGACACACACACATACTCACAAACACACACACACACACACACACACAACAACAAACAAGGACACACAAACACAGCCACATACACTGCATATGCATGTCTTTCTATAGGCAGTGAACAATTCAGATTGAAAGGTTGAAACCACAACCACATAATAATTAAGGGAAGACTAGCATGGAAGCTCTCAAGTGTGCTGAGCGGGCCAGGGACAACCCAGGTGACATCATACAGCAGCTCTCTGTCTGTCTCTGCCTCTCTCTCTCACTCTATGTCTCTGTCTCTATCTTCCTCTCTCTCTCTCTCTCCCTCCCTTTCTCTCTCTCGCTCTGTCTCTGTCTTTCTCTCTCTCTCTCTACCTCTCTCTCTCTCTCCCTCCCTTTCTCTCTCTCGCTCTGTCTCTGTCTCTCTCTTTCTGTCTCTCTCTCTCTCTCTCTATATATATATATGTATATGTATATATACTATAGTTCAAACTTCAGATAATTATCAATTTTACCATTTATAATGTATGACACTTGCATTTTAATGCGTTTACAGAGAAGAACCAGATACATTTGAATATATTTATTTTTCATGTGGGAAGGCATGGAGGAGGCCGTATGAGTGTGTGTGTGTGTGTGTGTGAGAGAGAGAGAATGAGAGAGAGAGTGAGAGTGTGTGTGAGAGAGAGAGATAGAGAGAGAAAGAGAGAGTGTGTGTGTGTGTGTGTGTGTGAGAGAGGGAGAGAGAGAGAGAAGGAGAGAGAGAGTGAGAGTGTGTGTGTGTGTGTAAGTGTGTGTTAGGTGAGAGAGAGAGTGTGTGTGTGTGTGTGTGTGTGTGTGGATGGAGGGATGCAAACAGAAAGATGAAGAGTTTCATGTCCTATACTTGGCCTTTGGAAACGACCTGTGTTTTTGCTGACTGACTGTTTCTCAACACTTAAACCACGATAACAATGGACAGATCACCACACAGTGTAGAGTGGAAGACCAATGAGGTTCTACTATGGAAAATAAATAAATAATAAATAAATAAATAAAAGACAGAAGTGCCAAGCTCTGAAGAACGGGCATACAGTGGTTGTATGCCCGTCACCTAGCAACAGCCCCCCCCCCCCCGCCCCAAAACCATTCCCCCCCCCCCCCCCCCCCCCCACCCCCCCACCCACCCCCCCACCCCCACATCCCGCTGTGCTCTCTAATTCAACAAATCTGCTCAGAATGTAGCACCGTTCCCATGACAAAGAGCTCGGGGCTAAGGATGTGGGCCCCCTTCTGAACACGCCACTCAGCTGGCCATTGACCGCCGGGGTCTTTCTCTGCCCACACTGAGGAGCGCGGGACAAAGGAGCTGAAAGCAGGGGGCTGCCCCAATGAGAAAACATTTGCTTGTAATTGTGTTTGACTGCATAATGAAAATGATGTTCTTTTTTAATTTGGGCTTGTTAAGGCCAGACTATTTTCTCCTCCCCGGTCACCTGATAATTGTAAGGCAAGCAGGCCCCCCCCCCCCCCTCCCCTTTCCCCTCGGCTCCTCCTTGCACGCCCTACCGTGGCACCAGGAGTAAAATATTGAAAACGGTCCAAAGACCTTCCCACTCTGGGTTCTAAGCCCCTCTTGTGTTTCAAGTGTCCACCGGCCACAACATAAATACGGAGCTCCTGTTCATTACAAGACGGGAGAGTCTGCTGCGAGAGGTTTCAGGGGGTTTTAGAGGAAGGATAACGGTCCTACACACACACAAAAACAAAGACACACACAGACTCACTACACACACACACACACACACAGGGGTGTTTCATGTCCGAGTTGTGGAGCATTGAGAAGGTAGAATTCCTGGTGCTACTTCAGTTAAGCAGACCATTAGTGGGAGCATCAGCGACAAAACGGGGCCTCAATAGACACATTCACATTCAGTGGTGATTTGTACGTTTTACCTCCCAGCTTCCTGTCTTCTGTTACCTGGAACTGTCCACAGTTTTTTTGGCCCTCTCTTCTGTTCTCTACTCCGCTCCCAACTCCCCAAATGGAAAAAAAGTGGCGGAAATGCAGTGGAAATCATTCAAGACCAGTGGTACATAGAAATACAAATCTATTGTAATCACAGAAACCCGTCAGATTGGAACCACTTGGTTTAATTGTTAGTTATATGGTTATAATGCTTCTGTCCAATTAAAAAAAAAAAAGAATAAAATAATAAACTGCAGCTTCTGATCTGTAAGGGGTCGGGCACAAGAAGCACATCTTCAGAAAACCAACAGTAACAGAAAGTTGAAAGTTGCTGTAATCTTCAAGGTTTCTCTGGTCTAACTTCTTATTATGGAAGCCCATAAGGGACTTTATTCAAATGAAAATGTAAACTTGAAAACGCAAATGCAATTCAACAATAGCATTATCACTTTCCACATTTGTATGTGTTATTTGAGACAAAATGTAAATGAAAATGCAATAATCCCATTTTCATTTGCATTTTCAAATGCTTCAATGGGCATTCTGTGTCAATATTCAAATTCAAATGCAAAAGCTGTTTGACATTGCATTTTCAAAGTCCTACCCCGCCATACTGCGGACAATATTCAAATGTTAATTCAAACTTGAAAATTAAAATGCAATATAAAAAATGTATTCTCATTTTCCATTTGTGCAAGCATTATTTATGTCACAATTAAAATTAAAATGCAGTTGTCAAACTATTTGAAAATGAAAATGAAATCGCATTTGCCATTGCATTTTCAAAGACTTCATCTTCAGTACTATGCTGTGCAGTGGACAATATTCAAATGCAATACGCGAATCAGCGCTAGGAGTCTGTTGCATTTGCATTTTCAAGTCACCACGCACTCTTTGGGACAGAACATGAAAATTCAAATGCAATCTGTCAGTTCTCTCATCAAGGCGGGTCTTTAGTTAGGATGTCACTTCCTCGTTTAGTGACCTGCTTCATTAACCTTTTACCAACTCGTTGTTGGAGCTGCTATTTCGCAAGTCCTTAGTCATATTTTTGTGCTGCAAGTTCTATGTTTTTGCATTTATTAAAATAAGTATATTTATTAAAATATCTCTCTAATTATTCACAATGACAGTGCTGAAACGAAGAGAAGCAGGACAAACATATAGTTGAACGCTTGCTGTGGGCTAATAGATTGGGCATAACTGCATTATTTTCAACTTTCATCTGCATGTTTACACAATATTAATTATCAGAATTAAACTGAATAAATAAACCTATAGCACAATATGGGATATGGGTGATAATATGAAGGCAGGATTGTACCACTTAAGATTGGACAAAGCTATTTAATTAGAAGGCTTGGCTGGTGCAGGAGACACGTCCACGTCGGTGCCAGAAATGGAGTAGACCTATACTGCAATACATACTTTCTCTGTTCTGTCACGAACCTCTGTTAATGGTAAAACTAGGTTGCCGTCAAATAGCCAAGGTGGTTGTCTCCCGGCGCACCGGACGCACCGCTAGCTACAGCTAGCACCATACTAAGTGACTGAAGGAGGAAGTGAGGTCAAACTAAAGACCCGCCTTGATGAGAGGACTGACAGATTGCATTCGAATTTTCATGTTCTGTCCCAAAGAGAGTGTGGTGACTTGAAAATGCAAATGCAATAGACTCCTAGCGCTGATTCGCATATTGCATTTGAATTTTGTCCACTGCACAGCGTAGTACTGAAGATGAAGTCTTTGAAAATGCAATGGCAAATGCGATTTCCTTTTAATTTTCATATTGTTTGACAACTGCATTTTAATTTTGTTTGAAAGTTTGTTTGAAAGTTTGAAATAACATTTGAATATTGTCTGCAGTATGGCTAGGGTAGGACTTTGAAAATGTAATGTCAAACAGCTTTTGCATTTGAATTTTAATATTTACACAGAATGCCCATTTGAGCCTTTGAAAATGCAAATGAAAATGGGATGATTGCATTTTCACTTACATTTTGTCTCAAATAACACATACGAATGTGGAAAGTGATAATGCTGTTGTGGAATTTCATTTGCATTTTCAAGTTTACATTTTAATTTGAATAAAGTCCCTTATGGTCTTCCATACCTTATAGGTGGTTATTCACTGTTTTAATTGGCTCAAGACTGGGTCTGATTGTTTTAGCCTCCCTCCCAAAAGAAATCCTCGGATAATGGCGGAGGTTAACCAAAGCCATGAGACGATAAAGAGAGATTTCTTCACTAAGTCACGGCTGACCTATGTACAATGATATTTGAGCTCCTCTTTGTTTGGAGCTTGCCGACAGACCAAAATGAGATTCTGACTTTTGTTGGGTTTCTAAAGGCCAGTTCAGACCAAAGATTCGCGACGCAACGACACGGTTTTAGAACGTCGCAGACAAAAGTTGCAGCGGTCTGAACTAGTAGTTGCAAGGCGGCTGAAGCTGTTGCATGTCGTCGCAGAAGATTTGGCTTGTCAAATCGCCAAGGGCAGTTTTAGAACGTTAGGAGGCATAGCGCGATACGTTGCATACGTTGGATTTGTTATTTAAATAAGCTATTGTTTATTAAAATTATATACTCGGCATCATATACTAGCTATGGTGCCAATCGCAGCTAAAGAAAAACGATTGTTAATACACTAGCTCATTCTAATAGGGAAATAAAATTATGAAATATTTTTTAAGCAGACAGGACAAACGTGTTTTCAGTTTTTTTTTTTTAAATCAAGTGATTAAACAGTGAATGCACCAAATTTGTGTTACTTACTAAACGTTTATTAATAAAAACAAATTCATAAATTTTCAGTTGATCTAAAAGTGACAGTTTTAGTGTCGAAAAAAGGTTTTTCATTTTACCGAGATGATACTTTGGTGTAGCCAAGCGGTGTCTTCTAAGAGCTCAAACCTACTATGGCCAACTTTGACATTAGTTTACTTCTTTGTCTGGGAAAAACAATGTATATGTTGCTACAGATACTTTGAAAAACTAACTGCCTTTACAGTTACATGGTCGTTTACCTAAATTAAGGCTAAAATATTAAATACGTGTATGCTGAAAACCGCGAACGTGTCAAACAACTTAGCTTTTTTATGACGCGGCCCTAGTCAACAATTCTAGGCTTCGAACGACAGTTTGCCAAGGTACTGCTTGCAATTCCGTTTGTACTCATAATCAGTGCCAGATAATCACCGGATCGAAAACACATTTCAAAACATCTCAGTAAAATGTAGGTCCCATTGCAAGATCATTGCTCAGTATTATTTGTACATATCTGCTTATTTAACCTATAAAGTGGTAATAAACAGGCATATTCTCTCGTTGAAATACTATCGTTTTCCCTGCCTCCCCCCACAGTTCTCGCCCAATCGATCTTGCAAAAGTCAAAGCTCTCTGCCCAACAAACTCCTACATTATAGCCTATATTTCATTTATCATTACGATGATGATCTTGTATTGTATTGATCTTGTATTTTTAGCTGTCTACGAGTAGCCGATCTGCTAATTTCTGCAGTCTGCTCTGCAAACCTTAAGGCAATAAACCATCTAACTAATAAATAGGTTTTCTTGTTTTCTTAATGCACTGATTTTTCAGGCACACATCCGTGGTCGTTACTGATCATGCCACTCAACGCGATCTTTAAGGAAACCAACGCTTCGGTGGACATAGAGGAAAACAAAATATGAAAGGAAAGGTCCCGATTTTCTCACGGCAATTGATATGCTACCTCAAACTGTTATCACCGTGGTTCTTCATAAGCAGAAGTATTTTAAATATGAAGTTTTCCATATCCGCTGATCATTAATATATTCTTTAACTGCCTTGATAGGCCTACTTAAAATTACCCCGCTCAAGAATGCAACAACTAGGTCGCCTTTTATCTTGGTACAGATATGAGCATCACTTACATTCACAATCAATCAGCATAGCTAAAGTTAAAATTCAATGTGTTATAGGCCTATGTAATAGTAGCCAAACTGACTGATATTACCATAAGCTTACATAAAACAATGAAAATAGGTCTTGCTTTATGGATTCCAAAACACACGACTGATTTCTAAATCAAAACAAACTATCTAGCTAGCTGTATAGTGGAAAATGACGTGTGTTTTACCGCTGTCCTGGAGAAGTGAAGGCACGGAAAACTTTGAGAGAGCAGTTCTTCTTCTGCCTAGGATCGATTTTTTTTTCCTGAGAATCTTTCAAAGGCCTTGGACTACTCAGAGATGAAAGGCCTCGACCGACGGATTAAATTTAGTTAGTAGCAACACAAATAAAGTATATAGCACGTATTTTAAATAACTATTTGTTGACTGATTGCTTATTCCACTTAAGGTCATGTAGGTACAGGGGTTTACTTCAAAATTATTCTAAGATTGACCGTGAAAAAGTATGGGAACAGGTAGGCAAGAAGACTTCAAGACTTGGTGCGCGGCAAAATCGGTGCCCGTTTTCTACCAAAATAAAGCATTTCGAACAGTTCAGCGTCGAGCACCACGCAGAGGCGAGTTTTGAAATTACAATATGATATTAATAACAATAAGTATATGGAAAGATTGAATTGTCCATGATTTAAGAATAAATGCTTAAATCAGTACATCAGTGGTTTGATATTAAATAAAGCATAAATGTTTTGATCAAACTGCTTAAATTTAAGGATTTGTTCATGCAAGAACAAAACCTGCGCACTTTGAAAGCTAAATGTGAATTAGCAAGAGCTGTATTGATGTTGACACGTATATGTTGTGAAACGAGTTTACATTTGAATTACTGAATAGGCTCAGACCAACAAAAACGTTATATTTGTGGTGATTCAAACAGTTTCAAAACGCTACACAGCGCGATTTTAGTCGCCGCTGCGTGAATTGTGTCCCGTTAAGACAACATTGTAGCGGTTGGAGTTGTCTAGCCTAGTTAAAGTTAGCTAACTGTAGTGGGCTATGCCGTTACTATGGAAACGGTCATTTGTGTCTGCTAGTAGCTTTGGTGTGAACCACTCAGTTTTAGAGCGTTTACGATCAGACGTTCGGATTCTTTGCCAGTTGCAGCCAGTTGCGTCGCGAATCATTTGTCTGAACTGGTCTTAAAAGGACAAGGTTCTCTGTCGTCAGGCCACAGGACACATCCACGCTGTTGTGGTCTTATCATCGCCGAGCTCTGTGTTATTGTGATGGGCAAATAATAGTCTCTTCACGTTGCAAACGTGTTTATATAACACACAAAAAGAGTCGCTTCAATTCCCTTGGAGATTAATGTAAATCAGGAATCTCTGTAATTCTACCTGGCGAGTTGCGTTGTGTGGACTCTGGAACGAGGCCAACACCAAGCCATATCCGCCATGCTGCTCTGACGTCATAGCCATCCACTTTTTAGAGCAAGGAAAATTATCCCGAAAGTTGAATATCAGTTACCAGAGAAAGATATTCTCGTGTGGAACAACAACAGAGGGGCTCCACACACACACACACACACACACACACACACACACACACACACACACACACACACACACACACACACACACAAACACACACAGACACAGACACGACACACATACAGTCTGTTGTCCCGAACACGTTGACTTCCATTTAAAGGTTTAAAGGCCTCAACAGGTGGACATAGGGAAAAGGGTCTGAATACTTTTCCAGGTCAGATGCAAGTGGCTTAAATCTAAGGATTTGGTCACACTTGAGTGGCTGGAGGGCTCGCGGTAACACCCCCTCACTAAACTAACGAGGTCCACCACGCTGACAAGGCTAACCCCCCCCCCCCCCCCCCCCCCCACACAACGTTTCATTTGTTTTTAAAAGTGTCAACAAGTGAGTGTGCATGTCCGTGGGTATTTTCAGAACTTTTCTTCACCATCGAAACCCCTCCGCTGACACCAATTAAAGAGATTATGTCTTAAGCTGAAGAGGGGGAAACTATAGCAGTGCGTGTTACCACGGTGATTGCCTTTGACAAGGTCAAAGGGTGTTTTGTGGCATGGTGCGTGACCTTGACAGTGTAGGTTCCAACAATGTTTCAGTAGGTTTTCCATAACTATTGGACTCATGCTGTAACTAGCAAGACAACAATATGAACAAGTAATATTTTCTTTGAATATTTTTAAGTACCCCGCCAACAAAATACAACGCCCACCCCCACCACCACCCGACAGACAATTGTTACTCCCCCTAAAAATGCAAAAAGAAAATCCAATTCGATATTTTTGAGCTAACATGATTATTGTATAAAACCATACCGGGGAATGAATCCAAAAATTTACATAACCAAACATGTTACATTTTCAGATACTATTGGCTATGAATGTCAGATTGGGAAACCTGTGCGAGGGATAGTGTACAACTTTCAAGGGCATGTTGTTTTCAAAGTCATACACAGGGACAGTGAAAAGAGAAGGGCACAACCCCTGTATCGTCCTGATATCTATTTTGTAACGATAATTAAATGCATTATTATTTGATGTTCTTCCTAAATTAATATTATCTAAAAGCAGTGACACATACTTCCCTAAAAGGATACACTACACTACGACACATTTACAAGTTATGTGACAGTGAAAAAGACATACCAGGAACCCCACAACAGACTAACACTTTACAATGGTAGAAAGGTATAATATATCTCATAGTATTTCTAAATTAATAAAAAAACAAATTGTAATAATGTTTTTTCTTCTTCCATTATCTCTGTCGCATACATACTCTAGCACGAACACGGTGCACACAGAAATTTGAATATTATCAGAAAATAATTCAACAAAACACTAAATGGCACAATCAGCTATTTTAACTCGTACTTAATCACAAAGAATAGCGGAGACTGGGGAAGATTGCATCAAGGGGTCATTTTTACACTTTCCATTTCTTTCAAAACCGGAGGTCTGCATGATTTCTATATATGTTTGCAGTTTTACGTGCTTATTTCAGTTCTGCATAAAACCCAGTTATCTTAAAACCAGCCCATAGTGGACCTAAAGCCACACAAACATTAGCAGACATACACACACATGCTAGTGAACTTACACGCATACACAGATATTTATCAAAACGGTTGAAACATTCTGATTGAACAGTACAAATGAGTATCTGAACATGCAGGGAAATAATGTTGTTAAATGCTTGAAAAAACAGACATCTGTCCATCATGCACATGCACACACACACACACACACACACACACACACACACACACACACACACACACACACAAAAGTTTGCTGTATATCTTTCAAGATCAAACAGGCTTTTTTCATTAAAGCTTTGACCAGTCATTACATTGTGTCGGCTTCATTTCCTTTCCCTTCAATATTGCAACTCACTCAAACTACTCTTAATTGTAACCCAAGGTTTGGTGTACAATTTAATATTTATCGTTGTGCACTTTAGACCATTATGCAAACTCTCCGTTGACATTGGATTGATTTTTGTAGCTGAGAGAACAACATTTTGAGGATGCCACTATAAAAACCACACAGAAATAAACGGAAAAGTAATGGGTTTAAATCGCCCCCGTCTCGTCTGATTGAATGTAAGACAATATTGAAAGTATATTTTGCATGTCTATCTACGATAGCTTAGCGAATTTCAATGGGATATGAACGAAACAAACCAACGACTAAATGATTTTAGACTGATATCCATAACTGAAATCTGCGAGATAAATAGCTGAATAGGCTGCAATCTTTTTAATAATTAGTCGATGGTCAACATCATAGCAGGCTTCTGAATTATGAGTGCTCTTAGAAAAATCTACTTATAAGATCCTGATACTCGAGGTCATACTCATAATTTCAGTGGCCTATTTATTAAAACATTACTGATATTAAACGGCTGGTCAAATGCATATGATTAATAATTCACAGATTCCTACCTTGACGTCGAGGGCATGATTCATTCATCATGTTATTTTTCCTGGTCTTTTCTTTTCCTTTCTTTTCTTTGTGTGTGTGTGTGTGTGTGTGTGTGTGTGTGTGTGTGAGAGAGAGAGAGAGAGAGAGAGAGAGAGAGCGAGAGAGAGAGAGTGTGTGTGTGTGTGTGTGTGTGTGTGTGCGCGCGCGCGTGTTTTCACGGTAATTGGCAGCGGTTGAACTGAGAGCCGTAAATCAAGCACTGCGCGGAGTGCATAAATGAGTTGGACCACCCAAGCCACTATTTTGTCTGCACTTTCTTGACGGACAATGTAAAGATACTCAAGCCTGCCACGCTCAGAACACTATGAATGGAAATTCACAAGAGCAGTGGGTCCTCCGCTGCCACGTTTCCAAAAGGGTATAGTGCAGCATAAGTTATGATAAAAGTATTTTGTACACAAACACTTCTTATTTGATGAACCTTTGTTTACTACAAGATTGAGTTGTGGCCCTAATAAGTTCTCCAAGTCTCTAGCTAATTACAGATTTTGTGTCTACAAATTAGGAATGGCCATGACGTGTGATAAGAATTCCGCATAGGCCTAAATCTACAGGTCATTAGCGTAAACGGGGCCCACCAGACAAAATATTTATATTTTTTATAACCAGTGTTAAAAAGCGTGCTCTAACTAATAAAATACAGTGGCATATGAATGTCAGTGCTGATAAATTCGTGATTGGCAGTTTTGAAGCCCAAAGTTGTAAATTTTTCGGTCAGGCTTTTTCGTTCCATCAACTCTGGGCAATTATAGCATCAAATTGTGTTGCTTGACCATGCCATTTAGACAATTACAAACAGCAGATTAGATTTCAGTCTATTAGATTTCCAGTGTAAGGCTTTGTTGCTGCCTTTATTTTTTCCTGTAGGAGATGAGTCTGCATGGTCTTGCACATACGCTATTTAATAAGATTACACTATATTACAAATAATACATGCAAAAAAAATAAATAAAAAAAGGCATTATAGATTTCAAAAGTATTTTGGCGTAGATTATAGGCCTATTAAATTATACGTTTGGTCCATAGTTTATAGCAAAAGACGGTTTAAATTAAATATTTTCTTTCTTTTCTTTTTCAGTACTACTTTTCTAAGCCAGAAGAGAGCCGCAGAGTTTCATTAAAATCGTTTCTTTAGTCAAAACAAGAGAATACAGAAAGGAGATGGGCTCTCAACACTGCATGGGAAAAATCTCTTTATCACCTTTCAAAAGCTCCCAATGCTAGACCAGCAACTTAAAGTCACTGGAAAAAAAGCCAATATTGATTAAAAAACATATCCCTGAGTATACATGGCATATTTTAGAAGAAGAAAAAAATGAGGAGACACAGAAATGTTTTTCTAAGACAGGCAACTTAACACACCAAGGCCGATATAGATTGAAACCTTTTTCAAAGACACAAATGCCACATTTTACACCGTTCACAGCAAGACTGAAATGTTACAGAACACTGATTAACAGGCACTTCTGGTCTTCTGCAGCATTCTCTGCCATTGTATGGGTTTAGCCATACAAAATTAAATTTCAGTGTGTTGGATTGTGTTTTTAAGTGTGTGAGTGTGTGCATGTTTATACAAGCAATATACTCTACTTTGTATTATGTATTATAGTATTAAACAAAATATACACTATAATGTTTTTCAACAAGCACTGCACACACTTCTTCACTTTTGTTCTCTCCAAATCCCTTTCTGGAGACAAGTCTATAGCATTGCTCACTGGGAGTCCTCTTCTCTCTCTCTCTCTCTCTCTCTCTCTCTCTCTCTCTCTCTCTCTCTCTCTCTCTCTCTCTCTCTCTCTCTCTGTGTGTGTGTGTGTGTGTGTGTGCATGTGTGTCAGTGTGTGTCAAAGAGGGGCTGTGGCCTTTCTGTAAGACACCTTTGTCTTTTATTTCTGGCTTCTTAACCCACATACTTGTCTAAAGAAGAAAATAAACTTCCTCCAAATGCATATCCTCCCACACCTGTTGCTAGAATGGGAATGTTTGTGTTTGTGTGTGTGTGTGTGTGTGTGTGTGTGTGTGTGTGTGTGTACTACGACACACAGTCAAGTACTGTGGGGCAAAATTACATGGCATATTTCCAAATGAGAATGTGCATGCACATAAAAATAATGTCTGAACTTTGACATGAGTAATTGTTGTGCATGGCCTTGAATTAAAGTTTTGGCTTAAGAGATCGTAATGTTTCAATTGACGTACAGGGATAATTCTCTTTTCTGAATTTGTAAAAACACTTCTATTCCACCATAATGGTCGGTTAAATCCAAGGTCTGGAGCACTTACTGTCCTTTCCTATGTAAGTTCAGGGGAGCAATGTCAATACAAGGCATATAAATGTATCCATTCAGTTCAGCCAACAGAGTATATTGTGTTGTTCTATTCTGGGCATATGAATACTTGCCAGTATTGACAGTATGCGGTGCTGAGAAAAAGCTACAGCCGTAATCCTGCCTGGTTATCTGTTTTTGTGCTTCTTTCTTCATAACGCCAAATGATATCAGACCAGGCGTCAATGAGATGCCATGCATGAGCAAATAACACACATTTGGCTCTCATTTACTATTTTTGAAAAAGTTGGGCAAAACGTCCAATGATCTTCGATCCTTAAGAGACAAAAACATATTATGCCTATCTTGGAAAATGTTTTGGTTGAATGTCTGATATTTCAGTGTTCAAAAACATAATCCTGTGTGTATCAGTTAAACACTAGTTGCTGCTGCTCCTCTGATTGCTACATAAAAGGCAGCTGCTATACGTTACCTCTCTTCAGCTCAGCTGAAACACAAAATTAATACAAACAGACACCTACAAAGAGATAACCATAACAAGTCGCAGTAGGACAGTCAATTGACTGTGTTTATTTGAGACCAAGTCACTAAAGGGTTGGACACGCATAAAACGAACGCAGAGAACTTCATTAGAGATTCAAAGAAATAACGGCTGGAGAGATAACTGTTCTTATTAATTATTCTAGAGACATATTATATCATTTTGTGTTCTTGGAATACACATCAAATCAAGGCACACATACACAGTAGAGATTAAATTGTGATTCATGTTGTATTTGCTAGCCCATAACATGTGGCCCTAAAAACAGACAGGTCAACTATATAGGGTCCATGAGTGCTTTTGGAGACCAGCGTAATTCCATGCCGTTATAAAGTTACTTTCTGGTGTCATGATACTTTCATGTAGCTTTTGGACCTACAGTATTAACAGGGGGGCAGCTGGCAATGTTAACTGTATCTTGGAATAGGGCTAAAGAAATAAATGCAATACAATCTGGTGCTAGTGCAAGGTGTCAAGGTAACAGCAAAGCTCCACAGATAACATGAGCCTTGAGGCTGACGAGATCATTCACTTCCTTTATAGACGTTTACCACAAGGGTCTATTGGTCAGATAAAAATTACTTTTTCTTTGTTTTAACAAAGTGTAGTGACACTATATATATATATATATATATATATATATATATATATATATACATATATATATATACACATACATATATATGTATTACACCTCTTATATATAAGAGGTTTAAAGCACATTGGATCGTATGCAAAAAATTATTTGGGGGGGATGTTGGGTGTGACCAAGACATGTGTCGAGTATTATTCAATCTTATAAATGGGCACATGACAACCAAAGGTCAGTGGATTATGAAACCATTTAAAATGTTAGCAGATTTTATGAACATTTAAAATTTGGGTGGATTTTGAGATCATTTTACAAGGGATTAACAGTGATGGCCATGAGAAATGAGCTTAATAGACATTAATCTGCTCATTTCCTAAACAGACTGACTCATAATAGGTATCAGGAAGCCAATGGTGATCCTCTGACCACTTCCTGTTCTAGCTGAAACCACGGAAGAAGATGATGTCCGGATCCTGTGAAGAAGAAGGGTTTTTCAGCTTCTTCAAACAAAAGCTTCACTATGCGTTTTGACAGTAAACAGTCATGAAGTCCTGAAATATACCTTGAAATGGCCACACAAACTTATCTGAGCAACAAGTTAAACCCATCGCTTTTTAAAAGTTTCGAACATATGTGGAATGCAATCGAGCACATTATTTGGCCCAGATCAAAATAGTAAAACAACCGCAGTAACAGCATGCAAGGAGGGCGACGTGTCAACCCAAAGCACTGTCTGGCAGTTCATGCCGTTGGACAACACTTCAGACTTCATGCATCAGGACTGAGAAAAAAGCTCAACACATTCAAACATAACAGCGCAAACAGATAAAACAGCTTGCTTGCTCCAATCAGTTGGTTAAACAACTCCCCCCCCACAACTGACTGAAAACCATCTACAGAAACACCTCAACCGTGTGTGTGTGTGTGTGTGTGTGTGTGTGAGTGGGGGGGTTTCAAACAATGGTAAAGAAACAGTTTCAACTTCAAGCAGCACATAAAAACCATAATACCCAACAGATGCATGCACAGACGAGAGATCATGCCTGATTAGAACAGAGAGTTCATAAATACAAAGGGGAGAAAAAAGCACAATTCATCACATCCATCTTCCTGGATATGTCTTTACAATCACACACTGCACTGTGCCTCAGTGGGGGGCAGGGGGAGAGAATGACATCTATAGATTGCCAGTAAATGACTGGAGATGCACAAATAGGCTTTGTACACTGTGGAGACGCACACACACACACACACACACACACACACACACACACACACACACACACACACACACACACACACACACACACACACACACACACACACACACACACAGTGACCTCCTTGTAACAGACAGATGGAAGAAATAGTCCAACTGCCCATTGGCAAAAACAAAACAAAAAAAAGAAATGAAAAAGTCATGTGTTGTTGACCTCCAGCTTTGAAACACAGAAACATGGGCTTAACGGTTGGGGCGATGAACCGGCCACATAGTTAGAACCTCCCGGCTGCAACGGGCAAACAGTCCGACCCAAACCAACGGTGACGTGCCACGCTGCTCGGGAACTGACTCATGTCAAAAACCAGAGGTATCCCAATCCCAAAAATGGATCCGCGGTAGTTCCTAAGAGTAACGGTGGGAAGTGGGGGGTGGGGGGGTTGTAGAGGGGGCAACTGGTGGCACACACAGACACACACACAGACACACACTATGACGTTTAGTCCCACATTACCCATCAGTCCCATATCGGAACCAAAACATGAGTGCTGACCTGTGGGGCCCGAGCTGACATTAATCCCTGCCCTTTTGCTCCTCCGGGAAATGTATGAATGACAGGATGCTATTGGAGAGAATGCTGATAAAAGGGGAGGGGGGGGGGGGCCCATAACCAGAATAGGTGCTGATGCTAATGAGTGTTGTCTCTGTCCAGTGGGTGCTTAACGAGCACCCCTCGCTCGCTGTCCTAATTTTTCCAGCGGGGCCGTGTCCCAGGGGTGTCCGATAATGAGACTGGCTGGGATTCCCAGGGCAGGGGGCTTGTGTTACCCATCTCACACAGGAGGGGGGCGGGGGGGGGGGGGCAGTAAAACCATCACAACGTGAGTGCTTTATTCCTCTGTGTGGTATGTGTGCTACAAGGGAGAGTGGGAGTGAGGCTGACGTGAGTGAGAGAGATGTGTGATACAGCATCTATATCTGTGAGAGGGGGAAGGGCGGGCGACATCTAGGGAGAGAGGGAGAGAGAGGGAGGGGGGTCGGAGTGGGGAGAGCAACTAGATGTCATCTCCGCCTGATACGCTTGTTTTGTATACTCCCGTCATTGAATCGCTGCGGCCAAGTGAGAAAAGCTTGTGCTCTCCGTGACAAACTGACCTCGGGCAACAAGTACACTCAGGGTCGGAGGATATGAAGAGAGAGGGCGAGACGAGAGACGTGAGAGAGCGACAGATCAAGATCAAATTACATTGCATAACAAAGGGAAAAAAAAGGGAAAGTAATGCCATCACCAAAACGATGAGTGTTAATGCAAATGTCTCTTCTATAAGGTCGACCTTGACTGAACTAGGCTGTTTGCTGTTAGCCTCCGTGTGCCATACACTCTATTATAGTCAATGGATACCCGCTCCCTCTTTTCAGACAATGCCCTCCAAACACTAACCCCCAACACAAACACAAAAACACATTTTCGTCCATCTATGAAATGTTTGGCATTAAAATTTATCATAACTTCCCTTCTATCTTCTTGTTTGTTTTTTTCATTGGGGGCAACCTATGAGCAAACGGTTCCTCCTCCTCTTCTTCATCCTCTTCATCTTCCACGACTGTACGCTGTGAAGCCAACCAGCAGTCCGCCCCCGCCTTGTTCCGCTGTGTCTGCATGGCAGCGTTAGTCGAGCTCCGATGGGTTTTTTCTGCCATGAGAAACAGAGCATGACATGCGCTAAACAATGCCAGGGCAGATGACTGACAAGCTAGCCTCCATTTGATGATGGCCGCCACCCCTCTCTGCCGCTGCGGTTATTCGTGCTGATTCGGCTGCTTTTACATGTGGGGGGGGAACAGAAAAGTCGTGCCAGCACGATCCGTTGAGAGGACGCAGGTGGTTGGAGAGCTAATGAGTCAGCCATTTTAGAGAAGAGACGGAGAAAGAGACTGTGAGGGTAGCATGGGGGGGAGGGTCACATCACTTTCAAATGGCAATTAATAAAATACATATTCACATACTGAGAGATACGTTTTCTGCTTTACAATCTCACAGTTACTATCGTGGAATGAGTGTGTTTACCTAAAACGCGGGACGGGACGGGGGACGGGGGGACGGGGAGGTGGGGGGGGGGGGGGGTTACAGTAGTAAAGCGAGGAGTCAACAGCTTCTTAAATCTGCCAGCCACCAAATAACTCAAAGAGGGCACAACGAGAGCAACGACCAATCACCAGTGAGGAGAATGGTCGGCTGCACTCTGCATGTGGGAGAGAGAGAGCTGGCTGGTAAAGGCCAGTCTAATTGGCACAGCTCATAACACTGCCCCCCTCTGGTAGTCTGGATGGATGACTGACTGACTGGATGACTGACTGACTGACTGACTGGATGGATGACTGACTGACTGGCTGACTGACCGGATGGATGACTGGATGACTGCCTAACTGACTGGATGGATGACTGACTGACTGACTGGATGTATGACTGACTGACTGGCTAGCTAGCTGGATTGCTTGTAAGGCCTTAAGAGTTAGTCAACTGGGAACCATAGCGATCTCATCAGCCACAGCATCAGCTGTCTGTAAGGATAGACTGCAGAAAGGGGAAGGGGATTAAAACAGAATGAAACACTCCTATGATCTTCAGGGAAGTGATAAAAAAACCTGTTTTAATTTTTTTTAAATACTCCACACTACTTAACTTTTTCAAGGTTCAGCTATAACATAATTTCAACTAAATAATATTGATAAAAAATATCACCCAAATAATTTGGTTGGTAAATAAAAAAATATTAGGATGCACTACACATGCCCACAGAGATAAACACAAATATAATAGCTCTGCTTCACATTTAATCAACAATCAACCACACACACATCCACAAAAAAAAAATCATCTAGTCTGTTCCCCCATGAATCACAACAATCCAAATTCTACCTGCTCTATCAAACTGTCCGGCCCCGCTGAGCACCAATTGAACGTTTGACCTTCTAACACAGCACCTGACATTATGTTGACATTTCAAGTAATCCCTCCCACTGCTCCTAATCCTAGTCTCCTGCGCCACAGCTTTCAGAGACAGTTCATGACCCCGGGAGAGAGAGACCGAGTTTGGATTATCTCAAATCCTTCTATTTCCTTGACCCCTTAGCAACAGTGCACGATGGAAGAGTTTCTTTAAATTTTTTTTAAATAAAGACTAAATAAATATAGTCATAACAAAATTAAAATAATAAAAATATTGTTATGATTTAAATTCATGTGGATATCTTTTTTTGGGGGGCAGGGTGACAATAAACTGCAGAGCATGTGTCTCCTCCTCCTCCATGATCAGCTCTATCATACTGTAGTAAGACTGAGTGACAGCTCGAATGGAGACGTTCACGGTACAGTACGTTACTTCAAAGTGATATAATTTACTCAACATTGTTTAAGAAGACGTGAGTCGCAAAGTAAAAGAAAAAAGAACAATTGAGAGCTTTTCTTAAAGGCGAATATACTGTATAATATACTATATCTATATATATCTATATATATATATATATATATATATATATATATATATATATATATATATATATATATAAAGCCTGTGTATTACTGGCACTACTATAATAAAGCATTAAGACCTGATCTGTTGATTTCCATTTATTCTACAGGTTTGTTATTGCCATAGAGATAGAACATTTTCCATCTCTATGGTTATTACACAGGCAGAACATGTGACCTTCGACCTGTGTAAAAATTTGAACTTTAGCGAGTAACGAAGGAAGATCATTGTTCATTGTGCAGCATACCAATTCAATATCTCCGATAATAACATCTATTTGAACAGGCCTTGAGGAAAAGAATGGGAAAGGATGTAGGTGAATGATCTCCGATACCGCGTACGTACTGTACATACAAAGGGTTACCTTCTGTGAATGAACAGTGTGCACAACAAGTCATTGTAAGGCATCCACAGCTGCTATAGCAATAGATACAGCTGGTGGGATTGCATGGTCATCTTGATTTATGTTAACCTATATTGTGCAGAAGTCAGTAATGCTATTCATTTGCATTTGCTTCATACTGCATATATTTAATTCATGTTTTGTTAGTGAATGCTAGGGGGTGAGGCAGGGAGTAGTATAATTAGCGTTAACATTCTTTGACAAAATACGTTTGAACAGACTAAAGAAGATGAAATAAGAAATACAAGGTAACAACCCATTTATTTAGTGATACATTCTGCAAACTAGAAATTTTATTTCAAACTTCAAAGGCTAAAAAATGAAAGAAAAAAGGCAGGAAAGACGGGGAGGAAATTCAGGGAGAAAGGAGAAAAAAAGCATCAATTCACAAGCGAGGAATGCAATTTGTTCAATCGACAACACAAATAGTACAATTTAGTTCAGGGAGCAAAGCTTTCTTAAACATTTTCTTTTTTTCTGTCGTTCCTTTGGAGCAAGAACATAATACAAAATATACAGTTATTGAACTTTGTAAAGTCAATCACATAGGCCTCTGAGAAGAGGTTGAATCAACATTGACAATACTTATCTACAGCACTCTAAAGCTATTCTTAAATGTATTCATAAATATCGCTGACATGTATGCACGTATGCACATTTTGAATGCTCACAAGGTTACCAATTGTTTAACACTTGCATTTCGTTAAAATTATGACATCTTTCTGTGGAAGTGAGAAATGAAATAAGCTTCAACAAGGTAACATATATATGAAAAAACAAAACAAAAACAAAAAAAGTAGCTGTACAACCCAGACTGGTTGATAAGTTGTACCACGTGACTAGTACTGTCTGGAGTAAGTCACTTTTGTTGATACTTTGAAGTACCTTACCATGGACACACTTTTTGATCTATTCCTTGATATACGAAGGTAACGTCGGCAGCATTACTCCTAATAGTGTTCCATTTAATAAGTACTATATGGGGTAGCGTTGGATTGGGTAAGGCAAATCGGTGAGCTTATTATGGAGCTGAAAAAGGTCAGCGTTGTTTTCGGGGGGACGGGGGCCCCCATCTTAAGGGGGCCACACAACCCACCACTGCTAAGGGTCACGTAGCCACGCCGCAACTGAGGAACATCTATATGTACAAGAGGGCGCGAGCGTTTGAAATCTCTCTGCTGTTTTCGCTAGACACATCTCTGTGCCCCCAAAACAAGACAGAAAAATAGAGTTTCCGGGCAAGCAAAGGTAACCCTGTAAATAGCTTAGTATTTTTTTCTTTGAATAACATAACTTTTTTTTGTGTGAAAGAAGGCTAATTATACAGACGATCAGTGCATATGACTATTGTCATTTTTACTTAGATACCTAATATCTTACACACATCGCACAGTTAAAGAACCCTGAACTTTGATACAATTCTAGATCTCTCAACTAACTGAATTTCACAAAAATGAGACAGGTTGGTGGAATTACACGAGCAAAGGTTTGGGGGCATCATTTTAGTAATATAAGGTAAGGTCAATAGTTATTTTTTCTTCTAGTTACTAGAATAAGGTATAAGTTGCAGTGGTCACTTAAAATTTTTAATTTGTACACTTCAGTCAAATACTGTACACAAACATGGTTTGTCCTCCTCACATTAAACTGTCTGACAAGAGCATAGGTTGTCTAGGCGATGAGGTGAACACAACAAAGCTTAGGAAAACTACAGAAAGGACTACAGCTTTCAAATTTTTATCTACCACTAAATACTAGACAAAGAGGTTTCCTATAAGCTTATGAGGTATTGTAGTTTTATGGAAATTCAAACGAAGACATTGGATGCTTAGTGTGCCATGTCGTTATTTGTTTGTTTTGGGGGGGGTTTGTTGCAGAGAAAATACGTTAAATGACATCAGTGGGAAAAATATTATAACTGAAATATGTGAAATAATACCCACACCACTGCAAACATTCCAATTTCACCATCTAAAATCAAGAGTCAACTTCTTTGTCAAACCTCAACAGTTTTTCAATTACGGCAAATATTTTGTACATATAAAAAACAACTATATCAGAAACCAGCATCGTTCTGGGCCATGTCCTGATCCTTCTAAGGGGGGAATCGGGGAGTATTCCAGGGATCCCAAGCACTACATACAGTCTGTATCAAAAA
The DNA here is from genome assembly GCA_026901105.3 of Galaxias olidus. NCBI lineage: Eukaryota > Metazoa > Chordata > Actinopteri > Galaxiiformes > Galaxiidae > Galaxias > Galaxias olidus. The sequence goes on from JAPMUY010007194.1 coordinate 547,774, forward strand.
GAAAATCAGGATATGGCCTCTGTCGACAAGGAATATACATATGTTCCTCATTAAGCTCGCAGAAAAATAACATGCAGTGTTCTGTAAAGTGTTTTTCATGAATACCAATCAAATATTACAGAAAATGCAAGCATTAAGTATTACTGAAATGGACTTCTAGACAACATTGACAGTTGTGACCTGACTTAGCAATTACAATATCATACAGCTATACAAGTGGCATAGACATTTTCAACTTGCCTAAATAAAAATAATGCATCTGTGAAATAAACCAACCGAAAATGGTTTATTTGCAGTCCAAGAATATAAAAAAAGTGGCCTGAAAGTTAAGAGTTAACAAAGACTACTTTCCGCTAACTTCATGTATGCAGATATTTAAATGAATAAAAATCCACTGTACTTTTTTACTATTAAAAAAAAAAAGTATAAAGATGCAACTGTACTGGACACGGGAAACTGGCTAATAACTGGTTCCCTTAAAAAGACAGAGGATGGGCGATGGGGGAGAAAAAAGTACTGAAAAAGGTTTGATTCAAATAATTACATATCATCATTTACACAAAGTCTTTATAAAACGTAGAATTGTAAGATGTACTTGATAAGCGATGGTTGATGATTTTGGGACTGACATTGAGCTCTATAAACTATTTGCATTAAAAGTTAACAATCAGCCAAGCTATGAAAATCATCCAAATTATATTTCTCTTTTTTCACGTCTTTGTGATAAAACCTCATAAACATCTTTTTAGGAGCTAATCTCATAGGTAGGAAAGTTTCTCTTTACAATATTGTAATGAATTCCATATATAGTACTCATGCTAATATAAAAAATAAAAGGGTACTGGTTGTCAGAAACAAACGTACAGATTTTAGCTAAGCACAAAACTGAAGACAGACATAAATTCTTAGTTCTGTCAAACATTTAAAAAAATTGTATATTAATGGGAGTTAAATTATTAGATTGTCAGTTGGCTAAAAAGATATTAATTAATTTAGTACATTATACCCTGCGTGTTAGGCAAACAAGACCAGCTATCCAAGCCCTGAGCAGAATCCACAGGGGCACCAGGGTGATATGTGGGAACCCTTTGAACTGTATACCCACAAGTCATTGATTAAACATCCCAAAACACTTAACAAAACATACATACCTTCCCCACCACAAACAAAAACCTATGAGCGTCATGATTTATTGTTAAAAGTTAAGGTTAAAAAAATAAAGACATACATTATTATGGGGGGAGGGGGGCAGCATAAATAAAACCGTTTCTCTTTAAGAAATATATCTAAGTGTTAAATACAGACCTAACCAGGGACTCTTTTTTAATTTATTTTGACAATAGGGGGGAGAAAATCATAACTGCAAATTAATTCATGAATGATAAACTTTAGCAGCAAACTATTGTGCTTCGTTGCTTTGTAGGCAGGTCTCTATGTACGAGTGCACTGGGTCACTGAAGAACTTAAAAGTGACACACGCACACAGGAGAGCTCATCGCATTTGGAGGATTTGTTCTTGGGTTTTACATCTAAGTAGATACAAGTAGTCTCAACAGGATCAGACTCCTCTTAAGACAATCAGTGCTTAAATCTAATTAGCAGATACATGTCAAAAAGTCTACCTGTTTTAAAATAGAAAACTCACTCAAATATCATGAAAACAAAAATTAAACTTGGCATGGGAAAGTCATAAAGCTGATTATGAGCAAACAAAGATCATATGGCACCCTTTCAATGGGCATTGTTGACAATTTACACGTATCTACAATCGACCATTCATGACACACATGCACGTGAACTAGCCAAGGTTCTGAATAGCTATGAACATCTACATTGTCAGTAGAATGAACTATGCGTCTAATTTGATGTTAAAAGCTCATCCAATATCTTATGTAATCTCATGGGTACTGACATTTTATATATACACCTATTTCTTAACCAGATTATATATATATATATATATATATATATATATATATAGTGTGTTATTCAAAGCTGTTTGAAAGAAAGGTTGCGATACTGCCGCGATAAGAAAAGTATCAGGGAGCACGTGAGGGGTTAGTGAACTATTAGGGGAGGGTTTCCTATCATTGCCTTTGTGGGATTTGTAGTCCACACATCCTGAAGCTACAGAGCTGCAAACACTGATCTGTCTATCACACAAAAAGATGTCGGGCACACATACAAACAGGCACCCAGGCAAGCACATACAGCACTTTAAGGGAACTTTAACCTAGAAACCCCCCCCCCAAAAAAAAAAAAAAAAACAGCGATGCTTAACAGGTGCCTATACTGAGCTTTAAAAAACTGTGAAAACGCCTTTGTTGTCATCGGTCTGAAGGAGATAAAAAAGATAATTGTGAACCTATACAATTTACCCGTTTCTTTAAAGAGCAAAGGATACCTACAAAGAGAGCAAGGTTGGGAATACGAAGCGCATGGAGGACAAACAGTAATATTCACTGAATAGACATGTGTTGGAACTCCAAAAGAGTAGGAAAAACAATGCCGATAGTGCATAAAGGTTATCTTTTTCATTTCATTCATTCTGTTGTTTTTTTTTGTTTTGTTTTTAAACTTAAAAATCAAGCTGCATCAAATACAGGCTGTTAGTACAGGACAATTGCACTTCACAATAACAGAAATATACAAACACAAAAAAGGAATTGTGAATCGTATTAATTACATAAAAAACTAAGCTAATTATATATATATATATATATAAATATACAAAATGTGTATATACATATATATATATATTCAGCTTAAACGTAAAGAAAACAACAAAACCTGCTGGAGTCGCTTGCTATTTCAGGGCGGGCAGGGAGAGAGAGGGGACGGGGTCAAAGGTGAAAAAAAAAACAGAGTGGTAACTGGACTCCAAAGCGTACTACTCTTGCACTATTCAAGGTGTGTGTGTGTATATATGTGTATGTGTAGGTCTCCACCTCCTCCTCCTCCTCCTCCTCGTCCTCCCATCAAATTCCCTTCTTAAAAATGGTCGCGCTTAGAGTTGCAGAGAGACGAAGGCTGCTGAGCGGCGGCGCTGCGGTGAGTCTGGAGAGGGTGATGGCTGGGGGGTGGGGGGGGTTTGTAAACTCTGTGCAGTTGTGTTTAGTGGTAGAAGGTTGTGTTACCACATGTCGTCTGTGGACGCTGAGTCCTTGATGAAAGAGAGGAAGTAAAAATACCCTTCAGACGCTAGGCCTATATTCAAAGGTTTTCCAGGTCAACCATTGTTTTTTTTTTTCACCTTGTTTGCCAGTGGTTGAAATGGAGAACCTTTTCATCAACATAATATTAACTACAATATTTAGATCTAACAATTTAATAAAAAAAAATTAAAAAGAAGAAATTTTACTTAAACGTTAACAGACAAATACATAAAAAAAAAAGACCCTTGCATCACAAATCGCAGTAAATCCAGCATATATAAACTGAGGCTGCTCGTGTCATTATTTATAGTTAAACAATTGGATTGAACACAAATCACACTTGCAGCCAATGGTGCAAGTGGGTCAGTTGATCAGTTCCACTGGCCATTCACATCTGCGTTACAGTAAAACTTTTTAAAATCTATCTGTAGACTTTTTCAGATTAATTTGGTCTGCAAAGTAATGTGAAATAACATATATATATTTTAAATACTTTAGGTGACAATCAAAGCAATGGTTATCAATGTGTTTTGGTTAAGAATGAAATTATCACGAAAGACGATATGTATGACAAGATGATTAGGGCTATGTATGAAATGTTATAAACTATTTACTAAAAGCTTTTGAAATGTTCGATAGCAGCTAATTATACCACAGCTAGTAACAAATGCGGATGGTGATTAGCCGAGAGGAAACCTAGGTATAGGTTCAACCAATATATATCAAGGTAACCTTATTTTCGCTAATGCACCATATTCAGAATGTTTTGGACACATTCTTTAAGAATGATGTTTTTTGACCGAAATGCTAGCTAATGCTAACACTGTAGCTAACATGAATGTGCACTCAGATTCAGATAACAGCAGACCACACTTTTGTTACAGCTTACAGGTCTATGACATCAGTCATCAATGGACTAGTAGAAGAAGAACATTCAGCAGCAAAAACAGGAACCTAAAAGATTTGCCATTCAACAAATTATTCTTAGCCTTGACTTTCCTTTTGTAGATACAGTATAACAAGATATGCACAATTAGTAATTAAATATTTGTGCAATGCTTGATATAAATATTGTAAAAGTGGGTACTCAAGATTTTGAAGAGTAATAATTAAGCTATGGCATCATGATTATTGCCAAGGTCACAACATCTCTTCACACAAAAAATGTCTATAAAACATTTCCCTTAAAATTTCAGTTTTGAAAACCCAACCCAACTTTAATACCAACTGTTTCAAACTAAGGTCACAGCTTTCCAAATTTTTCTTTTTTGAATGAGTCAACATGATTCTCATATTTTGCTAGCTAATTACAATGTGCCTCACCTGATTGTCTAAAAGAAATCATAACATAGGAGTTCAATAGCTTGCGTCATATGCAGCTAATATCCAAAAAAGGAAAGAACTAATAACATCCCCCCCATGTCATAACACAAAGCTGCACCATAATAGATTTAATGTAACTTAATTACACTTCATAAAACTATGTCACCTAGAATGTTAGAATAGAAGTATTCCAAAGATGGAAGGCACTACATATACAGTAGAAAAAAAGTACTTGTGAAATGGGTCCCACACGAGCAAAAAAAAAAAAGAAAAAGAAAAAAAAAGCACTTTGCACTTCTGCCAAAGGTTTCTTTACTGCTTATCAACAACTTTGTAACCTTGTTCCACGGGTAAAAAAAAACCCGCTCACCTCTGATTCTCTGGATTCAGCACCTGCCAAATCATAGCCAACGGTGCCAATTTAATGTTTCAGGAAGTATTGCGCACAGATAAACTAATCTAATAGAGATTTGTAAAATGCAAACGGACCACGGACTAAGTGCCTAGATTTGCAGGTTTTTATCTCGTTGGACATTGGAGTCTCAAACCGTTTTTGTGTATGTACACGTAGGTGCCTCAGTGGATGTAAGGGAGAAGATGGGGTTATGGTGGTAGTTACCTAACCTTTCTACCGGACTACAAAGATAGCTACTTGGCCCATCAAGTTATACTGTAAATGGGATTAGCATGCGACTCAAATGTATGGACTTTGCCCAACAAACACACAAAATACTTAACATACAGAAAACAAAACATTAAATTTAGTAACATTCATAGAAACAAACAAACAAAACAAGCTCAGGTACTTACTGTGTCATCGCTTCGGTAAGGGTTGAGTTTGTTATAAACAGCCTCAATAACACTTCGTCTAGGGACAAAATATGAAAGCAAAAGCTAGGTTTAGCATAAAATGAATGATAAATAGGAATTTGAATACCTTTTTTTGTCGGTCTAATCAGATATTGTGGAAAAACTAGAGCCATTTAATGAATATATAAAAAGTATTTGGAAAATGACTATTGCTCAGTTTAGCAAGCAGCAAACATACACGATAATATACTGTATGTCCATTGTCCATAACCGCTGGAACTTTGTGTCAAACTCACTTGCTAGCTAGTTCTCCCCCAGGAGGCAAGTTTGGGATGCTCTCAGATGCTAACGTCCGCATCACATGGACCAGATCAGGGGCACCCTCGTCTCCTTGTTTCTTTATAATCTCTGTAGGGAAAGAAACATGTATTTAAAAAGATATTAATATATACGAATGGTAACGTCACACATTATGGCAAAAACAGGAACATAGTTTGCCATCTTATTTTTTGATAAATATAATAGAGAAAAGTTCGGTGTATATTCTGTGTATTTCAATATATTGTAATTTGATGCTTCATTTAGTTGTGTGGGTTTAACGTGCATGCCATATTACTGTTAACATAAAGTTTCCAAAAAGTTATATTAAAAAATAAGTGTACCACATGTCACTTTTTCCAAACAAAGTTCAATTATACAAGTCTTCAGTAACAAAATGCTGCTATTAAGTGCCTCTATCATAACTAGCTGATTATCTAGCATCTGAGTTTAGTATTAATCGTTTCTTATAAAACACCTTCTACTCTGCTCTCCAGGTGTTTGTCCAGCTCCGCCTCCCGCTTCACGGCTTCTGCAGAAACCTTAGGAGCCCCTGGGAGGCAGATAAGGACCACACTCATGTTGTCCCGACTCCCCTGTTCAAGACACAGAGTAAAATACATACGCACGCTCATTTAGTGTTCTAATCTTAAAAAATTAAAATCTAAAGAAAAATTGATTTCAGCTGTGACTTTCTTTCTCCTATGAATGAGAGTCTGTTGAGTTTGTGAACTGGTCTCACCTTGTACAAGCAAGTGTCGACGATTTCGTTGCAGACCCTCTCGAGGTCGTCCGTCACCTCCAGCCGGGACCTGACAAACTCACACAGTTCCTCGTTGGCCATGACATCCCAGATGCCGTCGCAAGCTAAGACAATGAACTCGTCCTCCACCTCGGATCTCTCTATGGCGTACACCTCTGGCTCGGGGGAGACCAGCTGCTCTGTGGGGCCTTTTCCGTGCACACACTTGTAGTCAAAGTCTCCCAGGGCCCGAGACACGGCTAGGGACCCGTTGACGCGCTGGATCATGACGGAGCCTCCTGCGTTCTGGATCCTCTCCTTCTCCAGAGGGTTGCTGGGTTTGTGATCCTGAGTGAAGAAGTGCACCACTCCGCCGCGACTCAGGAGGCCCCGGGAGTCGCCACAGTTGATGAAGTAGATGTGGCCCGGCGAGATCATCACTCCCACCGCCGTGGAGCCGCTGCGATCGACGCCGTGCTTCTTCTCGGAGATGGACCTCATATGCTCGTCGATCATCAGGAAGCCCTCCCGGATGCCGCTCTTGATGCTCTCCACGGAGGGCTCGGGCGCCAGAGCGCTCTGGAAGTCCGGAGTGCTGGTGATGTGCTCCAGGAGATGCTCACAACAGTACTTGGCCACCTGGGAACCAGCGTGTCCGTCGTAGACAGCGAAGAAGGACCAGTTCTCCAGACCAGGGGACAAGCCGATCACGGACGTGTGGGCATCCTCCATCTCCACCCTCCATCCCTGCATGCTACTCAAGCCGTAGCTAAGGTTGTTCCCCTCTCCGTGGGCGTTGTGCTTTTCCATTTTTGGCTTGTCCAAGAAAGCACCCATTGTGTCTTTATTGTAACCTACAAGGTCGAATAAAAATAAGCATGGTTTAGGTGACATGGCTTGCATAGGGCCTGTATCACTCAAAACAAGAAAACATAAATGAGTAATAGAATTTCCGACATGAAATTATATTTTTAGGTAAATATACAGATATTGTCGTTTGACTGGATACAATTTAGGAAAAGGCAGATGGCACAGCTACTGTCCTTTTATGGCAAGACGATTAGCACCTTGAAGTTGTACTTGTCTATAAATAGTTAAGATTAATACATATTTGGCACAGGGGTCAGTAACAAAGCTGAACGGCAAACTTAACTGATTAGTAATTGTCAACACGTCTTTATTCAATATCGTGATGAGTAAAATTGAAGACATATTTAAATTAATAATTGTTTTCGCTCTATGGCCCGCGCATTGCATAGACCAAATGGCAACCACCAAGTGACCGAGTAGCATAACATGCTCAGGAAAACAAAACGGCTAAATGGCTCAGGTTTCTGTTAGCTATCTGGCAGTAACGGTTAGGTAACACTAACAGTGCTTAATGATTGTCGGTTTGAAAATCAGGTGAGTTTTCGCCCAAAAGGTTGATTCTTACAACTATGCAGTCTCTTAACGTGCATCTGTTGCAGGCAGAGTCGAAATGAGCAAACGACACTGCGTTGTTGGCAGGGCCTTGGCCCTTGAACTAGCCAACATTGACAGGCCATGCTAACACTAGCAGATTACAAGCTACACGATTGCACACGGCCTATCTATCATCGTTCTTACGAACAAGAATGTAATGGATACATTTGCTCACTTTCTAACCATATAATGCATTTTGAATTGGGCCATTGAGCTGTCCAAACGCACAGAAAACACTTACCAATATCCGAAAGATCTGATTTGAAGTTGTAGTTACTAACGACAGAAGCTGCGACAGTGAAACCGACGAGATAAGGGGGTTTGCTTGTAGCTAAGCTAGCTAGCGGTCCAGCTAGCAATACCGCTCAGTGCATACAATTTGTGATACTGATACTAGTGCGGAACTCCCTGTTCTGGATAAACCAGGGATGCATTACTTAATCAAAGTTGGGGGTGAAAGGCGTAACCTGATAGATTGTCCCTTGTAGATTAGGGCCGGAGCTGTTATGGCCAAATAATGTCAAGCTGAAACGCTTGGCTCCAGCCTCCTCCGGACTTGACAGCTTGACAGCCTGCACATAGCTTGTTAGCGGCTGCTGTTCAACCAAACAGGGCTTCGACAAGACCCGGATGTTGCAGGTTATGTAAGGTGCT
>JAPMUY010007197.1:0-55484 GCA_026901105.3 Galaxias olidus
AGGAAGAATGGATGGAGAAAAATACAGGGAGATGCTGCATGAGAACCTGCTTCAGTCTGCTAAAAAACTAAAACTTGGGAGAAACTTCACCTTTGAGCAGGACAATGATCCCAAGCAGAAGGCCAAAGCAACACAGGAGTGGTTAAACAACAAAAAGGTAAATGTCCTACAGTGGCAAAGTCAAAGTCCAGATCTCAATCCCATCGAGAATCTGTGGCACTGTTTGAAAGTTGCGGTGCACAAGCGTCATCCAACAAACCTGAACAACCTGGAGCAAATCTGCCAAGAAGAACGGGCAAAAATCACTCCCGAACAGTGTGCAAAGCTGGTAGATACTTACCCCAAAGATTTAAAAGGGCCCATTATGCTCATTTTCAGGTTCATACCTTTATTTAGGAGTTCTACCAGAATAGGTTTCTAATGTTCAATAAACAATTTATTTTTTCCAAACTGCCTAGGTCTGCAGCACCTCTATTCCCCCCTGTGTAACGCTCTGAAACTCTGAAACGTTCCGTTTTAGCTCCTGTCTCTTTAAGGCCCCCCTCCTGACGAGCCCAGTCTGCTCTGATTGGTCAGCTGGCCAAACAAAGGGAATTTGCCTTCGCACTGACGAAAACCCTGTTTTCTCGACATGGCGAAACCACTATCAAACTTGCCGGCCTCCGCTCTGACTGGCTCTGTTTGAGGGCGTGCCAAACTAGGCGCTAGGTGGGCATTATGCAAATGTGTGACTTAGTGACGTAGATAAATTACGGAAGAAAATGCCGGACTACAAACGAGGCGTTTCAGGCAATTCAGGAGCAGTGCTTTCTGTGAGAGAGTAGCTCCCTTTGGCGTGGGCAATGGGCTTTGTAACTATTCTGACCTTTTACATGCACATAAAGCTATATAACATACTAAAGGAAAGGGAAAAACCCAAAAAGCATAGTAGGGCCTCTTTAAGGCTGTCATTGCAGCAAAAGGTGGCTCTACCCAATATTAATGTGTAGGGGTTGAATACTTATGCAAGCAGCATTTTCCAGTTTTAAATTTTCTTTAAAAGATCTGCTGACTGATAATACATTTTGACATTGAACATTTACTGATAGAGTATATGAGTTTGCTATAAAAATACAGACTTGAAAATTTTGTATAAGTATAATTTGTAATCCTACTGTAATACCTTTGCAAGCCACTGTATATATATGTTAGGGCTGTCAAAGTTAACGCGTTATTAACATGTGACCAAAACCCCGGCCAGAAGGAAGTTGCCAAATCGCATTTTGAAGCATTGTCTAGGAACCTCTCTTGGGTACTCAACATTTCCCCAAATACAGTATGTAGGGACGTCACGAGAACCAATGCTTTGGTACCAAGTTGATGCCAAATTTCTAAAAACGTGACGGTACTCGTTTTCTACAGTAATGGAGCGCCAGCAGAAGTTCAGGCAGTCAGCTTGGAGTCTGACCTATGTCGAGAACTCGTCATAGTGCGCACAAACCAATCACACACAAACCCGTACTCAATCTGCTCCGATCAAGGAAGTGGGGGAGGCTATATAAATATCCGGCAATCACTAATACGGTGCATCAACAAGGGAATGATGATTTTTCCCACCTCCACCCCAACTACCGCCTAGGTCTGCCACTCTGTTCTGCCAGTCTGTTCTACTATTCTGTGCTGATAATCTGTTGTGCTGGTCTTTTCAGAGGGGGATTGAAGTATGGGTGCTCCCTGTCTCTGGATGATGTACCGGATATATGAAGCAGGGAGCGGCAATATGTAGCAGACCCAACCATGCCAAATTTGTTGTATAAATCAAATTTAATAAATACTTTAAAGACAAAGAGCTTGTCTGACTGAACTGTAGGTACCGGAGCTGCAATTAAAAAAGATGTTATGTAAGCAAACAAACACCAGCAAAAAGACGTTGCTTTGGTTGTTTGTCCCAGGGCACTGCGCAGCCTATTTTTTGTAGCTAAATTCTCTCAGGCTAAAAGAATCCCAGAATAACCACCCGTTATGTTTTGCTGCGATTCTTAAAGTGTTTGGCTCAATCCGTAATGTGTTTGGATCCCCTGCTGTAAGCTACCGCAAACTAAAATTAGAAATTAGAAACGAACGATGTAGGCCTATATATCGGCTTTCGCAGACTCGCGAACAAGCAAAAAAGAAAAAAATCAAACAGGAAAAGTTTGCTTTCTCTTGAAGTATGCTGAGTCCTGCACTCTATACTTCAAGAGAAAGCGAACTTTTCCCGTGAGTAAGTGGTAGTAGTTTACACTAGAGCACGATGGATTTTGGGGCCCATATCGACATTGGGGGTTAAAAAAATTCCAATACCGATATATCGGCTGATATACACTCAAATGTGGGTATCAAAATCTTGTGACAAAGATATGCAATGTAGGCCGGATTTTTTTTACCGTTTTACAATAAACCTTTATTATACGAAATTAATCTGTCACCAGTGAACTGAACAGTAATAGTGAATTAAGTATAAATAATTATTTTGGGATTTTTCTTTTCCCCTCCCCATGTCATGTAAACTATCAGGTGTTCTCACTACTGCAGGCATGGCTGTTATATTACTATAGGTAAACGCCTAAGCTAAAGCATACGGAAGTGTTTTGAAAATAATTAAATTGTATTTCATAGTGACCATATTATCAGCCACAACAACCAAAATAAACAATCAACTAGTACTGCACCGTCGCCGGTTGAGCTGCACAAAGATGCTCTTATGCTTATCTTTCATTCTAAATGTTTCAATCTGCTACATTGCTGCACTGAAATTCTGTGTAGCTGGCTAGTCGTGAAGACTTCACCTGACTCTTGACGCTTGAAGTAATAGTCATCATTACTGCCATCCTGATATGCCATTGAGTTCAGACATTTGCATATGTCCCATCAAGCTTTTTGATGTAATACTACTAATAATACAATTTATTTGAATTGTGCTTTTCGTTGCAAGAACAATCTCAAAACTAAACAATACTTGTTAAACGTACCTAGTAAACGATATAAAGCACATTAAACCTTTTTTTAATTTTGCAACCTTGACTCTGAACACCGCACTCATTAATTACTAGCCCTTCAATTTATAAAATCTACATGAACATCTCTACATAATCATACAAAACTTTAATTGGAGACTAGCAGGCTGTGGCGTAAACTGGAAGAGGTTCATATTAGCCAACTGTCCACTGATAGATGTACAGTATTGGTCGGGCTCTAAAAAAAAAGGTCAAACAAAACTCCTGAATTTGAAAATACAGCCCTCTTCCTGCAGGTCTGCATAAGGTATTGCTGCGGCTGGGTCCTTGCCTGGAAAGTTCTGCCCCCCATGCCCTTTTGCCTATTGGTTGTTACTTGCCAAACTAGAACTGGCAGGCCTTTCCTGCCTCCCCTGCTTAGCCAATGAGAAAAGTTGTAATTGTTGTATTATTTGAGCGCCATGCCATGGCTTCCTTCGTAATTAACGCTAGCATACGATTACTAGTAAAGTTAACTCTAATGCCGAAAACTATACAAGTGTAGGCCAGGTTAAATTAAACTATCGTTATAAAGTTAACTCGAATGCTATCGTTAGCTAACGTTAGTCATCAATACACTATTAACACTGTTAACTCGAATGCTACCTTGCTGGTTTGGTTGTTAATATTACAGTTAAGCTGCTTGTGCTAACCATTCAACCGCGAGCAAACTATGTTGACAGCCACGCCACAACTTTTAGCATGTAGAACGTAAGCATGTTATAATCCGGGCTGTTTATTTGGCTACATGGTTTCTCAATTTACTGACTTAATGTGCTTATAATTACAGCCCCATGTAACGATGTCACAATGGGTGGCTGACCAGGAGGTAATATGAATCCACTTGCAGTATTTCAATGAAGTTGTATATTTATTTATCGTGAACACATAACAATGACCGCACAAAGAACCAACCACCATAGTGCGGTATATATACACATCTGTGAACAATCACCCAATCAACCCAATCAACCAATCTACCCCCACAGGTGACACATATTAACTAATCAGGTCCCCGTGCGTTTCAGTCTGGTGTGAGGCTGTGCTTGATCGTCACAAACGATTTTGTGTAAGGATGAAGAAGTCCCCAGGCAAGATATTGGAGAAGGGTGAGGCTGCAGACCTGAAGCACGGGCACAGATAAACGCCAAAGGCAATATACGCCGGGCAGTTATTGGACCATGCGTTATTGCTCTCCAACACAGTATTAATTTAGCAAAGTGAACATAACGTTACTAACTACTAAAACAGGGGAATGAAAGTGTAAACGGTTCTCTCTCCAACTTTACTTTTTTTAATCAGTGAGCAGGAGGAATTTGATAGACAAATACTAAAGAAGTGATAAGGGGCACTGTTACGGCCTAGTGTATGTAAATATGTTTATGTGTACGTGGCCGTATTGTATGTGTTTGTGCCCTCCTTTTCTCCACACTCTATCCTTCAGTCAGGTTGACACACCTCCATGGCCACGCCCCTTCATCACCCTACATTCCGTGCAGCTGTGAGCGGCTAGGACAACAGGTCTGCAGCGCTACAAGTATGACGGGAGTGGCAGACCGGAGGGGAGAGGGAGAGAGAGCGAGTGCTTTGTTTTTCTGTGTGCAAAGCTAAGACGATTATTGTTATTTGCTAATGACGTTGTGTGATACCCCATGTTGTTGCTATTTGTGATAGCTTGTATTTGTAACGGTCGCCATGAGGCATACACTTTGTTATTGTTAAGTCTGGCACTCGGTGTCACCTTCTGTTCTGAGCACATCCCGCACAGGGTCAGCTTGACTAGGTAAGAAACCCTAGGGTTTTCTCTTCCTTCACGCAGGTGCTATATGTTATATACACTAGGTAAGGAACGGGTGCCACCCCTTGTGTTTTGAAGCTAGTTAGAGATTTGGATAGGCAGTCAGAGAGGTTTTTGTTCTATGGTTTTGTTTACTTTGGCGCCGTTCATTGTCCTGCTGCTCCCTGTGTGGCGATCACAATAAATAAATTACTGTATACTACACCTTTGCCTATTGTGTTGCGTACGTCTCCTCCCACAACTACTTATGGACAAATGTTAGACCCTTATTACCTAGGCGCACACGACTTGAAGGGTCGTAACATTATTGGGGGCTCGTCCGGGATTTTGTTAAACCAGGGGTGTTCATAATCGTTTGGAGTAGAGTGCGGTCAAGGTGTACGATTAATTGTCTTTTCTGCTGAAATAAGATGTCTGTATTTGATCTAGGGGAGTTCCTGAGCGAGCCCTCTATAGAGCGGCTTGATGCATGTAGCAAGGCTAATCTGTATGAGATTGCTTCCCATTTCGGTCGATCACTTCCGACCACCCTTGTAAAATCGAGGCTTAAGGAGCTAGTGGCTGAAATTTTGGTAGAAAAGCAGGTTGTAGAAGCTGGAATGGCCACTCCTCCCAATGTAGCTGTTTCTCCTAAAGTAAAATCCCCTGTCACTCTGCCCCGGTTTAACCCATTGTCTCCTACGGTTTCAGGTTCTAGTTCTGATGCTCGTGTTAAAGTCCGTCTGGCTCGTCTGAATATAGAGGCGCAGGAGAGGCAGAGAGACGCGGAGCATAACCACCGTATAGAGATTCGCCGCATGGAGCTGGAGGCGGAAAGGGATATTGCTATCAGCCTGAAGCGGCTGGAGCTAGAAACAGCCCATGCTGGTCGTCCCCAGTCTTCTCCTGCATCTACCTCTCCCGCGAGCGATGATCCGTTAGACATTAGCAAGTATATACCATTAATGCCCCAATTCCGCGAGGCAGAGGTGGATGGTTATTTTAGCGCATTTGAGCGCATCGCTACTTCTTTGCGTTGGCCTAGGACAGTATGGGCTTTGTTACTCCAATGTAAGTTAACTGGAAAAGCTCAGGAGGCATTAACCACATTAACACTGGTGGATAGTCTGTCGTATGATCTAGTTAAGGCCACGGGCCTCCGGGCTAATGAGTTGGTACCAGAAGCCTATAGACAAAAGTTCCGTGGCCACAAGAAGGTACCGGGCCGTACGTATATGGAGTTTGCCCGTGAAAAAGAAATGCTGTTTGATCGCTGGTGTGTGGCTAGTAAAGCCATGGACACAGGTTCGCTTCGAGAGTTAATACTTATGGAGGAGTATAAGAATAGCATGCCTGAGAGACTGGTGACCTACTTCAATGAGCAAAAGGTGGTGACGCTAGTCGAGGCTGCCATTCTCGCCGACGAGTTTGTTTTAACGCACAAAACTGCATATGCTCAGCCCCGTACGGAGACCAGAGTTGCGACTTCCTCATCTTCCGCTGTCCTGGGGGCTGCATCACCCCGGTCCAGGGAGAGTAGGGAGTGTTTTTATTGCCATAAAGTTGGTCATGTTATTGCTGATTGTGTAACGCTAAACCAGAAACGTCCCCCACCTATGAAACCACCTAAGGGGGTGGGTCTCATATGCGCTGGTTCTAGGTCGACAGTGATGCCTGACCCCAAATTGTTGTGTGAGTCAAACGCTCCTGATCCCAGTTTTGCACCATTTTTGTTAGATGGGCTAGTTTCATTGCCAAATCATGCAACCTGTCAATGGCCTGTGCGCATTCTTCGAGACACTGGTGCATCCCAGTCCTTCATCTTGTCGGATGTACTTCCCTTGTCTAGTGACTCAGCATGTGGGTCGAGTGTGCTAGTTCAGGGGATTGAAATGGGGTATGTTCCTGTGCCATTGCATTCAATCCGTCTGCAGTGCAAGTTGGCCAATGGACTGTTTAAAGTTGGGGTGCGGCCCAGTTTACCTGTGAAAGGAGTAAGCTTTATTCTAGGTAATGACTTAGCAGGAGGAAGGGTGTCGCCGGTGCTAGAACTGCTGGAGAGTCCTGAGCCCCTGCAGCCTGATGTGTTAGTGCAGGAATTCCCAGCGATCTTCCCAGCCTGTGCTGTCACCAGAGCACAGACTAGAAAAGTAGGTGATGTTGTTGGCCTGAATGATTCTTTTCTAGCCCCTGTATTAAGTGGTGAGGAATGTATGGTATTACCGGTGAGAGAGTGTGATGACAACAAACTTGTACTACCTTTGTCTGTCACGCGAGAAAATCTAGTGACGGCTCAGAACGCAGACCAATCCCTTGCAAAGTGCTTCGCTGCAGTTATCCACTTGCCCGATAAGGAAAATGTTGCATATGTCATGGACGGAGACCTCTTACTGCGTAAGTGGTGTCCTCACCCTAGTTCAGAACTGGAGTGTGATACTGTTCATCAAATTGTGGTCCCGTTAGCCTTCCGTTCTAAGGTGTTGTCTTTGGCCCATGACAACATATGGTCTGGTCACTTAGGCGTTCGAAAAACGTATGATAGAGTGCTTCGGCATTTCTTTTGGCCAGGGCTTAAGGGGGATGTGGGGCGCTACTGTCGCACCTGTCATATTTGTCAGATGGTGGGAAAATCTAACCAAGTGATACCCCCCGCCCCACTCCACCCTATACCGGTCATAGGGGAACCCTTTGAACATGTTATAGTAGATTGTGTGGGACCTCTCCCGCGTTCTAAAGCTGGTAATGAATACCTGTTGACTATAATGTGTGTGGCTACTCGGTATCCCGAAGCTGTACCACTCAACCGAATAACTTCACAAGCGGTTGTAAAGGCGCTGTTTAAATTCTTTTCAACATTTGGGCTGCCCAGGATAGTGCAGACTGATCAAGGAACAAATTTCCTCACAAAAATCTTTGAACAGCTAATGGCAACATTGAAAATAGAACATCGCGTTTCGAGCGCTTATCATCCGGAGTCGCAAGGTGCGCTCGAGCGGTGGCACCAAACGCTCAAATCAGTGCTCCGCAAATATTGCCTAGAAACAGGGAAAGGTTGGGACGAGTGTGTCCCATTTGCATTGTTTGCTCTTATGGAAATTGTTCAAGAATCTTTAGGATTCAGTCCAGCAGATCTGGTGTTTGGCCACACAGTTCGTGGTCCATTGAAGGTGCTGAAAGAGCGATTTATGTCGACCCAGTCCAGTGGGGCGGGTTTGACGAAACATAATGTGTTAGACTACGTAAGTAGTGTCCGAGAACATTTACATGAGGCATGGACGTTGGCTAAAACAGCTCTAGCTTCCACGCAATGTGGAATGAAACGCCGGTTTGATCGCCGCACTGTGGTGCGCTCCCTGCAGCCAGGAGAGTTAGTCTTAGTGTTGTTACCCATACCTGGTTCCTCTCTGTCTGCCCGTTTCTCTGGCCCGTATTCTGTTGAAAAGAAGCTAAACGACACCACATATGTTATCCGCACACCCGACCGTAGGCGTCAATCTCGAGTATGTCACGTTAACATGTTGAAGCGTTACCATGACCGGGTGATAACTCCGTCTGTTGTTGATCCTCAGGTGCAGGCTGCGGGTACCACTGTTCCCACTTGCGTACCTGTTGCTTTGCTTATGACCCTAAATACACCCGCGTCTGTCGAGGACGACGGGGTGGACTTGACAAACACCTCCCAGTTAACTCCCCGGTTAGGTAACTCCGAAATGGTAAGGTCACTACCCACGCTGTTGGATCACCTGGAAAAGGACCAGGGAAACGGGGTAGTAGCCTTGGTACATGAGTTTTTATGTTTATTTGGTGATGTTCCTACACGCCCTACTGTCTTGGAGCATGATATAGACATTGGTACAGCTTCCCCTATGAAGCAACACCCCTATCGAGTGAACATGTTTAAACGTGACATAATGAAACAGGAGGTTGCTTATTTGTTAGATAATGGACTAGCCCGGCCCAGTGCTAGTCCTTGAAGTTCCCCGTGCCTCGTGACACCCAAACCAGATTCGACTTTTCGTTTCTTGACTGACTACAGGAAGGTAAATTGAAGTCCCATTTTATAATGGCATGGCTAAAGTTCTTCTAAGAAACACTTAAAAAAAACTTTTCGATCATCAATGAAGGGCTCAATGTGGTTATTTATATATTAATTGAATGTTTATACCTAAATTCACAACAACAAAAACGACTTGTAGGCCTAACACTTATTTGCACGGTCTATGTGAAAACCAACTGTGAATAACTAGGCTCCAGCAGATATATTTGATAATGCATATCATTACATTGTCCATCTGATCGATTAATGCCTATACGTTCGTTCAATTTTGTGTGACAGCCCCATAGGTTCAGTATAGGAAAGAGAAAAAAGTAGTTCACCCCTCAAATGGGTCTTCGGGTGTGATTCGTTCGTTCAATTTTCACGTCATAGATAGGCTCAGCATAGAAATGAGAAATGTTTAGTTCGACATGGTTATGTTGTCACGATTACGCCATAGTTATGATTGACTCACTATGATAATTAAGTCCTCTAAAAGCAGTTGCAATATACTACTTTACTGATACGTGATGTATTGTATTTTGCCAAAAAATCTTGATATTGATGTAACCATTGATGTAATGTTGATATAGCTTTTAAGATGTAGCCTATTTATTTATAATCAGGTTGTCCTTGTTAACTTTTTGCACTTAGCAATAACCTGCTGTATACGCACCCTCACACACTCTACTAAATAAAATACAGTATGTTAGATACAAATAAATAAGTAAAATCACACCATACAGCCAAATAACAATCACACTGCCTAAGCCTAGCAGAGTAGCAGTCACGTGAAAAGTGAACGAAAGACAGGACAGGAAACAGAAATTAGTAGTTCACCCCTCGACTGGGTCTGAGTCATTCAATAAATTTTCATGTGACAGCCACAGGCTCAGTATAGGAAAAAGAAAAGAGTAGTTAACCCTTGAACTGGGTTATTTATTTGACTTGATCTAAAGGACAACCTTCATTGGGCAAGTTTAGAAAAAATTTATGTTTTGAAAACCTATTAATAATACTTCTTAAAAAAAATGTGCGTAACGCATGAACTAGTTTTATCAAGTACATATTAGGATGTTTCTTTGAAAAGGGGTAGGCTGCAGATTTGAGGCTCATTCCATAAAGCGAGTTTGCCAAATAAGCCAGGCTTCTTTCTGTTAGTCTAGCTTATTTTCAGTTGATTCGCTTCCATAAATCAACTTCAAAATAGCTCAAGCTCAGTTACTATGGCAACTGATGCTTGGAAACTAACCTGGTCTCGGGCAGGCTAAAGGCTCCAGTATACTTCAAGTGAAAGTGTAATAGTTTGCTTTCACCGAGGGCAGGTGAACAAAAATCAACAAAGCGACGTTGCTTTGGTTGTTCGCTCGCCTGGAACTGCGTAGCCCATTTTTTCTAGCTCAGCAAACGCGGCAAAAGCGAACAGCAGCGAACATCCTATGTGATTGGTCCAAGTAAATGGTGGGTGGTGGCCTGCTCTGACAAAAGCTTTGGATGGCTGTGTTGGGTTTCCGGGTACAACATTTATTATTAGTTTTGGTCACAGCAGCACTTACTTCGAAAAGTTTGGAATTGTATCTTAAACTATGAATACTTTTGAGAGCAGCTTAGCTGAAGAAGTAAAAAAATATGAACACTTTTAAAACTCGTAACCACTCCTAATGTCCTGTTGCGATCCATAATGTTTGGTTCCCCCTGCTGTAATGGGGTGTAAGCTACCGCAAACTCAAATCAGTAGCGAACAAGTGTACCATCGCAGCCTCGGCGAACAAGCGAAAGAGAACCAAGTGAACAGGAAAAGTTTGCTTTCGCTTGAAGAATACTGGAGCCTTAACTGTCAGGCTAAGCCTGAATTCTTACTTAACCAGAGTTTCTGTAACACTGAGCCGATGGGAAAGCGATGATTTTAACACTGACTTTCTCACGTGCTGCAATACTATTTTACTTTATTAACCACTCTCATTCCAAAACAAATTCTATTTTTATAATAATAATAATAATAATGAATAATCATTTTTATTACAGAATGTCATCCTTAATTTTTTTTTAAATAAATGATAGATTGGTCATTAAGATTTAGAACCACATACGTGTTTAATTATATAGTATGTGATATCAAACATTTAGGCTATGCGAAACATAAAATATGTCTCAATCTAAATTTCCCAAAAAGTACAGTACAGTTGCAAAAGAAAAATATTGACAAGAAATATAAATCCATATGCCTCTATCCTCTAGGAAACCATGTTTAAAATGTATTGGTTAATACATTTAAAACAATGTAAAAAAAACTTTGTGTTTAGTGGGTCTATGGGTTTTAATCAATTTAGCAAAGGTCTATAAATAAGGACCTCAACCCATGTTTCGTTCTTTGTCAATCCATTCCATTCCGAGCCATATTCGTGAGGCTGAATCAGTCATTGCTTTTAAAAGGGATCTTAAAACGCACCTTTTCAATAAGGCTTTTAATTAAACGTTAAGTCTAAATATGCTAAAAGTTAAAGGTAGATGTGTGACAATTAAGTTGTATTCTATTGAATTAAATTGTATTCATTTTTTTTTATATTATTTTAATAATTATTTTTTTCTAAATACTTGTAATTTTATGCTGTTTTACAATCATGGTTCTACTATTTTCAATCATATTTTTTATTTGTTGAAATTTAGATTTTTTTTTGTATTCTCTGTTATGTGAAGCACATTGAGCTGCACTTGTATGAAATGCGCTATACAAATAAAGATTATTGTTATTATTATTATTATTATTATTATTATTATTAATAATAATAATAATAATAATAAAGGGTAGACAGAGGTTCAAAGGTTCAAAGACAAAGGTAATATAAGTCAAAAGATTTCCTAAATTACTCTATTATAACTTCCTTAGATTTAACCAGGTATATCTCAATTAAATAAAGATGTCTCAGTCAAACCATACGTTTTCCTTACTTTAGATCCTCTGCTAACAATATATGCAGAGGTTACACATCCGTACTATACTTAAACACAGGTGCAGATAATAAGGCGAATGGTAAACTCAAGAGGCACTGTGCATGACAGGTGCAATGCATTTGGATAACGATAACAAAGGACTTGTGTGGCCCATGGTAAGGTGTGGCACACAGTCATCCTTTGCCAGTTGAGGAGAAGGAGCCCAGGCCCTGACACATTTTGAATATGTAACTCCAAGTTAAAGGATTATACCAATGTTGGCCTGTGATGCTGGTATCATTTAGAATCTATTGGACTCACTAATACAAATATCACTACAACACAAAATAATACTTTGTTATTTGTCGTCTAAAATCATGTTTTGTTTGTGTAATGTCGAAAAGCTAATGTTTGGTTTTATAATCCAATCAACTGACTCAAATGACCTAAACCTATATACTAAACAGCTTCCCTTTAAAACTTTATTAGAAAAGTTGCTTGGTCCCACACTGACAACTTCCTCCCCAACTTCACACAACCAACTTCAAAACAACATTTAGTCCACCTCATCTAGAACAATGCCTGTCTACCTCTCAAACTACAAAACAGACTGCCTCCATCTTTCAAGCTATGCATTGTGCTCAAGTCCAACACTATCTTCCTTTCTCTCAAAACAACCCCTTTCCCCCTCTTTAACTCCAGAAGAACTCGATTACAGCTCCAGAACAGAACCAAAATGCTTCTCTAATTACAGCACAATCTTTATCAGTTCCAACCCAATTCACCTCTTCATCTCAAACTCCAAAACAACCCCCCTCTATATCAACTCCAAAACAAAGCCTTGTCCACCTTTCCAACTACAAAACAATACCAATATGCTTCTCCAATTGCAACACAATGTCTCTCAACTCCAGCACAACCCTCCTCTACCTCACCAACTTAAACTTAGTTTAGAGATTTATAAGTGAATCATGCATTAAACATGCATTGTCTAATGAGGCCAGAGTATGTCCATTTTCTGTTTTTCTCCCCAAGTCTTCAAAATTCTATTTAACATAAGAGAAATTGTATCAGATGTTAAGTAAAAGGAAGAGTAGGTATTTTGGAAAGTTTTCTTGAGAAGGCATTATTGCCCAAAAATGAAGAAAACCAAATCCATATTGTTCAATAGTCTTCAACACACCAGTTTAGCATATCCCAAGAAACGAAGTCATCATCATCTTCATCCGCTTTGTCCGGGGTCGGGTCGCGGAGGTAGCAGTTCCAGCAGGGCATCCCAAACTTCCCTTTCCCGGGCCACATTTACCAGCTCTGACTGGGGGATTCCAAGGCGTTCCCAGGCCAGTGTGGAGATATAATCCCTCCACCTGGTCCTAGGTCTGCCCCGCGGCCTCCGCCCAGCTGGACGTGCCTGGAACACCTCCCTAGGGAGGCGGCCAGGTGGCATCCTTACTAGATGCCTGAACCACCTCAACTCAAAGAAGCAGCTGCTCTACTCCGAGTCCCTCACGAATGGCTGAATTGCTCACCCTATCCCTAAGGGAGATGCCAGCCACCATCCGGAGGAAACTAATTTCCGCCGCTTGTATACGCGATCTCGTTCTTTCGGTCATGACCCGCCCTTCATGACCATAGGTGAGAGTGGGAACGAAGATTCCGGAAGAAGAAGAAGACCGGTAGATTGAGAGCTTTGCCTTCTGGCTCAGCTCTCTCTTCGTCACAACGGTGGGATAAAGCGACTGCAACACCGCACCCGCTGCTCCAATTCTCCGGCCCATCTCTCGTTCCATTTTCCCCTCACTCGAGAACAAGACCCCGAGATACTTGAACTCCTTCACTTGGGGTAAAGACTCATTCCCTACTTGGAGTAGACAATCCATCAGTTTCCTGCTGAGAACCATGGCCTCAGATTTGGAGGTGCTGATCCTCATCCCAGCCGCTTCACACTCGGCTGCGAACCGATCCAATGAGTGCTGCAGGTCGCAGACCGATGATGCCATCAGGACCACATCATCTGCAAAAAGCAGTGATGCAATCCTCTGCCCATCAACCCGCAGCCCCCCACCCTCGCGGCTACGCCGTGAGATCCTGTCCATGAATATCACAAACAGGATAGGTGACAAAGCGCAGCCTTGGAGGAGGCCAACCCTCACCGGAAACGAGTCCGACTTACTGCCGAGAACCCGGACACAGCTCTCGCTTTGGGAGTACAGAGATTGGATGGCCCTGAGTAGAGACCCCTCACCCCATACTCTCGCAGCACCTCCCACAGTATCTCCCGGGGAACCCGATCATACGCCTTCTCCAAATCCACAAAACACGTGTAGACCGGATTGGCATACTCCCAGGCCCCCTCAAAGATCCTCGCAAGGGTAAAAAGCTGGTCCGTTGTTCCACGACCAGGCCGGAAACCGCATTGTTCCTCCTCAATCTGAGGTTCGACTATCGGTCGAACCCTCCTTTCCAGCACCCTGGAGTATACTTTCCCGGGGAGGCTGAGTAATGTGATGCCTCTGTAGTTGGCACACACTCTCCGGTCCCCCTTTTTGAACAGGGGAACCACCACCCGGTCTGCCACTCCTTAGGTACTGTCCCCGACTTCCACGCAATGTTGATAAGACGTGTCATCCATGACGGTCCCTCAACACCCAGAGCCTTCAGTATTTCTGGGCGGATCTCATCAACCCCTGGGGCTTTGCCACTGTGGAGTTGTTTGACTACCTCAGTAACCTCCGCCAGGGAGATTGATGCTGATCCCCCATCATCCTCCAGCTCTGCCTCTACTATAGAGGGTGGGTTTGTCGGGTTCAGGAGTTCCTCAAAGTGTTCCTTCCACCTCCCAATCACCTTGTCCGTTGAGGTCAACAGCGTCCCATCCTTACTGTATACAGCTTGGATGGTTCCCTGCTTTCCCCTACTGAGGTGTCGGATGGTCTTCCAGAACCGCTTTGGTGCCAACCGAAAGTCCTTCTCCATGGTTTCTCCGAACTCCTACCACACCCGCTGCTTTGCCTCTGCCATGGCCGAGGCTGCAGTCCTTCGGGCCTGTCGAATTAAGTATAATCTCTACATATATTGTTAGCAGAGGGTCTAAGGTAAAGGAAAATTTATGGTTTTACTGAGACGTCTTCCTTTATTCATATAGATAAAACAGGTTTAATGTAGAGGCCTTTACAGAGAAAAAACGCCTTTCTATAGACTTTAAGACATATGTGACATTTGAACCTGTACCGCACATGCAATTGCGCAAATCTAAGTATGATCTCTGCATGTATTGTTAGCAGAGGGTATAAGGTAAACAAAAAAAATATGGTTTACTGAGACATCTTCTTTTGTTCATGTGAATAAAACAGGTTTAATGTTTTGATGCCTTTACAGAGAAAAAACACCTTTCTACAGACTTTGAGACTTGAACCTCTACCGCATGTACAATTGCGCAAATCTAAGTATAATCTCTGCATAAATTGTTATCAGAGGGTCTGAGGTAAAGGAAAATATATGGTTTTACTGAGACATCTTCTATATTTCATATAGATAAAGCAGGTTTAATGTAATGAGGCATTTATAGAGACAAAATGCCTTTCTATAGACTTTGAGACTTGAACCTCTACCACACGTGCAATTGCGCAAATCTAAGTATAATCTCTGCATATATTGTTAGCAGAGGGTCTAAAGTAAGGAAAAATATATGGTTTTACTGAGACATCTTCTTTTGTTCATGTAGATAAAACAGGTTTAATGTAATGAGGCCTTTACAAGGAAGAAACACCTTTCTATATACTTTTAGATATATGTGACCTTTCAACCTGTACCGCACATTCAATTGCGCAAATCTAAGAATATTCTCTTTATATATTGTTAGCAGAGGGTCTAACCTAAAAAAAAAAGGTTTTAATGAGACAGCTATATTTCATATAGATAAAACAGGTTTAATGGAATGAGGCTATAATAGTGAACCGCCTTGCAATAGACATTGAGATATCTGTGACCTTTGAACTTGTGCCGCACATGCAACTGTGCAAATCTAAGTATAATCTCTGCATATATTGTTAGCAGAGGGTCTAAAGTAAAGACAAATATAAGGTTTTACTGAGACATCTTCTTCATTTACTATAGATAAAACTGGTTAAATCTAATGAAGTTTTAAACTGATAATTTATGACACTTTTAGATTTATGTGACCTTTGAACCTCTGTCAATCCTTTAATGTATTAGCTCTTTGGATTAATTCTCAATCTCCAATTAGCAGAACATTTACAGAAAAAAATAAAGGTGTGTTTCACTGAGAAGTCTACTATTTTTCATTTAGAAAAGAGGGTAATTTGTTCAGACAACCATCCCATCTGACCTTTGAAATCAAACATTTGGAGCTCAATTGGGGGGGGTGGGTGGGTGTGTGTATCATAAAACTATATGCAATTACTTAGACAAACTAGAAAATGCATTTCCCTGAGCAAATGCGATGTGATTGCATTTCCACCATCAGCGACCAAGCAGTGCGGGTGGCCAGGCCCCTAAAATAACCACTGCAGCACTACTATGTCCTCGTGTGTTGGTGGACAGCGCTGAACTGAACACAAGTGTAAACGCCAACTGCAAGGAAATTTAGGCAACTGCAAGGAAATTTCAACATTAAAAGATACATCATTATCAACTTATTTATCCATTTATTTATGTCACTAATACTGTTGCTGTGAAAGTGACGCCCCTGCAGCTAACGTTTACGAGGCACTCCTGCTCGCTGTTGTAAAGCGCTGAACTGAACACAAGTGTAAACGCCCACTTGGGGCCAGTTGCAACATCTGACTTCTTCCATTCATATAAATATTGTGAACTATATGTCATATGTAGTCATCTTTAAATTGTATGGGTAATTAGAAGACAGATATAAGTTCAATATGTTTGGCTGGTCTATGTCAATTAGTCTCAGAGTAACAGAGAAATGCAAAAAGTGCTGCAACCGTCCCCAGTCTCCCCTACGTTCTTGTGTTAGCTCAACCTCGCGTTAAGGCTTCTGAACGGCATATCACACGTGTACAGCGCTGCAGACATAAAATCAGCAGCAGTTTATTGTCTTAAGTGTTATTGTTTGTTCAATACTGATTATTTTACCATTGAGATGCATTTTAAATAATCTTAGTGACTGTGCTGCCACCTGTTTAAATAGCCTACATGTATCAGACAGTCTGTTCATTCTGACACTACTTTGTCGTGTTGGATTTCGCCATTTCAATCGCGCTATGGTGACAAATAAAGGAGTTCGTTTTGCAGCAAGCAATTATTTATGGTGCCTTTAAGGGGATAATAGTTAGCTAAGCACACTTCAGCTAGATAACGTCCACTTGGACAAATAGAATTCACATGCAGTAAGCAGCAGTATAAACACGGCACAATGAAATCCTTGTTGACGGTACTCCCACTAGGTCTGGCTAAGCATGGTATAGCGTGAGAAGTCCTAACCTAATGATCTTTTGCAGTATTATCAGTGAGCTATCATTTATGGGGCCTTGAAAAACTAAAAAACTTTGCCGCTGTTGAATGCCTTATGGAATCACTTGATACATGTTAACACAGCCACTATCCAATTCAAGTCACCACAATTCTTTTTAACGTTAAACAAATACAACCTAACTCACATTCAGTGTACAGTGTCTTACAATTAGCCCAAGTGCAGGTGAATAACCTTCCTTGATGTAGAGCTATGGAGAGCTCCATCGTACACTAACTCGGCGATGTAAAAAGCTTTATGAAGAACTTATTCTGTCTTAACTCTTTCTCTCCCTTTGTGCTCGTCATTGTGGTTATTTGTTATGTAAGTCTCTAGTCAAACGCCTTTGCACAAAGTTAGGAAGTCTCCGTAACCTTTGAGATACTGCAGCTAAATACACCATACAAATTATTCATACCGTGGCCATAACAAGACTAATCGCATTGTATGGCTAGTTAGTTTCTATGGCAAACTATAATCTACAAGCCTTTATGTCATTATTATTAGGATGTCTTGAGATGCATTATCTTGCAAACGTATACATACTATGCTAATTATAATTATATTATACTAAGCCTTGAGGGGAGCTGCAATGAAGGACCAAGATGAATCTTATACCCTTGTGTATACTGCCGTCTAGTGACCGCAATAAAATGTTGGTTAACATACGTGCATACAAGCTAGATAATTAATTTCCTCTGGTAAAAACATAAGTAGCCTACCTCAGTTTTATTGTGGTAAATTGTGGGACATCCAAGATGTAAAACAATTTGTTAGAAGGGAGAGTGACATAATTAGGCTACTGCATGCGTTCCGTACAAGTAGCGTAGGTTTATCTAAATGTCTACACAGCTTACCTAATACCAATCCAAAACGCAAATTCTTTAATTACGTCGTGATTATAATAGTGTTGCCTTGCTAATTATTATCTTAGCATGAAGAAAATGGAACTATGAAACTTTGGCTAATAAGGGGCTGTAATAATCATTTGCAAAATGGTCACGTTCGCAACGAAAGACGGTATCATCAGTAGTTCTGTCTGTATGGTTTAACGAGCATGCTAGCTAACGTCCATGGATATAGCATAGCTCCATATTCAAATTGTGATTGTTAACAGTTCACTAAATCAAAACCAAAAAAAATAATTTAACAGCAGCGCGTATGCATTGTGTGGAACCCTTGATAGGTGTTAGCCAGTGTCTTAATTTGGACATTAAGACGTATGTTTTGCAGCATTCCAGAAAGCTATCATAAACCAGTTTAATTTGATTGAGAGTAGGCCACTTACTGCTACAGCGTACTCGAAGTAAATCCAATCCCGTTGAAAGTAATCCATTTACAATTCCTGCTGTTAAGTGCAACGCCTGTGGTAAATGAAGTGCAGTCCCGTTGCTAGTACTAGTATGATGTGCACAGGTTTTCCATACCCAGTAATTTCAATCACATAATAACCAAGACAGTCGGTACAAACGTAACAACATGCAAATACATAACATCAACGCTAGATGGCGGCATATGACCGTGAAATCTCTCTCCCAGTCAAAACCGACAATCTCTCTCCCAGTCAAAACCATCTCCCCATTCATTTCAATGGGGCCAAAAACCGATTAAAAATAATAATAAAAAATATAACACGTGACCCGATCACTTAGCTGTATGTAATCGCAATGGACTGCAATACCCAAAACATGTGGGCACTGGAATGGAATCGATTGGGTCAAAACTGCGGGCGTTGATAAGGCGCAAAAAACAGGCCGAGAGGGCCAGTCTATTTCCGGTGTAATCTATAATCAGGGTTGTAGTGCTATTTTATTAAGTACCGGAGCGACCATGACTATGCAAACATACAATTCTCATAAAATAACTGCAAGGCATATAAGAACAATTCAAAATGTTGTCACCAGGATAACACCCCATTGTTGAAGTGAACTGCAACAAGGATGAATTCAGTCAGTATAACCAAACAATAGCTTCTTGTACAGCTTCAACTTCTGTCGGACTTAAAGGCTATATGGGTGACTCATAAGAACTGTCAATGGCGGGTGTTAGAAATGGGTTAAAGTATTGACAATCCCGAACATTTAATACAAGCCTTGGTTACATTAGCCATATCAATACGGTTTTTGATTCATGTTTCTATTACTAATGTAACCAACCACGCTGTAAGATCATCATTGTTTGTATTATTATTATTAGATTACAAGTTTAGGGGAGCCTTCTAGGCTACATTCATATCCGCCGTGCTGTCAGTCTTTCTTGACCGCAGATTATCCAATTATGAGATGCCGGGCTAGTACTACTAATAGTGGTCGACACACATGACTACGCTCCGCTGCTAACTCCTTTGGATGAACCATTTTCAAATGCTTAAGCATTGGCGAAGTGGTTGTATTATATGCGAGTTTCTTATCACATATTTGGCATTTCACTTTTTTAGTTTCACTGTCATAATCAAAATACTCCCACACAACTGACTTTCGTGATGCCATTGTTCGCTACGATCTGTGGCGGGATTTGCACTGACTCATAGTGGACAGGCACGCGCTCTCTCATAGATATGTTCATCTATGGGGGCGCTGATGTGATTTGACTTTTGTGCTCATACGCATGCGCCTTTTCATGGAATCAACTTCGGGTCTTAGAGTCGATTCCCGATTCCAGCCATCACTGGAATCGGGAGTCGACTCTTTTTGGAATCGATTCCACAGCCCTATGATGAACTAAACTGAACAGAGGGACTTGCCTCGCAATGAGAGCTGAGGTTTCATGGCATGCTACTTTGCAACTACATACTTTGTAAGTACTTACAAGTACTGTATTTCCATAAAGCAGAACATGAATTAGCACCATTTGTTTTGTTCAATGTTGCTAACTATGCGGGCTGTTTTGGCTTATAGCTTGTAGTGTTAACATTATAGTTTGCTGTGCAGCGTTAGCATGCTAGTAGTATGCTGCCAGACTATTTTCACTGCACATATTATATGTATATAAATATATGATAAATTTATTATAATATATTAAAGTTAATGATATATGTGTGTGTGTGTGTTTGCGTGTGTGCGTGCATGCGTGCGTGCGTGTGTGTACAAACACACATGCACATTGTTTCTCAATGACTGAACAACTTTAATCCGTATGCTGTACTGAGTATTTAGATACCTTGATCTTAAGTCTACCATTAACAATCATTGAGCTACAATTTGAATGGGAGTCAATGAGGCTCCATAGACTACCATGCATTTCTGAAATCAAAAGTATAAATGCTATCAAGATGAAACTTTGCAACTTTGATCAGTATGCTCTCCTGAGTATGTACATACCTCAACCATGTCTGTACTGTCAATGGTCACTGAGCTACAACATGACTGTAAGTCTATGGGAGAGGCACTTAAAGTGTAAAAACTCAAAATTATGGGATGTATCAATATGATTTTTAGTACGTTGACTAAGCTGGCCAAGCTGAGCGATATGCAGTTGGAACGGTGTTTGTAACATAAAAGCAAAAAAATAAGCTCCGATAAGCATTTTCTATAGTACCTCATACATCCCATAATATTTTTCTGAGATTGTTTACATTGTATGATCCAGCATGTCAAGATGAGCATTTTGATGTTTGAACCGATGTGTCTCGCATAAAAACTCAGGGAGATAATCCAGTTTTAGTAACATATGCAAATGAGACACATTTGCATATTTGCATAATTAAAAGTATTCATTATATCCGAAAGAAAAGAACAATTCGTATGCACCATGATGAACTGAACATTAGTACATAGGAACCGTACACTTCAAATAAAATTTGTAGGAGGAGTAGCGTTTCAGCTGAGACCTAAAAAAAGTATGTTAATTAAGACTACTTAAAAATGTATAAACTGTAAATGAGTAAGTTTGAAAATGCATAAATCTGCGTACCAAGACGCACGCGTGGATACATGAACCGTATGTGTGGCATGTACGGTTGCTGAGCTCTGAGTGAGCAACCGAAAAAGTGTGAAAAAGTGTGGAAAAAGGCAATTTTTAGCTGTTTATTAAATATCATATTAATATCTTACATATTATGACGTCACAGTATAAAATGCACACACCTACGGATCAGGACGCACGTTTTGATGTATGAACTGTATGTGTGGCATGTACGGTTTTTGAGGTACGGATGCCGGAAAAACGTACGGAAACAAATATAATAATAATAAGTATGTGAAAGTACAAAAGTGTGCAACTTTCAGTGGGCACACTAATAATAATAATAATACATTTTATTTATATAGCTCTTTTCTAACACCCAAAGACACAATATCAACATAGATAACATGACAAAAGTAAACAATTTAACAGAAACAGGTAGAACGGACAGACAGCAAAGTGAACGTTTTTTCAACTTTCAAACATAGACCTGATTTTGCTGGGTGAAGTGTGGGCTAAACGTGAATGTTCAATCAATGTCTACAAATTGGCGTTGGAAGTTCTTTTTAAACATCCATTAAACGGTGGGTGTTTTCTTTTAAACGTCTTTTCAACCACAAAATGCTCACTGGGAATACTTAAAACTTTGCATCAGGAGTGATGTAACACTTAGTTATCATTTTAAGCAGCTATATTCATCGAAAATAAGATATATTCTATGAAATGAAAGGACAGTCAGATCAAATGTAATCTGTGAATTGCATTTTGAAATGTTAAAAGTTTGATGTTATGCTGTGTCTTTTTTAACTGGGGCTTTATGTTCAATGAAGCAATGATCTTAGGTTTATATTCATTGCATCCAAGCATTTGAAAAAAAGTGCATTTTAATATGTTTGAGTTTTGTGTCTACATTCCAAAAATGACCACAAGGCTCTGAAAGGCTCTGGTGTCGAAGCGATAGAAACTTTAAAATCCCGAACTTTGGTCAAAGCACAAAATGCCAAACCAAAACATCTTCCTCAACTGTCTTGAAATACTAAACCTTTGTCTCGCCCATGTCCCTTCATACCACCTTTTAAAAAAAGCCCACAGCCACCTCTCAGAAGGGGTATGGCTATTCCTTTCACCACCACGTCTTCTTCTTTGTCGTCACCCTCCTCCTCCTTATCGTCGTGACCTGCCTACTGCATGTTGAAGCTATGTTGTTGTATGAATCCTTTTAATTTTCATCCTTTTCACTTCTACTACGATGTGACATCAATCATTAGTCATTTTAGTATTGCAAAAACAATCAGAAGGGCCTGCGTATACATACTTTCAAACCTTCAAACATTGTCTGGGAGATGGGACCATAGAAACAGTGTCGAATGAAGGATTGTGATAAGAGTATTACATCCATCATCCATTACATCAATCTTTGAAAACCACCTTAAAATCTTTTCACCCTACCCTACCCTAATTAACTCTGTTTAGAATCTGGTCCTATCCTTCTATTGATATGCTGTCCTTACTTATACTGATACTTATAGTTAAGTGGCCGGCTGGGACAGCCGGGCAACTATTGTAATCGTTAGTATTATTATTATTAGGTGGCCGGCTGGTACAGCAGGGCAACTATTGTAATCGTTAGTATTATTATTATTATTCCCCCAAATATCCTACTTCCCATGGTTAAAAATGCACCAAATTTGGCACACATGTCCAGGTCCTCTCAAAATTACAACCCATGCCATGTCGTCTCATTGTCCCTGTTGGTGGCGCTATAGCAGCAGTTAAAAGTTTTAAGTGTTCAAAAATCATAAAAAAATAGACCATTAGGGTTACAGCTCTGAACATTTCAGAACTTGCCCCTTGCAGTGAGATAAAACTTTCATATGCTGGCACCCATTACAAATTTTGAAGTCCATCACTCTGTTTTTTTCCAAAACTGGTGGTCTACTCAAGGCGTTTAAGTCCAAAACCATAACCACTGTTCTTAGCTGGCTTACAAAATGTATTTAGGAGCTGAGGGTAACCGCGCATGGCAGACATCTTTGTACTTGAAGAAACATGACGTAATGTAGCGTCAAGTGTAACTCCCAGCATGCCCGGCGAGTTACTCTTTATTCTTGTGGACATTGCTCTTAATGTTTCCTTGTTATCATGTTTATGCTTCCTTGTTATGTTTTTATCATATTATATTAAGAGTTATGAAGCGCTGTAAACGCAGATATTGGTTTGTACTTTTGTTAGATGTGACACCGTGACTGTGGTGTGTGAGTGAATATACTCAGAGCATGTATTAGCTGTACTATACACGAATTGTGCGCTAGTATGAGAGTAAATAATCTGGCAAACGAAGGTTGATCTCTGTTGAATTTACCCAAGTCACTGATGCTGTTCAATGTAATTATTGGGTCTGCACATTCAAGTCAGTTTATTTGAACTAATTGTGACGTTAGAGATAAATGACAAAAACCTCGTAAGACAATACTTGAACAGTCTAATTTTGCAATCTAGGATACTGAAGGTTATATAGGTTGGTGGGTGTGCAACCTCCTCCACTTGCTTAGCGTTCTATGACCATTCCTACCGGATTTGTCCTTTTTTCTCATTCTTTCTTTCTTTTCGGAAATTTGTGAATCTTTTTTTTTATTGTTCTTTTTTTTCTGTAATACATTTTTCATAGCCGGCCACCGCTTACACTGCTTGCAGTTATATTATTATTATTATTATTATTATTCCCCCAAATATCCTACTTCCCATGGTTAAAAATGCACCAAATTTGGCACACATGTCCAGGTCCTCTCAAAACTACAACCCATGCCATGCCGTCTCATTCTTCCTGTTGGTGGCGCTATAGCAGCTGTTCACTGTTCCAAGTATTAAAAAAATCATACAAAATAGACCATTGGGGTTACAGCTCTGAAAATTTCAGAACTTGTCCCTTGCAGAGATAAAACTTTCATATGCTTTTACCCATACAAATTAGGAAGTTCATCACTCTGTTTTTTTTCAAAAACTGGTCATCTACTCAAAGTGTATAAATCCAAAACCATCATCATCATCATCATCATCGTCATCCGCTTTGTCCGGGGTCGGGTCGCGGAGGTAGCAGTTCAAGCAGGGCATCCCAAACTTCCCTTTCCCGGGCCACATTAACCAGCTCTGACTGGGGGATTCCAAGGCGTTCCCAGGCCAGTGTGGAGATATAATCCCTCCACCTGGTCCTAGGTCTGCCCCGCGGCCTACGCCCAGCTGGACGTGCCTGGAACACCTCCCTAGGGAGGCGGCCAGGTGGCATCCTTACTAGATGCCTGAACCACCTCAACTGGCTCCTTTCTACGCAAAGAAGCAGCGGCTCTACTCCGAGTCCCTCGCGAATGGCTGAACTTCTCACCCTATCCCTAAGGGAGATGCCAGCCACCCTCCGGAGGAAACTCATTTCCGCCGCTTGTATCCGCGATCTCGTTCTTTCGGTCATGACCCACCCTTCATGACCATAGGTGAGAGTAGGAACGAAGATAGACCGGTAGATTGAGAGCTTTGCCTTCTGGCTCAGCTCTCTCTTCGTCACAACGGTGCGATAGAGCGACTGCAACACCGCACCCGCTGCTCCAAGTCTCCGGCCCATCTCTCGTTCCATTTTCCCCTCACTCGAGAACAAGACCCCGAGATACTTGAACTCCTTCACTTGGGGTAAAGACTCATTCCCTACTTGGAGTAGACAATCCATCGGTTTCCTGCTGAGAACCATGGCCTCAGATTTGGAGGTGCTGATCCTCATCCCAGCCGCTTCACACTCGGCTGCGAACCGATCCAATGAGTGCTGCAGGTCGCAGACTGATGATGCCATCAGGACCACATCATCTGCAAAAAGCAGTGATGCAATCCTCTGCCCACCAACCCGCAGCCCCCTCCCCGCGGCTACGCCGTGAGATCCTGTCCATGAATACCACAAACAGGATAGGTGACAAAGCGCAGCCTTGGAGGAGGCCAACCCTCACCGGAAACGAGTCCGACTTACTGCCGAAGACCCGGACACAGCTCTCGCTTTGGGAGTACAGAGATTGGATGGCCCTGAGTAGAGACCCCCTCACCCCATACTCTCGCAGCACCTCCCACAGTATCTCCCGGGGAACCCGATCATACGCCTTCTCCAAATCCACAAAACACGTGTAGACCGGATTGGCATACTCCCAGGCCCCCTCAAAGATCCTCGCGAGGGTAAAAAGCTGGTCCGTTGTTCCACGACCAGGCCGGAAACCGCATTGTTCCTCCTCAATCCGAGGTTCGACTATCGGTC
Organism: Galaxias olidus; assembly: GCA_026901105.3. Lineage (NCBI taxonomy): Eukaryota > Metazoa > Chordata > Actinopteri > Galaxiiformes > Galaxiidae > Galaxias > Galaxias olidus. Next base: position 25,435 of record JAPMUY010007197.1, read on the forward strand.
GAACCCTCCTTTCCAGCACCCTGGAGTATACTTTCCCGGGAGGCTGAGTAATGTGATGCCTCTGTAGTTGGCACACACTCTCCGGTCCCCCTTTTTGAACAGGGGAACCACCACCCCGGTCTGCCACTCCTTAGGTACTGTCCCCGACTTCCACGCAATGTTGATAAGAAGTGTCATCCATGACAGTCCCTCAACACCCAAAGCCTTCAGCATTTCTGGGCGGATCTCATCAACCCCTGGGGCTTTGCCACTGTGGAGTTGTTTGACTACCTCAGTGACCTCCGCCAGGGAGATTGATGCTGATCCCCCATCATCCTCCAGCCCTGTTTCTACTATGTGGGGTGGGTTTGTCGGGTTCAGGAGTTCCTCAAAGTGCTGCTTCCACCTCCCAATCACCTTGTCAGTTGAGGTCAACAACGTCCCATCCTTACTGTATACAGCTTGAATGGTTCCCTGCTTTCCCCTCCTAAGGTGTCGGATGGTCTTCCAGAACCGCTTTGGCGCCAGCCGAAAGTCCTTCTCCATGGTTTCTCCGAACTCCTCCCACACCCGCTGCTTTGCTTCTGCCACGGCCGAGGCTGCAGTCCTTCGGGCCTGTCGGTACCTTGCAACTGCCTCCGGAGTCGCCCGGGACAGCATGTCCCGGAAGGCCTCCTTCTTCAATCGGACGACTCCCCTGACCACCGGTGTCCACCAGGATGTTCGAGGGTTACCGCCCCTTGAGGCACCTAAGACTTTGAGACCACAACTCTCAGACGCAGCTTTAGCAATGGAGGCTTTGAACATCGCCCACTCCGGTTCAATGCCCCCAGCCTCCACAGGGATGCCAGAGAAGCCCCGCCGGAGGTGTGAGTTGAAGGCCTCCCGGACCGGGGACTCCTCCAGACGTTCCCAGTTCACCCGCACTACACGCTTGGGCTTACCAGGTCTGTCCAGATGCTTCCCCCGCCACCTGACCCAACTCACCACCAGATGGTGATCAGTTGACAGCTCTGCCCCCCTCTTCACCCGAGTGTCCAAAACATATGGCCTCAGGTCCGATGATACGATAACAAAATCGATCATCGACCTTCTGCCTAGGGTGCTCTGGTACCAGGTACACTTATGAGCATCCTTATGTTCGAACATGGTGTTCGTTATGGCCATTCCATGACTAGCACAGAAGTCCAATAACAAGCCACCACTCGGGTTCAGATCGGGGAGGCCGTTCCTCCCAATCACGCCTCTCCAGGTGTCTCCATCATTGCCCACATGTGCGTTGAAGTCCCCCAGCAAGACTACAGAGTCCCCCTCAGGAGCCCCATACAAGGCTCCATCCAGGGTCTCCAAAAAGGCCGAATACTCCGAACTGCTGTTCGGTGCATAGGCACAGACAACAGTCAGAGTTTTCCCCCCCATGACCCGCAGGCGTAGGGAGGCGACCCTCTCGTCCACTGGGGTAAACTCCAACATAGAGGCACTTAGCCGGGGACTCGTAAGTATCCCCACACCAGCCTTGCGCCTCTCCCCCTGGGGAGCTCCGGAGAAGAATAGAGTCCAACCCCTATCCAGAAGTGAGGTTCCAGAGCCGAGGCTGTGCGTAGAGGTAAGCCCCACCAGATCCAGCTGGTAGCGCTCCACCTCCCGCACAAGCTCCGGCTCCTTCCCTCCCAGAGAGGTGACGTTCCACGTCCCCAAAGCCAGCCTCTGCCACCCGGGTCCGATCCGTCGAAAACCTCTGCCTTCACTGCCACCTTTCTGGCAGCGCACCCGACCCCTTGGTTTTTCCCGCGGGTGGTGAGCCCACGGGACGGAGAAGAAGAGATGTTGTTGTTGTCCACGTTGCTTTTTCGGGCTATGCCCGGCCGGGCTCCGTGGCAAGCCCGGCCACCAAGCGCTCGCTGACGGGTCCTCCTCCTGGGCCTGGCTCCAGAAGGGGACCCCGGGCTTCCTCTGGGCCGGGTATCATCCTCTCTTATAGGTTTTTCCATGAGGGTACCAAAACCATAAATACAAATCACATCAAAGTTTCAGGATATCATATTCTGACTCTCAACATTAACTGTAGTGAATATCTTGTTGATTGCTCAAAAACGGAGTCCACAGCACATCAAAATGTATTACTGTAAACACTACTGTACATTCACTTTGTCATGTCTCACTGGTTCATTAAAAAAATTTATGTTAAAAAAATAGATAAAATCCAAGGACCGATATCATGAAGCATTTAAAATTTCTGAACTCTATCTAGAAAACTAATTTTTTTATAAATATCTGAGTTTAGTAGTTTTTTGGTTGGATTTGACACTTGAACTATTTGAAACAACTCCTCCAAGACCGTACAACCAAATTACACCAGAATCGCTGTATATCATCCTCAGATGGCCTAGTTTAAAAACAAAACCAAGCGTCTTGATACATTAGAAACCGAGCTCACAGTGCATAAAAATGTATTACTGTAAACAGTACTGTACATTTCGATTTTTAACTGCTTCAATATTGGACCAATTTATATCATACATCTATACAATATTTGTATTATGATTCACATCACGATTTAAAGTTTTAAAAAATTTACCTTGAAAACTGCCTTTTTTATAAATAGCCAAGTTTAGTCGTTTATTGGTTGGATTTGAACAAACTCCTCTGAAACCATAAAACCAAATTAACTCAAAATCGCTGTATATCATCCTCAGATGGTCTACTTTACACACAAAACCAAGCTTGGCGATACAGTCATAATTGAGCTCACACTGCACCAAAATGCATTTCTCTAAGTTATTAAGCAGTAGTAGCAAGTATTCGCGCGTTAACGCATATTTCTTTTAACGCGTTAACGCAATTTGTTTTAACGCCACTAGTAGTTTCTTTTCCCCCACATAGCAGTGGACACAGTGTCGGATCCACCCTCATGTGGCAGTGGGCGGGAATCTTCTTGCAACCGTGACTGTTGTTGCGTCTTGTTGAGGAACCTCGTTCAAACATTGTCACACTCTATCATTGCTATTACCAAAAGACAAATGGCAAAAAACCTCTTAAGACACAGTACTTTAACAGTCTAATTTTGCTATCTAGATTACTGAAGGTTATGTAGGTTGGTGGGTGTGCAACCTCCTCCATTTGCTAAGAGTTCTATGACCATTCCTACCGGATTTGTCCTTTTTTCTTTTTCTTTCTTTCTTTCTTTCTTTCTTTCTTTCTTTCTTTCTTTCTGTCTTTCTTTTGTTTTCTGCAATTTTTCCTTTCTTTTTTTTCTTTTTTTCTTAATGTTGTTTTTTTCCTGTAATCATTATTTCATAACCGGCCACCGCTATCACTGCTTGCAGTTATATTTAGAACTGTTGTTGCTCTCTGTCTGTTCTCCGGGGTTATTCTTAAAGCAACATCCAATGTACTGCCAACACCTACAAATCTTAACAAATGGGACAGATAATCTCAAACACATAATGTCTGGTTGCAAGACTAGCTTTACTCAAGGACGATATACCTGGCGCCACAATCAGGTACTAAAGTGCTTGGCCGGAGCAATAGAGCATAGGCGCTCAATAGTTAATGCCCTGCCAAGTTTACAATGTAAAATTGATCAACACTTGGGGGCCCAAGTTTTCATTTTGATTTTAGGGTTGCATTTTATATTTAATCTTTCAAAGATCTGAGCGTTCCATGTTTCAATCCAGCAGCTGGAAGTGGGTATAAGGTATTTTCATAAATATTGAAGTTAGGATTAGTTAGGGTAACATTGGAAGAATAATATCCCAACTGTCTGAGCATTCCATGTTTCAAGCCAGCAGTTGGAGGTGTGTGTAGGGTATTTCTTCTTTTTGATAACCTGGCTGTGCCGACAGCGGATATAGAGGGGGGAGGCTCTGAGGTGTCATTGCTTTATAAGCCTACTGGAGGCGTTGTGGGCTCAAATTAACAAAACGTCCGGGATGGAGCGTGCCCACTTGAAAGCCCGAATGACGTATCTGCTCTCAACCCAAATCCATTCTAAATATAGATTTTTGAAGCGCTGATATTGGAGTATGGCATAATGGATATTATAACATTGTATCCTGTGTATTTTGAAAAAAAATGTGTATTGTCTCCAAGCAATTGAAAAAGTTCAATTTAATTCCGTGTATAGAGTTGTGAAAAATTACCAGCAGGTTTTCTTTTTAGTGCCGATTTAAATAAATTGTTAAAAACTGTAATTGAAAAGTTTACACAAGTTTGCGGAGTTCAATCAGAAATCTCAATGACAGCTACAAGTGTTTTATGTAACATGGAATAAACATTTTACAAAGAAAATAGTTCCTTGCTATCAAATATTTTGCAATCTAAATTACAACCCTTAATTTAAGTGTTTGTCCATGTGAATACTGTACTTTACACAATCACTACTAGTTTTTCCCTTACTGCTGTCAACAAAGATATTTTGATACCCTACAGTGCCAAAATTCACATTCAGAGTAAAACTATATTTACAGACAAAAGATATACAATGAATGTGATGTGTCGCAAACAGACAACAATCAAAATAAGGTCTCTGATATGGACTAATGCTAATGTCAAAATGGCATTTTATTTACCACTATAGTTGTCCAAAATGCATAGACCCTGAAATCATTCCAGAGAAACATTTCTATTACCATAATAAATAAGTCATGAAATTGTCAAACTAAACAAGTAATTTATACACATATCTACAAAACAGTAACATACATTTAAATATTGACACATATTGTGGAAACAATAATTGTTTTATCTAAGGTATCTGTTTTAGAGTTTAGAGGACATTCCACAGGTGGCACTGTATGGAAGACAGTTCAAATTTTCTACAGGTATGATAAGGAGTACTCTCAAGCTTCAAAGGAATTGAAAGAGGTGTATTAGGGCAGCATTCTCAACATTTTTAAAAGGTTCATTTAGTGTTCTGGACTGTGGACATACTTCTTGCACAAGGGTCACCAGCTCAACATGCAAATGAAAGTGGCTGGAGAGCCTTTCCATACATGACGGAGTATGGAGATGAGGATGGAGAAGTCAGATAGCCAGCTGAAGCTTTGTCAGGTTCCTCTGGTGCATGTTGTGGTGTCTCACTAACTCATCGGAGCGGGCAAACTTCTTCTGACAGTTTGGCCACCTGCAGTTAAACGGTTTCTCACCTGTAAAAATCAGTGAGAAGGATGATGACGTGGAGGTGGATGTGGAAGGAGACACAGAAATTAGTGTGTATATATATATATATATATATATATACATACAGTACTGTGCAAAAGTTTTAGGCAGGTGTGAAGTCTTTAAAGTTAGGAAAATATATAAATATAAAAATATAAATGTTAATTGTTTATTTTTGATCAATTCATAAAATACAAAGTGAGGACAACGCAAATCTGTATCAAATCAACATTTGGTGTGACCACCCTTAGCCTTCAAAACAGCATCTTGTGCCTAAAACCTATGCACAGTACTGTACATATGTATGTATGTATGTATATATAAATATATATATATATATATATATATATATATATATACAGTACTGTGCAAAGGTTTTAGGCAGGTGTGATGTCTTTAAAGTTAGAAAAAAAATACATAAAAGGATAAATGTTAATTGTTTCTTTTTTTTATCAATTCATAAAATACAAAGTGAGGGAAAAGCAAATCTGTATCAAATCAACATTTGGTGTGACCACCCTTCGCTTTCAAAACAGCATCCCCTGCCTAAAACTTATGCACAGTACTGTATATATATACATACATATATATAAATTTCTTCCGATATTTCAACCATAATTTTTAAAAGTGCTTAGCCTTGGTCTGCTTGCAATCACATTTCCATTGGCATAGACGGTGCAAGATAAGTGTCTAAAATACCTTTAAAACTGCCTCTGTAAATGATATCTTCTTGTAAGCTAATTACTTCAATGTTTTTATTACGTGATACGTCAGTGATAATGCATCACATCTTGTTATCGCAAATTCATTATTAATATTATTAGCATGGACTCACGATAGCTCTACGAGTCAAACCAAGTTGATCGTAATTCACTAGATTCCACTGGCTCTTGGAATAAACATTGACAAGACACGTATTTGTTTAACGTTAAAATAATTGTGGTGACTTGAATCGGACAGCAAATTGAACCAAAGTTAGCTAGCCTAAAGTGAGTTGCTATGAGTATGACACTGACTGGCACCATTTTATTTAGCTTATGATAGCTTGCTGGAATACTGCAAAACAAACATCTTTAATGTCAAAATTAAGACACTGCCTGGCTAAAACGTATTAAGGGTTCCCCACAATGCATACGCGTCGCTGTTAAAAATATTTTTTTAGTTTTGATTTAGTGAACTCTTAACCGTCACAATTTGGATATGGAGTTAAGTTATTTCCATGTATGTTATACGATATGGCCATGGTGTGAATAACTTTGATGGTGTAATTTAGCTGCAGTATCTCAAAGGCCACGGAGACTTCCTTACTTTGAATCTTAGCTCTGTGCAAAGGCGTTTGACTATAGAGACTAACGTTACAAATAACGACCGCAAAGGGAGAGATAGAGTTAAGGCGGAATAAGTTCTTCATAAAGCTTTTTACATCGCCCGAGTTAGTGGACTCTCCATAGCTCTACATCAAGCAAGGTTATCCACCAGCACTTGGGCTAATTGTAAGACACTGCATACTGAATGTGAGTTAAGTTGTATTTGTTTAACGTTAAAAAATAATTGTGGTGACTTGAATTTGATAGTGAACGCTAACCTTCACAATTTGGATGTTAACATTATTTCCATGGAGTCAAACGTTAGCTTGTCTTAAGTTAAGACACCATAAATGATAGCTTACTGCTAATACTGCAAATTAGCATTAGGTTAGGACTTGAGATACGATCGCCAGATGCCTTAAAATGAAGGTTGACCTAACACGAGGACGTAGGGGAGTCCGTTGACGGTTGCAACACTTTTTGCATTTCTCTGTTACTCACAGACTAATTGACATAGACCAGCCAAACTTGTATATATTAAACTTATATCTGTCTTCTAATTACCCATACAATTTAAAGATGACTACATATGACCTATAGTTCACAATATTTATATGAATGGAAGAAGTCAGATGTTTCAACTGGCCCCAAATGGGCCTTTACACTTGTGTTCGGGTCAGTGCTATCCACCAACACGCGAGGACGTAGTAGTGCTGCAGCGGTTATTTTAGAAGGCTGGCCACCCGCACGGCCTGCTTGCTGATGGTTGAAACGCAATCACATTCGCATTTTCTCATGGAAATTTATTTTCTAGTTATTATTATTACTCTTAGGCCTATTTTTGTTGCCTTGTTACGCAGTCTTGACCCAATCGATTCCATTCCAGTGCCCACATGTCTTAGGTATTGCAGTCTATTGCACTTACATACAGCTAAGTGATTGGTTCACGTGTAATATTTTTAATTACTATTTTTAATCGATTTTTGGCCCCATTGAAATTAATGGGGAGAGGGTTTGACTGGGATCGAGATTTCAATATACCACCATCTAGCGTTGATGTTATGTAATTGCAAGTTGTTACGTTAGTAGGCTATACTGACTGTCTTGGCTTGTTAACTGCATGAATGAATGACTCCGTCATGTGATTCATATATAACAGTCATATGGTGTTATCCTTCAGTTTTATTATTATTACTATTATTATTAGCCACATTTTTCTGCACCTAACTACGGTGCATTTTGCTTCCATTGCAACGCCAAAATGTCAGTTCCAATGCCACAGACTGCGCTTGTACACAGCTAATTAATCTGTCCACTAGTTATTTTTTAATTGCCTCTTTTACACGCTTTATTTGCCCATAGACAATGAATGGGAAGAGGGTAAAACTTGAGGGGAGCTGGAATGAAGGACCAAGATGAATCATACCCTTGTGTATAGTCATCTAGTGACCGCAATAGAATGAATACATGTATGTTAGTCAACATTTTATTGCGGTCACTAGATGGCAGTATACACAAGGGTATGATTCGGCAGTACACACAAGGGTATGATTCATCTTGGTCCTTCATTAGGGGTGTCAGAAGTGGGATAGCTAACTCATAAATAACAAAAACTCTGCGCCAACAGTTCAGGACATCTGCACTAATGCGCCTGTGAGTATATGTGAAGGCGTCACCGTATCACTAATTATTCCATAGTGAGTTAGCTAGTTTCTCGTTAGCAATAGATGCTTCCCCTCTCCTGCTGTAATAAACGACAATTGCATGGTTTTTCATGCTCACTAGCAATGTAGCAAATCAAGATGTGAGCGTTATTGAAATAATAACTGCTTACAATACAATGCAAACCACAAGGCATGCCGCATTGACTGTCAACACTGTGTAGTGAACTAAAGACGACAAAGGTATTGTACAAAGGACAACACTAGATATAATTTTGACATTATGGGACATCATATGCTAAGCCATGTCAGCTTTCAAGTTTATCAAGAGAATTGACATTGTGTGCTTGCATGTAGCCAAGTGATAGTTTCACGTGTTATTGCCTTATCATTTTTAATCGGTATTTTGCACCCATGCATTGAACTGAATAGAGAGCGCAGTAGGCCTACATGTTCCATCTGTATGATTGTGGCGGTCATCGTTCAGTCTTGTTAGATATAAACTTATCTGGAAAACGTTATATAATAGGCCTTTGTGTTTACAGTAGCCCTGTTGAAGTGTTGGAGAAATAACGATGGTGGATCTAGTTATGGATCTAGATCTTGTTTTAGAAATACAGTTAGCTGTTAGGATGAATAGAAGATATTCCATTACATTGTCATAAAATGCATTCTAATAAAACAGAGCAGTCCATTCCGCATAAACCGCGCCTTCAGAATATCGCCCATTTCCCATAAACTAGTTTATTTCTACAATGATTCTGGTAATTTATAGTGTGTTGAAATGCACGTGAAAGAAGAAAATAATGCTATAAAGTTATAATGCCCAAGCTATTACAGGAAGAGTTTTACACGCTATTTGGCTGACCCTTGATCCACTTTGTTTAAACTCTACTGTCATTGTGGATAGTCTGAGTGATTTTAATTCTTATTAAATTGATTTAATACATGTGCAAACATATAGTGCTTAGAGAAAAAAAACTAAAACTAAACGTTAGTAGGCTACTTAGTCATTGTATATGTCCGCCATTAAATTATGAAGGAGCAGCACTGCCAATATAGCAAAGATCCCGTGGCCTCCCCAGTTCCGGCGCCACTGCAGCAGTAAGCGACCCCTGTTAACAAATAGGGTCTGGACTGCAGTACACTTGTGCGTGCTAAGTGCGCTACACATAGGCGGTCAGTCTAATAACTGTGACGCATCACATCGCATTTGCTCAGGGAAATGCATTTTCTAGTTGATATTGTCATTCAACGTGAAATGTTTATAATAAACACGATTTTAACTGCATGCACTTAGTTTTTTCATTGCTGAGACCACAGTTGAATTGGGTATATAATGTTCCAAAGGTTACTCTAGCTGTTATTTGTTAAGTTATTAACATCAAGCGGCGTGTGCACGTACATATACAGTGCATCCGGAAAGTATTCATACCCCTTCACTTTTTCCACATTTTATTATGTTACAGCCTAATTCCAAAATTGATTAAATAAAACATTTTTCTCAAAATTCTACACACAATACCGCATAATGACAAAGTGAAAAAAGTTTTTTTGAATTTTTTGCAAATTTATTAAAAATAAAAAACTAAAATATCACATGTACATAAGTATTCACACCCTTTGCTGTGACACTCAAAATTGAGCTCTGGTGCATCCCGTTTCCACTGATCATCCTTGAGATGTTTCTACAACTTGATTGGAGTTCACCTGTGGTAAATTCAATTGATTGGACATGATTTGGAAAGGCACACACCTGTTTATATAAGGTCCCACAGTTGACAGTGCATGTCAGAACACAAACTAAGTTATGAAGTCCAAGGAGTTGTCTGTAGACCTCCGAGACAGGATTGTATCGAGGCACAGATCTGGGGAAGGGTACAAAAAAATGTCTGCAGCATTGAAGGTCCCAATGAGCACAGTGGTTTCCATCATTCGCAAATGGAAGAAGTTTGGAACCACCAGGACTCTTCCTAGAGCTGGCCGTCCGGCCAAACTGAGCAATCGGGGGAGAAGGGCCTTGGTCAGGGAGGTGACCAAGAACCCGATGGTCACTCTGACAGAGCTCCAGTGTTCCTCTGTGGAGATGGGAGAACCTTCCAGAAGGACAACCATCTCTGCAGCACTCCACCAATCAGGCCTTTATGGTAGAGTGGCCAGACAAAAGCGACTCCTCAGTAAAAGGCAAATGACAGCCCGCATGGAGTTTGCCAAAAGGCACCTCAAGGACTCTCAGACCATGAGAAACAAAATTCTCTGGTCTGATGAAACCAAGATTGAACTCTTTGGCCTGAATGCCAAGCGTCATGTCTGGAGGAAACCAGGCACTGCTCATCACCTGGCCAATACCATCCCTACAGTGAAGCATGGTGGCGGCAGCATCATACTGTGGGGGTGTTTTTCAGCAGCAGGAACTGGGAGACTAGTCAGGATCAAGGGAAAGATGAATGCAGCAATGTACAGAGAGATCCTTGATGAAAACCTGCTCCAGAGCGTTCTGGACCTCAGACTGGGGCGAAGGTTGACCTTCCAACAGGACAACGACCCTAAGCACACAGCCAAGATAACAAAGGAGTGGCTTTGGGACAAGTCTGTGAATGTCCCTGAGTGGCCCAGCCAGAGCCCAGACTTGAACCCGATTGAACATCTTTGGAGAGATCTGAAAATGGCTGTGCACCGACGCTCCTCATCCAACCTGATGGAGCTTGAGACGATCTGCAAAGAAGAATTGGAGAAACTGCCCCAAAATAGGTGTGCCAAGCTTGAAGCATCATACTCAAGAAGACTTGAGGCTGTAATTGCTGCCAAAGGTGCTTCAACAATGTATTGAGTAAAGGGTGTGAATACTTATGTACATGGGATATTTTATATATATTTTTTTTATATATTTGCAAAAAATTCCCAAAAACTTTTTTCACTTTGTCATTATGCGGTATTATGTGTAGAATGTTGAGAACATTTTTTTATTTAATCCATTTTGGAATTAGGCTGTAACATAATAAAATGTGGAAAAGGTGAAGGGGTATGAATACTTTCCGGATGCACTGTAAACTGAGGAATTATAAAGCTCTTTCAACCTTTTAATACATAGTATTTGCACAAAATGATTAGTCACTGCCTTTCTATTTTGTTAGAGTGAATTGTCATTCATATCAACTCATAGCATAATTATATTGGACATAAGTACATAGAGAAGAAATGGGGAAAAAAAAGTGTACGCACTTGTTTTACCTGTATGAGTCCGAGTGTGAGTCTTAAGGTGGTCAGAGCGAGAGAACTTTCTCTGACACGTCTCGCATTGGAAAGGTTTCACTCCTAAACACACACACAGTACGAGCATGCCAACACAACAACAGCAAACATACACAAAACAGTTACACAAACGAGGAGAGAGAGCGAGAAGAGCACAGGCCAAGAGCAATTCCGAGGAGTTACTGGTTCAGAATTCTAAACCCAAATCCATATTATCATTTGATATCCTATTTCTGTGTGAAAGATTGTGTTTGTATGCCACAAGCCAGGTCTATCTTGTAGATCGGTATACTCTAAATGTACTTTAATATATTAAAAATAACTAGAGGCCTAAGCTAGAGCTCATATTGGCCTTTTTTTGCAGAGGATTGGTCAAAATGACAGTAGAAGAGAGAGGGCTACTGCTAGAGCTAGAGTAGAAAGATAAAAAAAAGAGGATGGGTTGAAACCTGTGTGTCTCCTCTGGTGTCTCTTGAGCTGGTCGGAACGTGAGAACCTTCGTCCACAGTCAGTGAAGTCACACTGGTAGGGCTTCTCACCTAGGCATAGCCAACATGTCACAACATGAGAACCCTTCTTCCCAAAATTTTAAAGTGAGTGGGCACATACACTAGGTCTTCCCATCACATCTTTCCATACGAGTTCCACGCCAGTTTACCCAGGATTACCCAAAATTAGGCTGAAACATTTGATAGTTCTGTTTCCATTATTATTAATTTTTATACAACTTTGTTTAACAATTTATATATAATTATTTTTTATTATAATTATATCTAATTAATAATTGTATATATTGTATAATTATTTTAAAAAAAAATTGTATAACTGTAAAAGAAAAAAATGTATTATTGCATAGATCATTTTTTTTTGTAAATGTAAGAATTTGTTTGTAATTTCATACCGATAAAACACTACTGAATTAAATCTAATTAAAGTGACTATCTTGTTTGTCTAAAGTGTTTGTATTTAACAGTTAAATTGTTTTCAATAAACTTCCAATGTCTGCAGTCACATACGACCGTTAATGACAATGAAGGAAGTACACGTTGACCTTTAGAAACAGTCAGGTTCTATTAATTACAATGAAGGAAGTACACGTTGACCTTTTGAAACGCTCAGGTTCTATTAATGACAATGAAGGAAGTACACGTTGACCTTTAGAAACGCTCAGGTTCTGTTAATGACAATGAAGGAAGTACACGTTGACCTTTAGAAATGCTTAGGTTCTGTTAATGACAATGAAGGAAGTACACGTTGACCATTGCAAATGCTCAGGTTCTATTCTAGGGTTCTTCCATGATTCTTTTGTTTCTTACCTGTGTGTTTTCGGCTGTGCATCTGCAGGTGGGACAGTTTAAAGTAGCGCTTATTGCAGCCAAGGTAGGCACACATGAATGGTCTCTTTTCAGTGGTCTCTGAGCGAACTATTGTCGGGCCGATACTGGGCACCCGACGGACATCCTGGGAATGGCAATCACACACACACGCACACACACACACACACACACACACACACACACAAATATGCACAAAATTTCTCATCGTACACAAACACTCAAACACAAAGATGCACAAACACAAAAGTACACACACACTGATACATAAACACACAACCACACAAATATGCAAAACATATAAATACACACCTGTAAATATACATATGCACAAAGACCCAAGTAAGTATCCACACACACACAAAAAAATATCACACACAAAATTATGAAAGAAAACTAAATAAAAACAAAAACATAGTAAAGATATCTACAAAACGTGGTCAATTAAACCCATCAAGCTTGTTATAAATGGTGTGTGATTATCAGGCGTGTGGGGCTCATTAGATGGGAATTAGCAGTGAAACGAGCTGGCCGCTGATGGACTCTGAATGGGGCTGTTAGTTACGGTTGTTAGGCAGGCCCCATCCACACTCCCCATAACCTCTGCTCTCTGTCTCCCTTTGCTTTTCTCTGGCTTCCTAGCCCTCCCTCCATCACCACGCTTTCCCCTTCTACGTCAATGATCTCCTCATGTTACTCCTCCTCCTCCTGTCCCCATCTGCTCTAGAGCTCTCCACTATTTAGTAGAATGAGATTGGAGGCTCAAAGGTCCCTCTCACTGTCATTAATAGTTATCTGCTATTGTTAGGTAAATAAGCTAACTCTGTTACAGCCAAAACAAAAGTTATTTATTAGGTTACTAAACTTACTCTATCACAAAAAAGAGACTAAGGCAGGACTCCAGACTAACTTTTTACCCTGGTGGCAGTGCTGCCACTAAGTTTTTCAATTAGTGGCAGTAGATACTTTGTGCAGGAGAAGGCCATTGCTACTACAAGGCAGTGTTGTGCTAGTTACTGGAAATTTGTAATTAGTTAGTTACTCTTTACCTCTTCAAAAAAGTAACTAAATTACTTTACTGATTACTCCCTTAAAAAATGCAATGTGTTACTAACGTTCGTAACTTTTGCGTTTCCCAATTTACTCAAGCTCTGAAGTTCAGGCTTTATTTTTTATCCCACACTGCTAACTTGTGATCGTTCTGTGGTACTTTCTATTAGCTAATAGGCCCCAATATATACATATATTTTAAAACAGCAACACAAATAATAATCTAATAAACCATGAATTGTTTACTAAGCAATTGAATAAACCACACACAAAATATTTGTTCAACTTATTTATTCTAATCTCAAATGGCCAACCAACAAGCCTCAAAACTCACGGCTTACATTGCCAGCTCAAAATAATATTCCCACATTCAAAGCGGGCGAAATATGATGATAAAGGTTTCACAAAATTCTCAGCAATGCACGTTATTTAAGTTTAAAGAAACAATATATTTCCCGTACTGTTTGTGTCCAAGCCACCCTCCAGATCAGCCGAGCAAACAGTACGTTTTGTTCAAGCTGGTACCTTTGCTGTGACTTTAGCTAGCCAGTAAGCCAAGTTTACCTAGCTAACAACTACAAGTAGCCTACGACCACTAAAGTCGAGCGCTTAACAAATGTTCATTACAAGTTTAGTTACCACAGTTTCCTCCAGAACCAAAATGTATGAATTTAGAATACCAGAGGCACCCCTAAAAAGTATTAATACGTTATGAAACATACTAACATTAGCAAACCCTAAATAGCATGTGTGGTTCGCTGTAACCTTCTTCCTCACGCTAATGAAATAACTTTGAGGGGGCATAAGAATGAGGGCTATATATAACAGTGAGCTCCCAAACTGAACGCAGAAATATAAACAGGAAAGAGTCACATTTGAGCATAAACAGTGAAGAGTGACCAGGAGGCAAATTATTTTTTTTTAAATAACATTTGCTAGCAGTAAAATGCACAATATAGGGGAAAATAACAATAACTAGTAACAGCCCCATTTACATTTTCAGTAACTGTAATTTAGTTTCTCAAATGTGAATAATAACGTGTTACTTTACTAGTAACCGCAAATAGTAGTGAAATTACGGCAATGCGTTACTTTGTAACGCATTAGTCCCAACAGTGCCACTGGGAAATATGGCGGCTCAGTGGTTAGCACTGATGCTTCCTGGGTTCGAACCCCAGCCAATCCAGGTCCTTTCTGGGTGGAGTTTGCATGTTCTCCCCGTGTTTGTGTGGGTTTCCTCCCACCACCATGGAATATGTTAGCGCTAAGCCTCACGTCAGTGCCCAGACCGAGGCACAGGCATAGAACTGGAGTTGGTCAATTGCCTCCTAGAGAACTGGAACAGTAGCTATGCTTCGAATTGTGCAATATTAATCAAATTATTAAATAGTTGTTGTTTTTTTGCTAACGTTAGCCTATATTAACTAACGGCTTTAGCCTTCAGCCACTAGCCAGACCAATATGCAATAGCGGCGCTGCTCCACAAGTCAGGCCAAGTCTTGGTGAGAAACACTCAAAGTTCTGCTGAGAAGGAGTACAAGTTTTGGTTAGACTGACTTTGACGTCAGTCTCATCACCACTTGTTTTCAAATTGTGACGAGACTGACAGCCAACTGAGAATGAGACCATCTTGTGGTGAGATCGAAACCAACTTTTAGTTATACTGACTTTGAAAACAAATCATGATGAGAATGACGCCAGGTTTTGACGAGAATGGATACAACTTTTCGTTAAACTGACTTTGAAAGCAAGTTTTAGCGACAATGACCACAAGTTTTGATGAGATTGATACAAAGAACGACTGAGACTGACACATGTCCTAAAATGTACACCGTAAGTAGCCTATTAGTAATCACATAATATTAGTTTCACAAACAATCATTCAAAAAGGTTAATTTTAGGTTCTCCGTTGTTTACACTTTATGTTATTGATATGTCTGTCTCTGTAGAAGACAGAAAAGCACATTTCTATCCATATACCATTCTTTATGCTTGTACAACGTCTATAGAGCAAGCAATGTCCAACCTTCAAGTGGATTTATTTGTGTACAGAAATGGTTGAGAGATCTGCAATCTTGTTTTTTACCCCTCTTATTGTTTTAATGTATATTTTTTTATTCCACTTACAGTGCTGTGCAAAAGTATTTGCCCCATTACAGATTTCTTCTGTTTTCGCTTTTTTGTCACACTTAAATATTTCAGATCATCAAACAAATTTTAATATCAGACAAAGATAACCTGAGTCAATACAAAAGCTGTTTTTAAATGATGATTTCATTTATTAAGGGAAAAAAGCTATCCAAACCAACCTGGCCCTATGTGAAAAAGTAATTGCCCCCCCTTGTTAAATCATGAATTAACTGTGATTAACCATATGTTTGGAAAGCTGAGTTCAATTTCACTAGCCACACCCAGGCCTGATTACTGTCAGAACTGTAGAATCAAGAAATCACTTAAATAGAACCTGTCTGACAACATGCAGTAGGCTAAAAGATCTCAAAAAGCAACACATCATGCCCCGATCTGAAGAAATTCAAGAACAGATGAGAAACAAAGTCATTGACATCTATCAGTCTGGAAAGGGTTACAAAGCCATTTCTAAGGCTTTGGGACTCCAGCGAACCACAGTGAGAGCCATTATCCACAAATGGAGAAAACATGGAACAGTGGTGAACCTTCCCAGGAGTGGCCGGCCTACCAAAATTACTCCAAGAGTGCATCGACTCATCCAGGAGGTCACAAAAGAACCCAGAACAACATCTAAAGCACCGCAGGCCTCACTTGCCTCAGTTAAGGTCAGTGTTCATAATTCAACAATAAGAAAGAGACTGGGCAAAGATGGTATCCATGGGAGAGTTCCAAGGCGAAAACCACTGCTGACCAAAAAGAACTCAAAGGCCCGTCTCACATTTGCCCAAAAACATTTTGATGATCCCCAAGACTTGGGAAAATATTCTGTGGACTGACGAGACAAAAGTGGAACTTTTTGGAAGGTGTGCGTCCCATTACATCTTGTGTAAAACTAACACAGCATTTCAGGAAAAGAACATCATACCGACAGTCAAACATGGTGGTGGTAGTGTGATGGTCTGGGGCTGCTTTGCTGCTTCAGAACCTGGGCGACTTGCCGTAATTTATGGAACCATGAATTCTGCGCTCTACCAGAAAATCCTGAAGGAGAATGTCCGGCCATCAGTTCGTGACCTTAAGCTCAAGCGCACTTGGGTTATGCAGCAGGACAATGATCCGAAGCACACCAGCAAGTCCACCTCTGAATGGCTCAAAAAACCCAAAATGAAGGTTTTGGAGTGGCCTAGTCAAAGTCCGGACTTAAATCCGATTGAGATGCTGTGGCATGACCTTAAACAGGCCGTTCATGCTCAAACCCTCCAATGTGGCTGAATTAAAACAATTCTGTAGAGAAGAGTGGGCCAAAATTCCTCCACAGCGATGTGAAAGACTCATTGCCAGTTATTGCAAACGCTTGATTGCAGTTGTTGCCGCCAAGGGTGGCACAACCATTTATTAGGTTTAGGGGGCAATTACTTTTTCACACAGGGCCAGGTTGGTTTGGATAGCTTTTTTCCCCTTAATAAATGAAATCATCATTTAAAAACTGCATTTTGTATTCCCTCAGGTTGTCTTTGTCGGATATAAATATTTGTTTGATGATCTGAAAAATGTAAGTGTGACAAAGAAGCAAAAACAGAAGAAATCTGTAAGGGGGCAAATACTTTTGCACAGCACTAGATATATAAAATATACAAAATGGTGTGTGATTGTTAAAGCACTTTGTAACATTGTTAAGAAAGTTCTTTACATAGAGCAATAAAGGTATTATTTGTATTTTTATTATTATTACTAGGTTGGCTTTCTATCTTACATCCCCTTTAAAGCACAAATCCATCAATAATAGAACACGCCCACAGTACTTTATTATCCATGAAAGGCCAAAGGTTAATACAGAACGTGGGAAATGAGTTTTTTTTTACTCCAAATAAATGGGACAAGGTACAACAGGATTTGAAACAGAAGCAGTTTGTTTCACTTGACCAATTTAAAGAAGTTGGGGGGTTGACTAATACTCTGGATCGACCAATACACAGTGGCGTAGGGCAAAATCCTGTGCAAACTTCAACATAAATAAAGAAATTGCTGCACAAAACGCTGCATGTAACAACTAGGTACATGTATTATGGCAGATGTTCCCTATAGCCGGATACAATAAATACCATGGCCATAGGCACAAGCAAACCGTAGCTGCCTAACCTAGACTGAGAAAGATATTTTGGTTGCCAGCACAGAACGAACACAATACATAAACGAGCACAGAAAACATAAAAAAATGACAATATACTGTATATAGTATATATATTGTTAGGGGGCCCCCCCAGACACCACTAGCAATAAATCATATTTTTAGGGGTAGACCTTTGTCGGAACCTGATTGATTTAATGGCTCGAGCGCTATAGACAGCTTAGAGAAGGGCCTTATTTACCAAATATCCAATTATAAACTTTAAAACTCCCTATGCATCTATATTTAACCATTTTTTTCAACTTACATTACGTATTGGTCTATTTCCCCCCGTTATACAGCCACAAGGGATTCACCATGGCGAATGCCATGTTGTTGGTCACATGATACGCCAGCTGGTTCAACAGGTTCGAATAAATTAATAAGATAGTTAACAACGTAATAGTTTTTATCCCTAGGCCTATGCAAAGTTCTTAAATTCGTTTTTTCTGCCTTAGTCCCATATGTTCTAGTCTAGAGAGAAACTCCTGTCTAGGGCTAAACCCTAAAAATACGGAAAAAATTATTTCTCCCTAATTTTTATCGCCGAAGTCAGGGGTCCACTTATACACGAGGACGAGGTCGACTTGTACACGCTTAAATACGGTAGTCCATTTACTGGGTTAGGCTTAACCTAATTAATTTTACACAGATTCCTTTCTTTCTCTCTGTTGCCGGATTTATTGCTTTCTCCCTCACATCAATCTCTACCTCCTCCCTTGATAGTTTTTGACCTTCCTATATTTGTTTGTGTGTGTGTATATGATGGTATTTATAAATACAATGTAATGTAAATGTACAATTTAAATGTAAATGTGTTTGTAAATTCTATAGATGTTTAGTGATTACAGTAGTGTCTGTATTTGTGGGGGTAGGGGGGACTGGTGTGTGTGCATGCTATTTGTCTTGACCTTGACCCCGAGAACATTAGTATGTGAGCGGAGAGGGAAAAGAGGAGTGAATGGCCTGAGATTGAACCCTGGAGCCTGACAGATAAATATAGGAATAGCTGAAGAATAGCAGTTGCTAGCCATAGTTTTACTTGCAACTTTACCAAAAACAACCAAATACAAGTATTGCAGTTGTATTTGTTATTTTTTTTAAATAAAGTGTCAATGGGCCGCTTTCCCAATTGCACACACAAAATCACCCCATACGCCTTTGTGTCATTAGAGTCACAGAATGAGCAGGGAGAGAGAAAGAGAACCAGGGAAGACACAGACAGAAATGCAAGCCTAACAATCATCATAAGCTCACACTCACTCATCAGTAAGTCAGGGAGTGTTGGAGAGCTGATGAGAGGCACAGTGGGGCATTTTTCTCAGAGATGGGCAGAATGGACAGCAGGTGAGGTTGTCATTGACATCCAGGTAAGTTACAGAAGCCAGAAGAGCTGTGGCCAAATAATATTCAACTACCTATGTCTCTGGTGCATTAAAATAAGCTTCCAGGCATTTTTGCCAATATTTGACAATTTTCATTAAAAGTGACTGAATAATTAGTTATTTATGGAACTGGCATTCTCTCCTAGATAAAGCTTACTGCATGAGTATTCTGATCTCGTTGACTTTCAAACTCTGAAAGACTAAGAAGAGCAGGATGGTAGTGTGTGCCTACCTGTATTCCCCTGAAGACTCCATGGGTGTGGATACGGTACTGTGCACTACAACTGTAGAGCACGTTGGGATCACTCTCATAGCCCGTCGCATGACTGGAGATGCACACACACATACACATGCATACAGGGAGAGACTTAAACAAGGCATCGATTCACACGATTCAGATTCAGAGCGAAATTGATAAAGGTTAGTGCGCATATATATTGGCGATTCTACAGAAATGGTTCAAATTGCAGTCCTCACCTAAAATAAGTATTTTAAAAAAGAATTAACTTTTTAAACTTTCATGTCTTGATAATGATATGGTCTGTTTAGGAACAATACTTTCATTGTGATACTATGCAATTAGACATTTACAAAATCAGGGTTTATATCGGTGGAGGCTTCTCAGGGGAGGCAAGGGAGGCAGTGCCACCCCAATTGTTTTATAGAAATTATATTTTACATCATAATAATAATTTTGTTCAGGTCATCTATAATATTATCTAAAAAAGTGTAAAAATAAGTTATTAATGCTATCAATTGTGTTAATTGTGTGTTTTATAGGATACCTATGAGAAATTATATACGAAAATATACACACACAACCTGTTTTAACACATTTCAACATGGTCGGAGGTATTGCCTCCGTTGGTTTTTCCTATCTCCAATAGACTTCAATACAAAATGAAAACAATCACAAGTGTTATAATTGCTCTTTTATTGGATGAAATGCAATTAAAAAATTTTCAGGGGAGGCTAGCCTCTGGATGTGCGTCCTGCCATCCTCATAATCCAACGTTAAATTTCACGCATGCGCTTTAGGAGTTAGTGGAGAGATATTTAGTTGAGATAAGTTAAATGCAAAGTGGAGTAGTGGTAGATTTGTCAATACAGAGTTTAAATAATTAAATAAAATTGCGGAAGTTAGTTAAATTTGAAAGGCACACAAGTAAGAAACAAAAATAAATTTTTCTTAATTAAAAATTTGTTAATTTCATCAGTGCCCACCGTGACCAAAATGGCCATGGCCGAGAATGTGGTCGATCGGTTTCTAACTTCTCCTTTTAGTACTTTAGAGTAGGCCTACAGAGAGAAGGTTTGTATTAAAAGGAAGGTGAGATCATTGAACTATCTCTGGTATAACCGAGTGGAGTGGCTGACAGGCAGCGTGATTACAAACTGCCTGTATTGCGGGCCTTGTACACTGTTCTGTACTGTACAGAGGACTTCAATGGGATATGTATGGCATACAGTTTTTATTTATACTATTTAGGGTATGAGTGTAGGCTACCCTGCTGCTTGATGGGTGTTCAGCTTCTTATACAACACATTCATCCACTCCACCTCAGCCCCACCCCAAATCTGCCTCCTCTGACTCAGAAGTCACCAGCCGCCAATGGTTTATATGCTACTTTCTATTGGCAGTTGGCTGTCCCCAACCCAAACCCCTAAATTTCAGTTGTTGAAATTACAGTAAAACATTTGTTTTAATAGTCAAATGTGTTTATCTTCTAAATGGCTATTGCAAGATTAAGTAAGAATACATTTTTATGAAAAAATTATAAATTAAGAAACTTTATGGGAAAATTGCTGTCCCCAAGTTTCCTGTCACTACCGAAACACAATTAGTATTTGTCTGCACACCAAGCGTGATTTTAGCAACACCTCTAAAAGCCAGGAAGTGAGACTGCAACCTTTCATTTAGGTTAGCATAATGAAGAGTTTTGTTTCATTGTTTTGAGGTAAATGTCCTCTGAAATCTGGAAATCAGTGTGTGGTGTGTGGTCATTACCAAACACAAAATTGCTCCAGTGAAGTTAAGAATTTTGTTTAAAATAGTTACATATGTTGATTTTATTAGTGGATATCACTCCAAATATCTATTTGCTAGCCATGTGCATGCTAGCAATTTTGTTTCATGATTAGATTATCTTAAATTTGTCAACTACCTATTTGTCTCCACCAAAACAAATGATACTGTTTCGGTAGCGACATAATGCAAAAATTATTACAGTTGTCACTACCAAAATGCTGTTGTCACTATACCGAAACACGAATTACCTTTTTTTTTAAAAGGATCTCACAAAAACGATGTTGCAATATCAATTCAAATTCTATCATAATGATTGATTAGTTATGCATAATATCATCAATTAGTAATTATGAAGTCAATGTAATGCATTTTGTATATTTTATAAAAAAAATTGCATATGGATTTTTCTTTTGTTGTTTATTATCTATTTAAATTATTTAAAAAAAATCATACAAAATAACTTAATGCTGAAACGAACCAATAACATTTTTCTAATCTAAAACATACAGTATATACATGTTAACAGGCTGTCTCCGGATGACCGAGCTCCTTACCCTATCTCTAAGGCTGAGCCCAGCCACCCTACGGAGGAAACTCATTTCAGCCGCTTGTAATCGTGACCTCATTCTTTCGGTCACTACACACAGCTCATGACCATAGGTGAGGGTTGGAATGTAGACCAACTGGTAAATCGCGAGCTTTGCTTTTTGGCTCAGCTCCTTCTTCACCACAACGGTCCAGTACAACACCCGCATTACTGCTGACGCTGCACTAATCCGCCTGTCAATCTCACGCTCTATTTTACCCTCACTCGTGAACAAGACCACGAGATACTTGAACTCCCTCTCTTGGGGTAACAACTCACTCCCAACCTGAAAAGAGCACTCCACCGTTTTCTGGCAGAGAACCATGGCTTCAGACTTGGAGGTGCTGACTCTCATCCCGACCGCTTCACATTCGGTTGCAAACTGCTCCAGTGGGTGCTACAGGTCACGGTTCTGAAGAAGCCAACAGAACCACATCATCTGCAAAGAGCAGAGAAGCAATTCTGAGGCCCCCAAACCGGACACACTCCTCCCCCCAGCTACGCCTTGAGATTCTATCCATGAAAATCACAAACAGAACCGGTGACCGGGGGCAGCCCTGGTGGAGTCCAACACCCTCTGAAAACGTGTTTGACTTTGTGCCGAGAATATGGACACCGTTCTCACTCCGGTTATAAAAGGACTGGATGGCTCGTAGCAATGGCCCCGGTACCCCATACTCCCATCAGTACCGCACACAGGACTTCCTGGTGGACACAGTCGTATTCCTTCTCCAAGTCCACAAAACACATAGACTGGATGGGCAAACTCCCATGACCCCCCCAACAGCCCCGTGAGGGTTAAGAGTTGGTCCACTGTTCCATGAAAATGGGAACCACCACCCCGGTCTGCCATTCCATAGGTACTGTCCCTGACCTCTACATGACACTGAAGAGGCATGTCAACCAAGACAGCCCAACAATGTCTAGAGCCTTCAGCATCTCAGGGCGAATCTCATTCACACCCGGCGCCTTGCCACTGAGGAGCTTCTTAACTACCTCAGTGACCTCTGCCAGGGATATGGGTGAGGCTTCCTCCGAGTCTTCGAACACTGCTCCCTCCACAGAGGACATGTTGGTGGGGTTAAGGAGTTCCTCAAAGTGCTCCTTCCACTGCCCAACGATATCCCCAGTCCAGGTCAGCAGTTCTCCTCCCTTGCTCAACAGAGCCTGGGCCAAGCCCTGCTTTCACTTCCTGAGCCGTCTAACGATTTGCCAAAACTTCATTGAGGCCAAACGAAAGTCCTTCTCCGACAGGAGGAAGGACACTAAAAAGACTTAGTATCAAAGCCGACATGGGGATGGTAGCAGGGCCGCCTTTACCATATAGGCAAACTAGGCAGCTGCCTAGAGCGGCACTCCCAAAATGCGGCAAATCCGACTCCTTGGAATTTTTCTGCCGCCCGCTCAAGCATGAAGAGTGGTTAGTTGATTTGAATTGAAACAAGCACAGTACCACTAACACACACAAACCGAATGAAATTCTGACCAATCATTTTGCTGTATATAAAAAAAGTAGGGGGGGGGGGGGGGAGTAGACCAGCAAAGTGTTGATTGACTAAGTCCACTGTGACGTTTTTCTCTCTCTCGAGATATAAAATATTAAAGGGAGGGTTCAAACAACACTATAGCTAAAAAAGGTTTAAACAGTTAAGTTATTCCCTGTCATAATGAGAAATATGCGATTTAAAAGGCATAAAACCTTCCCTTTTTTAAATTCTCACGTTTGGTCTACTTTTTCCGGTCTACTTATTATCCGCCACAACGGCCTACGTTTGTTGACTAGAACAGAAGTGACAAGTTAGCGAGTCATCGGTAATAAAAAAATTCTAAAAGACAAAAACTATCTGACTGGGAGTATAAGAAAAATACTTCATAAAGAACAAAACGCCTCAAGGTTTAAAGATGATTTGATATTAAAGCTGGCCGAGTTGTGGTAGTCTTTTCCTGCATGTGTGTTTATAGGACACCAAATGTGTTCTATATGGTGTGTGTGTTTTGCTCACTTGATATAATATTGTGCAAAATCCATATTTGTAGATTTATTAGATTGTGTGGTAAGCTGTAGTCTAGTATATGTAAATGTAATAATGGACATATTGAGTGTTTCCGTGTAATTTGCACCATTGTGAGAAATTACGCTTTTATGGGCAGCAGGCGATTTTGTGCAATTATAATAAAGGGGGTGGTGTGTTTTACAGACGTGACACAGGAAAGTTGGGCTCCAGTTGCTGTTGTCAATACATTGTTGCAATCATCTCGGAGATAAAAGCTCAGCTTAATGTACTGCTTTGAATTTGAATTGTATTCCCTCTTATTTTATGTCCTACATCGTAGAACAGTAACATGTTTCGTAGTAGGCTACATGCCTATGTGCGCGCGCCTGCCATTTAATTTGTTCAGCGTGAACCATACACAGCCTGCCACAGCGAAGAAACATTCGTAGGTGGAGCGGCAAAATTTGATCTTGCCTAGAGCGGCATATTGTCTATGGACATCCCTGGACTGTAGGCACTGTGAATCCTTTTGATGCTTAATTACAAACATGGGAAGAATATTGTGAGATGTTGAATTTTTTTTTCATGGCAAATGATATTGAGGAAGCTGAAAAAGGTTATTTTGTTGAGTTGTGTAGGAGCAAATACACATAGTCCATTAAGAACAGAGTGCAATTTGACGGTGGTGATGGCAGGGATTTCCCTGGCTCTGGTATTTCTGTCCCTGGCACTGCCATGTAAATATCCATACCCAGCAGGGACGATACCCTGGCCCTGCCACCTCCAACCTCCGTGGCTTGGATCTTACCATCTCCGATCATCAAGCAATACTCTTTGATGTTAAAATACCGGCCATAAGGAGACAAGAGCAGCGCTCCTTTATTTATAGAAACATCAAAAATATTAACCCTGCCTGCCCTTGCTAGCAAACCCGGAATGCAAATCCTCCCCCTGCCTCTGACTTCCTCTGTTGATGACCATGTACTGCATTATAATACCCTGTTCTCTTCTACCCTGGACTCACTTGCTCCCCTCAAGTCAAGAAAGGTGTCATTCTCCCAACCTGCTCCCTGGTATACTACTGAGCTTTGTTCTATGAAGGCTAAAGGTCGTCAGCTTGAAAGACTTAAAAAAAAAAAAACTAAACAAAACTAGTCTTACTGTTCATGTTGAAATCTATATAGATCATGTCAAAACATAAGGATGCACTCTATCAGGCCAAAAATAAATATTACTCTGATCTCATTGACAAGGGCAAAACTAATCCTAGAAAACTTTTCAATACGATCAATCAATTGCTGTGTCCACTGGATAACTCCTCCCTTTTCTACAGACGTCTGCACCAGGTTCCTAGATTTTTTCCGATCAAAGGTTGAAGCTATTCATGACCAGCTCCAGCCTTCAACCATGCCAGCTACTCTGTTGCTGGCTGTAGCCACTAAAATGCCCCTGCCTGCAAAATGCAACCGCAATGCTTTCAAACCTGTTGATGCTGCGATTATCTCTGCTCTGGTCTCTCGATCAAAATCATCTACCTGCACACTTGACCCTTTGCCCACTTCACTAGTCAACTTCTGTCTGCCCACTCTGTGCCCCCTCATTGTGGACATTGTAAACACCTCCACCACGACTGGCTCTGTCCCTCCGGAGCTGAAGATGGCTGTGGTCACCCCTATCCTCAAAAAGCAGGGTTTGGACCCGGAGTCTCTCAATAGTTATCGGCCTATATCCTACCTTCCATTCATTAGCAAAATCCTGGAGTGCACTGTAGCTGCTCAACTACAGTCCCATATGTCTTATCATGAGTTGTACGAACCAATGCAATCTGGGTTCCGGGCAAAACACAGCACAGAAACGGCATTGGTCAAGGTCATCAATGATCTTTTCCTGTCAGCAGACTGGCAACCTAACTCTGCTGATCCTTCAAGACTTCTCAGCAGCCTTTGATACCGTCTGTCACACCATCCTCCTTGACCACCTGGATAGGCTGCAGGGCATCACTGGTGCTGCCCATGCATGGTTTAGGTCGTATCTATCTGGCAGGTACCATCGGGTGGCTCTAGGAAAGGCCTAGTCCTCCCGTGCACCAGTCTGCCAGGGTGTACCGCAGGGATTGGTCCTCGGGCCTATCCTGTTCAATATCTACATGCTTCCCCTGGGACAAATAATTAGCAAACATGGACTCAATTTCCACTACTTTGCAGACGACACCCAGCTCTACATACATACCAAACCCAAAACAAACCTCCCTACCCCCTCACTCACAAACTGCCTACTTGATATAAAATCCTAGATGTCCCAACATTTTTTGAAGCTTAATAGTAGTAACACAGAGATGATGATTGTGGCTCCTCAGGCTCTGCTAAAAAAGGTTGGTGATGTTGTCCTCACCATTGACGGCTCCTCTATCTACTCCTCTGCCAAGGTCAGAAATTTACGGTGTGGTTTTGGATTCCATCCTCTCCATGGAACCTCATATAAAAGCTGTCACCAAGTCTGCCTTCTTCCATCTGAGAAACATCTCCAGACTCAGACCACTAATAACGGATGCAGTTGCTGAAGCATTAATTCATGCTTTTGTCACCTCACGCCTGGATTATTGCAATGGTGTCCTATTTGGTACATCTAATAAGGCCCTGGATAGGTTCCAGTATATACAGAACTCAGCTGCAAGGATTCTAACTCGCTCTAAACCTTGGCAGCATATCACTCCCACTCTTCTGCATCTGCATTGGCTCGCATTTCCTTCAACATTTTACTTCTCACTTATAAATCTCTTCATGGGCTAGCCCCTTCCTACCTCTCTGACCTCCTCCAACTCTACACGCCTTCTCGTACCCTCCACTCTTCTGACACTGGTCTCCTCACCACCCGCAAAACCAGACTCAGCTCCATCGGTTACAGAGCGTTCTATGCTGCTGCTCCGATTCTCTGGGATTCCCTTCCCCCTGCGATTCGAAACTCTGACTCCATTAACATTTTTAAATCCCGCCTCAAAACCCACTTGTTTTTCTAAGCTTACACCTAGTTTGTTCTCTTTGACTTATTTTTTTTATGTTTCCTGCCTCAATTCCCCAGTATCTGTTTTATGTATATTAAATTTCAAATGTTATATTGTACTATTTTTGTATATATTTGTATACAGTATATTGTTTCTACATTCTATGCCATGTACCTTGGGTGTGTAGAAAGGCACCTATAAAATTAAATGTATTATTATTATTATTAGACATTAGATAGTCTTCAAATAGGAGCTTGGAACACTTAAAGGTCTGAAAGTAAAGATCTATGGGCCTGATTCACAAACCATTGTTAAGAACAGTTTTCTTCTTAAAACCCACTTCACGAAGATTCTGACATTCACCAATGTTAATTTGGGATTTGTTCTTGTGTAAGAACGGAATCTACGCACTCGAGCATACTTAAGCACATCTGAGGGATGGAATGTTCATTCAAAATAATTTGTTGTTAAGTTTCCTTGCATTCTACAGTTGTAAAATGTTATTGGATTTAAACTACAATATGTTTTTATCATTGACTCGCTGGTACAGCGAGTCCACAACGGGCCAAAAACATTTAAGCCCAACCCAGACCGGCCCGGCCAACTAGTGGGCCAAATATTTAGCACGGACCAAATTTGTTATCTAAATTTCCGACCCCAACCCGACCCGAGTCTCTGTTCTGCAACTAAACTCGCGTGAATAAAGGAAAGCGGACACAACTCGCTTGAATAAAGGAAAGCAGACACAAGCTGGATAGCGGACTGTGAGGAAATAAGAAAACATACACAATAACTTAATGGCTGTGTATTAATATATTTCTGTCAGCTAACAATACTTTTCAAAGGTAAAAATAGAAAATAGGCTAGAAAAGAAGGCGCTTTACTAAAATCAAGCACAGCCTAGGACCTTCACCATTGTCTTGTACATTATACGTGCAGGCAGCGGAGCAAACTGCACAAATGTTTTGGTACAGCCCGAGGCCCGGTCTAGTTTCTCCGGATACAGCATACCATGAACAAGTGATATCATCACATTATTTTTTATTTGTTATTTTATATCCACTACTGATGCTACTAAATATTACAGCTCATTTGCACACGGCCCTGCAGTCTGATGCCCTTTTATGGGGATTGGCTGGGCGTTTATCTATGCTAATGAGCAGCTACTGTCACAAGATTTAAATTTACAAAGAAATGGGATTCATCAATATAAGACCATAGGTGCGAACAATTCTGCGGTCTAACAACACGTGAATCCGACTTAGACTTCTCTTAGGAAATGTCTTAAGATCAAATATAAGAAAAAACGTAGGAAGATATTGGTGAATGAGGCCCCATGTTTGTCTGGAAGCCAAGCCGAGGTTCTACAAAACCAGGTCAGTTCCTTACACTATGAGACCCTTGGTGGAGGCAGAGGCAGCTTGTATTAGATGACCCCGACTCCCTTTTGGGGTATCATCGAGCCCTGCTATTTTCCAGAGGACCATGGAGGGGATCCTCAGAGGCATGCCAGGTGTGTGTATCTAGATGACATCTTTGTGACGGACCTACTAGAGCCAAGCATCTGAAGACGTTGGATGAGGTGTTACAACGGCTGGGGACCACTGCCTCAGGCTGAAGAGAAGTAAGTGCTCATTCATGGAGAAGGAAGTTGAGTATCTAGGGTACAGGATAGACTGTACCGGAATGTACCCTATGGGGGAAAAGTGGCAGCCAGGATACCGTGTTGTCCTGAGTCCGTAAGCATGTGCTCAGAGGATGGCCAACTGATCCTGTTAACACTTGTTTCACTCCCTACTGCCAGAGAAGAGATGAACTCAGCATACAGGAGGGGTGTGTGCTCTGGGAAGCTCGGGTGATTACTCCAGGACGTCAAGCGGTGTTGAAGCAGTTGCCCCATTCTCACCCAGGCTTCAATAACCAATCCTAGTTAACTATTTTGTAAGCCCAATCAACATGAAGGATGGTATTCTGACTGCAAACATGGGACAAACTCAAACTGCGCTCAGCAAAAAAATTAAAAGTAGAAAAAGGTTACTTAATAGCTAGTTAAGTTAATGAGGTGCACGTTTGTGTGCTACTCACCAACTATTGGAGTCAGGAGTAACGTTAGCTTTGTGTGTGTGTGTAGCTTTTTCAGTCATGGTTGTTTCAGTGTGAGAGAGAGAGAGCGCTTGTTCAAGAGTCTAGCCTTTGCTAATAGAACATATTGCAATAGTAAGGGAGTGTCTTGATTTAGCTTAATTCCAAATGTTGTGTAATAATTTCGTTATTTTTCTAGTTGTAGCTTTGTTACTTGGGTATAGTGGTGGATGAAGTACACAAATCCTGTACTTAAGTGAAAGTGCAGATACCCTTGCTAAATATTACTCCACTAAAAGTAGAAGCCTTATTGTGTCATAATATCCATTAGAAACCGATATTTAGAAGAGATTTGGGTCGTGGGCTGATAGGGTTTCCATGTGGGCACTTTTCTTCCTGGACGTTTCATTAAAATGAGCCCATGACATCTTCGGAAGGCTCAAAGCTGATCTTAGATGCCTCAGAGCCAGCCCCCTGTATTTCTGCTCTTGGTATTTTCAGATAAGTCATTAAAGTGTGTGATATCTCTATACTACTCGTGCATTCTTGTTATATACACTCTACAGGAAAGCTTACCTTCCTCTCTCTTGCAGGACCCATAGCTTGTGTTCAAAAAATCATGAAAGATAAAAGACTAGGCTCCTGGTTTGTGGCTTTCTCTGCTTTCTTAGCCGCTTTGCCTTCACTTTGATACTAGCATTTTGAAATTGGGCATGTTCACCAGGGTGATGGTGTTTTAAGTGTCTGATTAAACGTTGTTTCCAATGTTTGATGTTGTACCTCAACGGCTTATTTTGGACTTACATGTGTTACAAATTGCCAGCTTTGCATCTTCACTCACAGTGAAAAACATCAACACCTATGGGGTCATAAGTGTATACAAAATATCCATCTGTATTCTGATTTGCAAGTGTATTGAATACCCCCAGAGTC
>JAPMUY010007201.1:0-2500 GCA_026901105.3 Galaxias olidus
CACACTCGCACAAACACACACACACACACACACACACACACGCACGCACACACGTACGTACACACACACACACACACACACACACACACACACACACACACACACACACACACATGCACAT
This sequence comes from Galaxias olidus, assembly GCA_026901105.3. NCBI lineage: Eukaryota > Metazoa > Chordata > Actinopteri > Galaxiiformes > Galaxiidae > Galaxias > Galaxias olidus. Next base: position 122 of record JAPMUY010007201.1, read on the forward strand.
GCGCACACACACACACACACAGTGATGAACACAGCGATGTTGTGAAGACCACGGCGTACATGTCCTGTTTTCATAAATTCTCTCAAGGCATTTCTTTGTCTCTCGCACCAATTTCCTTAAAATCTCCCTTTTCTCTCTCTCTCTCTCTCTCTCTCATTCTAATTTTCTCGTTCTTTATTTCGCCTCGTTTCCATCACCTTCTCTTTTTTTTCTTTTTCTTTCTTTTTTTTTTCTCGCTCCCTCTTTCTCTTCCTCTCGCCAGCTGACAAGCAGAGGGGTCTGGCGAAGAGAAAGCCAGCATTAATTAAGACGGCGGCCGCTGTAATTTTCTGGGGAAGTAAATTTCTGCACAACCAAAGGTTACTGGGACCTTTTCACTGTCAAGATCTGCTACAGGCAGGGAATGTTAATACGGCTAATGAAGACATGCTCTCACAGTCTGAACTTCAAACTACCAGGGAGAGAGAGAGGGAGAGAGAGGGAGAGAGAGAGAGAGAGCGGGATAAATAGGGAGAGAGAGAGAGAGAGAGAGAGAGAGAGAGAGAGAGAAAGACAGAGATAGGGAGGGGGAGAGAGAAACAAAGAGAGGTCGGACCAACAGGAGGGGAGGGAGGAGAAGAGGCAGGGAGACGTAGGAAATGGGGAGAGAGAAACTCTATTTGATGAGGAATTCTCTATTTCCAGTCTTTTATTCCAGGGTCCAGAGCTCACTCCTGTCAATAACTCTGGGATTCTGTGTATTCATATAAAATCCTACCAGGAATATATAATAAGATGTCAATTAGAAATGCAGTTATGGTGTGCACTAGATACTCATTTGGGGATACTTAGAAACACGAAATCTGGGTTGTTTCTTTCAGAACAAAAATAAAAACATCTAGAAGAGAAAAGGGTTGTAATGGTGTTCAGGACAAAAAGGAAGAAAAAAGAAATGGAAAAGTGGATTGAAAACAAAGTAGTGGCAGAAGAGGAAATAGCACAAAAAAAAGACAAACCGCAAGAGGAGGATCTAGAAAAGAAGGACGAGGACGAGGAGGAGGAGGAAGAGGAGGAAGCCGACCTGTAGAACGCTGAGTGGAAAACAGGAGTGGTGATATTTCCCCCTGCAGCCAGGGAGCCATTTTCCCCCCCCCCTCCCTCCCTCCCCGTGGATCAGTTTAAAGAATCACTGGCTGTCCCACGCCCACAGATTTATACAAATGAATGGCCTTTAGTTCCAACATCATCTCCCACCGCCGCCATTATTAATTGTTAAAGTGCATACATTAAACAAAATGAGTAAAAAGTAATTTTCATAAATTATCTTCTGCCCGACTCCCCAAAAAAGACATTTTTACACCTTTGTAGGGAGAGGTGAGGTGTTGTCTTGCATGAGACAGGGAGGGGGGATGAAAGAGGGGAGGACAGGAGGGAGAGTGGAAGGAAAAGTCAGAACAAGAAAGATAGAGTAAGAAAAAGAAGATAGGTCAAATCGGAATATTCTCTCATTATCTGGCCTTCCACTGAAATCGCTTTTTTTCTCTGGTTCTGTTTCCCTCGCTCTCTCTTCCTCCTTTCTGCTCTTTCGTTTTTGCCCTGCAACAGGCTGCGTAGGAACGGGTGGATACGTGTGTGTGTGTGTGTGTGTGTGTGTGTGTGTGTGTGTTAGCTAGTATTATACATGGAGCAGATGCATGTTTTAAAGGGTATGTGATATTTATACACATACACAGTCCTGTGTGTGTGAGTGTGTGTGTACGTGCGTGTCTGTGTGTGTGTGTGTCTGTGTGTGTGAGTGGGTTGTGTGTGTGTGTGTGTGTGTGTGTGTGTGTGAATGAGTGTGTGTATGTGTGTGTGTGTGTGTGTGTGTGTGTGTGTGTGTGTGTGTGTGTGTGTGTGTGTGTGTGTGTGTGTGTGTGTGTGTGTGTGTGTGTGTGTGTGTGTGTGTGTGTGTGTGTGTGTGTGGGTTTCTGTCTAGCAGTGAGGTGAGGCTGCTTAGACATGTCAGTCAATTGGAGTATGTGCGGTTGACCGTAACTCTCTGTAATTAAAACCTCTATTAGCCCTGTCTACTGGAAAAGAGTTAAACATCACACACACACACACACACACACACACACACACGCACACACACACGCACACAGACCCACACACACTCACACATAGCCGATCCAGCAGATCCAACCTCTCTCTTTCTGTGTCGTACAGTCCAGAGAAGTAGTCGTGAGTCCAGTGGAGGGAGAGGAACAGAGACATGTCAGATCTATGGGCATCAGGAGCTGTCACTCACCAACCAGTCAGAGAAACAGACATGAACAGATATGACGTACCCAGAGACAGGCAGAGAGACAGGTAAACAGACATACAGGCAGGCAGGTAAACAGACAGACAGGCAGGTAA
>JAPMUY010007201.1:7500-15000 GCA_026901105.3 Galaxias olidus
ACAGTGGGAACACAACTCTTCTCTCACTCCTTCTCTCTCTTTTCCTCTCCCTTTCTCTCTCTCTCTCTCTGTCTTTCCGTGTGTGTCCTTTTACAGTGGCCTCACCCCTTCCTCACCCTCCCCGTCAGAACAAATGGGTGCTATAGCTGGGACGTGGGAGTGTGTGCGTGCGTGTGTGTGTGTGTGTGTGTGTGTGTGTGTGTGTGTGTGTGCGTGCGTGTGTGTGTGTGTGTGTGTGTGTTAAAGTGCTGTGACAGGAGAATCGTTTGTGTGACAGCAGACTCTGTTGCCTGAAGCCATTAGCGGCCTCTTCTGAGTTTCCTTGGCAACTTATCTCTTTCTCTCTCAACCACACACACAGACACACACACACACACACACACACACACACACACGCACACACACACACACACACACACACGCACACACACACACACACACACACACACACACACACACACACACACACACACACACTCGCTTCACTCCCAGTGTCCTGACATAATGTGTCTCCGTGCATCTCTCCGCTGTCTGCCCGTTCATCCCGTTTTCATTTCCCACCGGGAAGGAAAGTGCCGGACTACAATTCTTTTCTACATGCAAAGGCTAGCAATAGGAAGTAGCACTCTTCATGCATACGATGATGCATCATGGGGAATGGAGTTAATTTTGGTTTCGGACACGCGTGTCAAACTGTCCCAAGTCTCTGCTCTTACCTGGTATAACATTATGTTGGCGAGGCCACTATGTTAATTTCACTGCTGTTTTTAATGTTTCTATGCACAAAGAGGGGTCAGTGTGTGAAACAGTGATCGTTTGATAGACGCTAGCTAAAGTACCACAGGGGTGAACTTTAGTGCTTTTTGGTGTTCCCATTGGTTACATTGAATCCAACAGTGAGGGTAAATGTAATTGTTTGCTGGTCTACTTATCGCTGCAGCGTCAAAAAAACATATCCTGTCTCGGTGTGCTTTCCGGTAATGAAATGAAGGTTACAACGATTTTGTGTTGCAGAACAGATATTGTTATGAATGTTTATGTTTTATTGTGAATAGGAAGCTGGGACAATTCAGTTCATTTCATTTGCCTATGCATCTCTCTGTCCCCTCAGGACCCAGTCTCTTTGTCTCTCTGTGTCTCTGTCCCCTCAGGACCCAGTCTCTTTGTCTCTCTGTGTCTCTGTCCCCTCAGGACCCAGTCTCTTTCTCTGTCCCCTCAGGACCCAGTCTCTTTGTCTCTCTGTGTCTCTGTCCCCTCAGGACCCAGTCTCTTTGTCTCTCTGTGTCTCTGTCCCCTCAGGACCCAGTCTCTTTGTCTCTCTGTGTCTCTGTCCCCTCAGGACTCAGTCTCTCTGTCTCTCTGTGTCTCTGTCCCCTCAGGACCCAGTCTCTTTGTCTCTCTGTGTCTCTGTCCCCTCAGGACCCAGTCTCTTTGTCTCTCTGTGTCTCTGTCCCCTCAGGACCCAGTCTCTTTGTCTCTCTGGCGTTCAGCTCGAATGTCTCCCAGGACAGACCCCTGTCCCCCTGGCCCACTCAGACACCCCTAACGGTTACCCTGTCCCTCTGCTCCAATCAGCCTACCTCATGGGGACGCAATCAACCCCCCCCCACCCTACACACACACACACACACACACACACACACGCACGCGCACGCGCTGCTGCGCCCCAAGTAGAGTAAATAATTGATGCTGATCTTCTGATGCGTTCGTTAAGCCGGACAGACGTTTGCCAGGAGTGTGTGTGTGTGTGTGTGTGTGTGTTCTTGTGTGTGTGTTGATTTTCGGTACGGCATCTCTCCGTCACCTTCCCTCTCCATCAGCCTCCCGTTCACACACACAAGCACGCCGGCCGTCCCCCCGGTCCTCTTCGTAGCGTCTCCGTTCTCCTCTTCCTCCTGTCTCCCCGCCGACGGCCGTGAAGTGACGGACACACAAAGCGCTTGTGATGGGCTACATCCATCCTGACAGGCTTTTAGACACAGCCGGGGGACGGGGCGCACATGCAAGTTTAAACACGCCGCACAATGGGAGTGGAGTGTGTGTGTGTGTGTGTGTCTGTGTGTGTGTGTGTGGTCAGAGACAGAAAGATAAAACCAGGCAGACAGACGAAAGTGGAGAGAGTGGGCCTTGGAGTGTCTGGCACACTGCATGGGCTACCTGTGTGTGTGTGTGTGTGTGTGGTGGGGTGTGTGTGTGGGGGGGGGGGGGGGGGGGGGGGGGGGGGGGGGGGGGGGGGGGGGGGGGGGGGGGGGGGGGGGGGGGGGGGGGGGGTAACAAAGTGGTACTAAGTCCAAAGTCCTCACTGACATGTTTGATCCCAGCTTCGTTTGGTGTAAAGTGGCAGTTTGTTTTTTCTGTTGTCTTGGTTAGCTCTTACTTTGACATGACCGTTAATGGATTTCTAATGACATTTAGTTTGTCCGTTTACTTTAAATCGTTTGTCATCTCCCACAGACACAACCCGTAGCCCTGTCGGCTTTGAATTTGACTGCACCTTGAATTGTCTATGCGTATGTGATAACGGTGACTTTACTTCACTAGACTCCATTACCTATAACCCACTCTCACTGGGGGAAGTGACCTCACTGTAGCAGTTATTGTTGGTCAAACAAGTGTTCCTAAAGGAAACACACAAGGTGTTTTTTGTAAAACTGTCCTGTTTTTTTCCAAGTACCATCTCAATGATAGGCTTTGTATTCATATGTCATACTTCTGCTCTGTGCGGCTCTGATTTTCAACACATTAAGAGTAATACTTTTCATTGACATTTTAGAGTTAAGTGCGAAGATAATTTTTGGAAATGTATGATTGAGTCATGTTTTCATGTGTCTCTCAGATTTAAGGATGCTAACATTTGTTACTGGTTTGGCTAGCATCGGTGTCTGGCAGATTTACTGTAAATGTGCATGTGTTTACTGTGTCAAACTGATTACATGTTTCAGAGAAATGTTGCCTTGTTCTCGTTGTTTTGGAACGTTAATCCTCACACAGGCCCATGTTAACTGGCAAACAAAGCAGTGAGTTTTTAGTTGTTTTTTTTGTTTTGTTTCAGGTCTTATCTTGCCAGTGTTGTGCTTTGTATGCTGACTGCATCTGCATTGTTATTTTTTACAAAACCATAATGAAGCCTTTTAAATATTACATGAACACAGACTAGCCAGCCTTCCAGAGCTATTAGTTATAATAACCTAAAAAAAAAAAAAAACATGACCCCCTACCACCCCACTTAAAGTACCCCCCCCCCCCACCCCCTCACCCCCCTCATCTCAATTCCACCCAGCGCCCAGTGCCTGGCGAAAGAACAACAAGGAAAGGCAATAAGAGACATTCATCACGGGGGCCGGAGCGACAGAGCTATTCATTCACGCAGCGCGGGAAAAGAAATATCATCAATATTTGACATTGTTTTATGGAGAAGGCCCTTGATTCCGTCCTGGACCTCTGCCAGCTGACCGGCGACGATCAATTACCATCCAGAAGATTGGTGTGCACCGACGGCCTCTCCACTTTGTATTGCAACCCCCCCCACCCCACCCCCGCTGCCGTGGCCGTGACGCAGCCCGCTCGGATAAAAAACAACCGACGGAGGCTTCTTAGTGAGCCATACGTCTTGACTGATCTTTTCCCACTGACTTTTTGGGAGCGGGGTAAAGTGCCCACAGGAAGCAGGGAGGTTACAGTTTGACGCTCCAAGTGCACACGTGGACCAAACAACGACTGACCTAGAGACCGAACTCTCCCGCTCGTTACCAACGCCACATCTGCTTATGTTATGTTAAGGTTGCTCATGATATTATTATTATTATTTTTTTCTATTAACGTAGCCAAGGTAACCAATCATGCCTGGTTTCTAAGGAGTAATGACTCTACAAGCAATACTACAAGGAATTCAAAATAGTGCCTACGATAAAAAAAAACATATATCATGAACCTGCTGGTAGAGAACTAATAACAATCATTAGATACATAGTTGTTATCTGTAATTGTACGAGTGTCTACAGACCATAATGCATTTTGAAGAATCTTCTCTATGCTTTAAAGGAGTGGCGTTTCATAGGCTGTCTATATAGTTGAAAAAAAAAAAAAATCTGAAAATAGAACGCTTGTTGGGTCAAAAAAATATAAATTTATGAGTTGCACTGAATTCATCTGTGAAAATTAAGAGTAATCTTGTTCCATAGTTGGAATCCAGTGTATGCTGCGGGGTAGCATGCGTACTATGACGGTTTTTCTTTTATGTATTTAAAGATATGGTTGTACCACCGTCGCCGCGTCTCCTCTCCCCTTTGGCCACGTGGACAACGGGTTGCCGTGGGCGACTGGTTGCCGTGGCCACCTATGAAGCGGTCGCCGTGCTGCCCTGGGTGCAGGGTCCTGGGTCCTGGTTTTTGGAGAGATCGATTCCCCTGCTCGGGTCACTCCGCTGGCTGGCCGCTCGGTGGAGGATGATGGTCTATGAAAGATGGAGGCCTACCCGAGACATCCATATAGCCGTGTCACCGCGGCAACCCCCTGACCCCCGGCCCCTTCCCCTCTCTCTCTCTCAACGACCCCCCTACTGTACCTCCGGGCATCGGGGAGGCTGGGACACAGCCATCCTTCTTTGGTTTGTGGTACGGAGTGTGTGTGTGTGTGTGTGCGTGTGTGTGTGTGTGCTACCAACACAATATGTTTTGGTTAGGAGTGTGTGGACCTGTCGAAGGGTGTGTTTGTTTCTGTGGCAATCTTTCTTCATCCCCACACTATACCACTGGCAGACAACAACAAGCCATGAAGCTTCAACACACACACACACACACACACACACACACACACACACACACACATACACAGTCTCAGAAGCATACAGGTGCAACTTTAATTGAGTGTGTGTTTACAATCTCTTCTGCTTTTTACAAATATCAGAGCTTTCTTTTTATTGGATGATTGATGGGCATGTGCATTGTCTCCCTGATACTGATTGGCTAACACGTCTTGCATCTGACGAAAGACAGAGCAGTATGAACAAAGAGCTTTTCACTTTTAGAAAAAAAGAAACATGTTGATCTGGCAGTAGACTTATGCTTAGCAAAAAAGCAACACCCCCTCTCCCTATCTCTCTCTCTCTCTCTGTCTCTCCCTCTCTCTCACTCGGTCTCTCTCTCTCTCTTTCTCTCCCTCTATTGCTCCCTATTTGTTCATGCCATTGCAGAATTTGACTCAAACACAAAGTATTTTATAGTCTTTATTTATCAGACATTCAACAGTTTTGCTAACACACACAGGTGTGACTTTAACTGTCTCACGTGTACAGATGTGTGTGTATGTTTCTCTCACATTTTGTTGTACATAAAAGCATACGTGCAGTTGATATGTGTGTGTGTGTGTGCGGGTGTGTAGCCTCAATTTTTGTCAAATGAACTAGATCGCTAAGTGTTTTTAAAGGGCATCTCTCTGTTGTTTCACCCTGCTATGTTGTCGTACTGCTGATCCTGGAGAGGCTCCCATGCCTGCTGTGGCGATGTCCCAGCGTCTGAGCGTTAGACATGAAGATGTCTGGAGTGGGGTGGGTGGGTGGGTGGGGGGGGGGGGGTGTAGTGTGTGTGTGTGTGTGTGGGGGGGGGGGGGGCAGAGAGGGGAAGGAGGAAGAAAGCGGAGCAACAATGAACACTTCCCGGAGTTGTCTGAAGGAGACGGAATTCAAACGACCTCCTCTCCCATACCTTGCTTAGATTTGAATACAAAAATGACTGGGAGGGACGCGGTGCATGCGTGTGTTTTAGTGTGTGTGTGTGTGTGTGTGTGTGTGTGTGTGTGTGTGTGTGTGTGTGTGTGTGTGTGTGTGTGTAGTGTGTGTGTGTGTGTGTGTGTGTGTGTGTGTGTGTGTGTCTGTGTGTTTTGTGTGTGTGTGTGTGTGTGTGTGTTTTAGTGTGTGTGTGTGTGTGTGTTTTAGTGTGTGTGTGTGTGTGTGTGTTTTAGTGTGTGTGTGTGTGTGTGTGTGTGTGTGTGAGAGAGAGAGAGAGATAGGGAGGGAGAATCTTGTAGTTTTAATCTGAACTTTGAGATTGATAGGCTCACGCCGCCTGTAAATCAGAGGGAGGGTGGCAGTCGGCCTCCTTTATGATAATCTGGCTGTCGAGAGACAGAGGGAGGAGAGAGGGAGGGAGAAAGAGAGAGAAGGACAAAGAAAGGTGATGAGAGGAGGGAGAAGAAAAGGGGTGAAGAGTAAACCAGACAATAAGAAGGTGCTCAGAAAAGGGTGGAAAATGAGGCAAGGGTCATCACTGCCTTGCCCTCCTCCCTCCCCTCCCCCACTGCTTCTCCCTCTCCCTCTCCCTCTCCTTCTCCCTCTCCCTCTCCCTCTCCTTCTCCTCTCCCTCTCCCTCTCTCTCCTCTCCTCTCCTTCTCCTTCTCCCCTCTCCTCTCTCTCTCTCCCTCTCTCTCTCTCCCTCCCTCCCTCCCTCCCTCTCTCTCCTTCTCTCCCTCCCTCCTTCTCCTTCTCCCTTCTCCCTCTCCTCCTTCTCCCTCTCCTCCTTCTCCTTCTCCCTCTCCCCTTCACTAACACACCGCTTTTGGAGTCTAATTTAGTTTTTTTAATTATTATTATTGTTGTAGTTTTGTGTATTAGAATTGTATATTATTGTTGTTATTATAATTGTGTATATTAGTAGTACCTCTGTGCTTGCTGGCACTCCTTGGACAGTGTTTTTCCTATTGCACTCTCACAGACAAAACACACTGTACAACTCTTTTTTGGAAAACATATTTGTTTATATATTTAATTGTGAATGTCGTGTTTATATACACCAAGTCAGATTCCTTATATGTGTTAACCTACCTGGCAATAAACCGGATTCTGATTCTGATACATTTGGTCTTTAATGTTACAAAAAGCCCTGGCAAAGACAACACCCATGTGTTTGTTATTATTGATGGTTTTTAGAGGGGGTGTTTTGAATTATAAGTCTTGCATCACAATTTGTGCAAACCACCCAAACATTCACATAACGGAGGACGGCACGATAGCTCACACACACACACACACACACACACACACACACACACACACACACACACACACACACACACACACACACACACACAGCTAAGAGCTTGAAGATTGGCCGTGAGATATCTTCCCACTCTCCTCCTCCCCTCTGTTCTGTTTCCCCAGAGTGCCCTAGATGTATTTTTCCTTTATATATTATTCAAGTTTAAATAATGAATTCAGGATATCAAATCAAGATGTAGGAAATCAATCCAGAGTCACTTCCAGGCTGTCTTTCATTACTACAGCTGCAGTGTGTGTGTCAATGTGTGTGTGTGTGAGAGAGAGAGAGTGTGTGTGTGTGTGTGTGTCTGGGCGAGTGTGTTTCATTACAACCACCTTGGCTGGTTAGTCTGAATTGCTGCGTGTGTTGGTATGTGTGTGTGTGTGTGTGTGTGTGCTTGTGTGTGTTTGAGTGGGTGTGCTTGAGTGTGTGTGTGTGTGTGTGTTTGTGTGTGTGTGTTTCATTAAAA
>JAPMUY010007201.1:20000-25000 GCA_026901105.3 Galaxias olidus
TTGCATTTTTCCATTGATGATGAATTATCATATTCCATAAAATATAGAAATTATATAAAAATACAAATACCACATATTAGTTAATTGGTCCTCGTTCATACACGGGTTATACAACGTCCTTTCTAAATCCCAAAACCAACGTGGTTTAAATGCCCACGCTCTCCCCCTATCCACCATTTCAAACGGGGCTGTTTCATTCCCTCTCCTGGGCTCGTCTCTAATGTAATTACATGACACATACCTCCAGTAAAACACCCCATGCTCTCCTTAATAGGTTCCCCAGGAATGGAGCGCTCTCCTCGGGGGACGCGGTGTCTCTGCGTCCCCCTACTACTACTCATCCTAGAACCATAAAGCTGCCCAGGGTAACAATGGGGCCCTGGGTCCGGGCTGGCTAGGGGTTAATGGGCGATGGGGCTGTAGCCATGGTGATGCGGCTGGATAAATGATTATTGATCAGTTAAAGGTTGAGCTAATCATCGGCCTTCATCTGTTTTTTACGGACTCTCTGACCTTTCTCTCTCTGGTTAGCTCCGTCTTTCTTACGCAGTCATTACTCTCTTTCTCTCTCTCTCTCTCTCTCTCTCTCTCGCTCTTTGGTTTTATCTCTCTATCTCTCCATCGCAGTCTCTCTCTCTATCTCTCCATCGCAGTCTCTCTCTTTCTCGCTACCTTAGTCTCTCTCTCTCTCTCTCTCTCTTTATCTCCTTCCATCTTCACATCTTAGCCTATATCTCTTTTATCTTTCTCTTTTCGTCTCCGTCACTATGGCTGTATCCTTTTTCTACATCTGTCTCTCTCTATCTCTCTCTCAGTCTCTCGAACACTTTGTATCGCTCTGTGTGTCTATCTCATTATCCCTGGATCTCATCCTTTATCACATCCTACTCTCTTCTTATCTTCTTCTTCCTCTTCTTCTTATCTATTGATCTTTCTTGTCTTTTTCCTTTAGTCTCTCTCTCTCTCTCTCTCTCTCCATTTCTCTCTCTCTTTCCATCTCAGTCTCTTTATCTCTCCCTCTTTCTGTCTCTCTACCTCTCTCTCTCTATATGTTTTTCTCCATCCTTCCATCTAGTCATCTCCATGTCATCCCTCTATTTCTCTGTGATTTCCGCTGTGATGATCCTATTAGGGATGAGAGGATGGATGGGAGGGGCTTGTGAAGGGAGGAAAACAAAAGGAGAAGGAATGGAAGACGGGATGAGAAAAGAGAAAGGAGAACGAACAAGAGTGACAAACGACAACAACGCAGAACCGATGTCGGAGAAAATCAAAGAGAGGGACAAAATAGAAAGAAAAGAGTGCCAAATAAAAGTGGGCGTGACACAGGGAGAACACGTGGTAGGAACACGTGACAAAAAGGAGGGAAAGAAAAACACTAAACGGCACTTCCTGTGCGAAAACGACGACAGGGGAAAACGTGGCGCTCTCATAGCTGTGGCCGTGTCGTTTATTGAATTGTACACTGATGCTGCCAATAGCAGCTCTAACCAGCTCCATCCCCCGGAGCCCGAACATCTGCATACAATCAGCCTGGGAGAGGAAATGTCTTTGGTTATTGTTGCATTGATTCACAAACTCCACACGGGGGTACAGCGATGTTTATTTGGAGTTATGCTTTGGGTCGAACAACCCCGGATAACAAAGCTTCAGATATTTTGATATTTTAACGACGTAACGAATATATATACTCACGGCTGGGCCAACACACACATGTCCTCTCTCTCTCTCTCACACACACACACACACACACTCACACACACACACACACACACACACACACAGGCACAAGCACACACTAAAGTTTTATGCGTCCGTGTCAAACTGTCATTCATGTTGCTAGGCAGTAACTGTTGCTGGGCTCTGATCTCGCTATGGTCTGAACATTACGGGGCTGGTGTTTTGTAAGTGTGTGTGTGTGTGTGTGTGTGTGTGTGTGTGTGTGTGTGTGTGTGTGTTTGTGTGTGTGTGTGTACGTGTGTTTGAAAAATTAAAATTTTCACAATTTAACCTAAAAAAAAACTGCATCATTGATCATCAGTAGTAACTCAATAGTATATATTATATTTATTAATAATATTTTTTCAATGATTGCAAGACAGAAAGACAGACAGACAGACAGACAGACAGACAGACAGACAGACAGACAGACAGACAGACAGACAGACAGACAGCTTGTCATGGGTAGGCTTGATTGGCAGGTTCTGTGGCCCCAGCTCATAAAAACATGACCCCCTTTACGCTGATGAGAACCACATGCATGTCTTTCTCTCTCACACACACACAAACACACGCAACGAAACACACACACACACACACAACGACACACACACACACACACACACACACACACACACACACACACACACACACACACACACACACGTCAGTTATGAAGCCTAAGAAAACATTTGTACAACCAGCAGGGAGGGTGTATGCGCGGCTGACAAAGAAAATAATTAGTGAGTCTTGAGGAGGTAGAACTCGAGAAGTTTAGCGTGGTTGGGTGTGTGTGTGTGTGTGTGTGTTGGGGATTGTTTAAGGGTTTGAAGGAGGGGGACGGTGTGTGTGTGTCGGGGGGGGGGGTGCACGTCAGGCCTACTGAATAAGGATCCGCACACAGTCCCTGTGACAATGTTACAAGCAGAACATGTGTCTGTGGCGTGTGAAGCCCCTCTCACGGAATAATCCTGAGCAGAAAAGACGAAGTAATGGCCGCCCTGTCGAGTTTGGACCCTGAGACAGAGTACCACAACACCCCCCCCCCCCCCCCCTCAACCCCCCTCACCCCTCCACCCCCGCTTCAGTTTCTTCATGTGTCGATTTGGTTCGACGGGTACTGAGGGCCACCCATGTTGTCACTGCAGACAGCTCCATGAATTAAATGCATGTCAGCTGCTGTTTCTCATTCCAGATACGTTGTGAGTAAATGTTTGATATCGGTTTATAACAGCAAGAGAATATTTAAACTTTATACTAGTAAGGATTTTCCCTTATCTAGAGGATAAGGGATGTGTGCTTCATTTAATTGAGGATAGTCTAAATAACTATTTATCATATCAAATGTTTATTGTAGCTTTTGCTTGTTTCGAAGAGAAAACGATCTGATGTCTAGCCATATTTGACCAAATAGTAGATCTGACGTTTCTCCATATTTCACCTAGTAGTTCTGCTTCACATATTGAGTTTTAAATGGAGGCTTGTAGAGGAAGCAACTGTTCAACAAGGAAAAACGTCAATTCTCTGAACTACAAGAACTTAACGGACTTTTCCCCTGAGCTTGCCCTGGTAAACAGCTCACTGCATCTCTCTCTCTCTCTCTCTCTCTCTCTCTCTCTCTCTCTCTCTCTCTCTCTCTGTGTGTGTGTGTGTGAGGATTGTTATGGCTTTTTGTGTGATTAGAGCAATGCGTTTCCTGTTTTTATTCTATTTTTGACTTATTGGTGCTGTGAAATGCTAATGTGATAATAAAGGACTGGATATAGGTCTCTCTCTCTCTCTCTCTCTCTCTCTCTCTCTCTCTCTCTCGCACTGTCTTTACCCCTCCTTCTTTCTCTCTGATTCTCTCTCTCTCTGCTGCCCTGCCGTCGTTCAGTTAAATATTTCATCCGGTTGTCTCTCAGCTTTTAGGGCGCCATGTGTCCCTTAGCTTTGAGGAGCAGCTTAAAGTGGAGCACGGCAGACATTTAGGAGAGGGGGGCGCGAGAGAACGCGAGGAAAAGGAGGGATGAGGAGGAAGGGGAAGAGGTAGTGAAGAGTTGAAGTCTTATGTGATGTGAAAAGGTGGAGGGGACCGAGAGTGATATCTCATGTACTTTTAGTCTGCATACCCCAACCTCATCTAAACACACACACACACACACACACACACACACACACACACTCTCATCGCCCACCAGTAACGTTTTTGGAGGCGTGTGTGACTCTGTTTTCATCCACATGTCTGTGTGAGAAAAACTTCACTTAGCATAGCTTGGTGTCTCAGTCGGCGGGTGTTATGAGACCAGAGAGCGTGTGTGTGTTGGGTTACATACCCTGACTCTCTGACGTCTGACTCAGTCATAAATACATCCAGTCCTGCTGGAAGAGAGAAAGACAGAGCAAGAAAGAAAGAAAGAGAGAGAGAAAGAGAGAGAGAGAGCGAGGGAGAGAGAGGGGGAGGTGGGGGATGTCGAGGAGGGGTGTGGGGGGATAGTGAAAGAAAACAGCAGAAAATGTCCACCGTTACTTTTATTTGGGTGTTAAAGGAACCGTCGTGTCAGCAGCCATTCCGCCGTCGTCGTGACGACTGCATTAAAAGAGGGAACACAAACACACTTTGGCTTTTAGCACGTCTCCCCCTCCGCTGCGTCTGTGACACCCGCGTGTGTGTGTGTGTGTGTGTGTGTGTGTGTGTGTGTGCCTCGTCCCCATGACAAGACACATGTGCTCAAATCTCACCGGCGCGCTCCTAGTAGAGAGGGTTGGGAGTCGTGTTGTCGTGGTTTCCATGGAGACATGCAAACATCAACACTACAGCAGATTCGTCTTAGCGCGACTGTTAGCGACCGGAGACTTGGCGTGGTTCAAAGAATCAGGGACAGGATTTATTTTCCCAGATACATTGCTTTCAATTATTTAAAAATAAAACACGTTACAGCAGCACAAAGCTAAATGTATTTTTCTGCATTTAAAATGAATACCTATTTATTATATATTTCTCTTTTTTTTTTTTTTTTTTACAACTTATGTTTTTTTTTAACAGGGAAATATTAATTGTAACATGTTTGGAGACTATGTCTGCATGAATTAATATACATTCAAATGTGTTTAATGTTTAAGAACAAATGCCAAACACATGCCAGATTAAGGACACATGCCAGATCACAGGGAATATAATATTTTCTAATCATCGTGCAAAATAAAAAACAAAAACTATTATAAAAATTTGTAGCTTTATACATGATTTTCTGATCATCACACAAAATGATTTAGCGTGTCACTCCTGGACCATAGGGCCG
>JAPMUY010007201.1:32500-45000 GCA_026901105.3 Galaxias olidus
TTTGAGAGATATAGAGAGAGAGAGAGAGAGTGTGTGTGTGTGTGTGTGTGTGTGTGTGTGTGTGTGTGTGTGTGTGTGTGAGAGAGAGAGAGAGAGAGAGAGAGAGAGAGAGAGAGAGAGAGAGAGAGAGAGAGAGAGAGAGAGAGAGAGAGAAGAGAGAGAGAGACCTTCGCTGCTGTGCAATGTCCTATATCGTTATGGTTACCCGTCCATTAGTTGTCTAGAGATCAAATTATCTTTGTGTGTGTGTGTGTGTGTGTGTGTGTGTGTGTGTGTGTGTTCACGCGTATGGCAGACTATTATCAAAGATACAATTTTTTTTTTCTGAAAATAATCATAATTATTAAGGTATATTATTGGAACTTTGAACTTACACTCAAACCAGCACAACTCACATTTATGTATAAAACTGAACGGCTGTCCAAAGTAGTCCCTCTTGTGCAGTGACAGACATTTTACGTTGTAGTGTTTTTACATTGATTAGAATACACTGATTAGAATATATTGAATGAAACTATAAATGTTAAAGTTTTATTGGCACAAAGTTCAGTAGAATATGTGTAGTAGACCTGTATTTTACATAGCCTACTGCATGTGCTTGTGTATCTGCGTGTGTGTGTGTGTGTGTGTGTGTGTGAGAGAGAGAGAGAGAGAGAGAGAGAGAGAGAGAGAGAGACAGAGAGAGAGAGAGAGAGAGAGAGAGAGAGAGAGAAAGAGAGAGAAGGGAAAAGAGAAAAAGTGAATGTGAACCACAAAGCGCAGCACGAAGCTCTGTGTAATTGTGATGCTTCCTTTTCCCTCGTGCGTCTGTATCCCGACGCAAATCTCAGACCTGGAAATCTTGAGTGAGTGTAGGAATGCGGTTATTATAAATGTGGGCGAATAAAGCAGCGCTGACAGCGAACTTAGTGTTGCAAACTGTTCGCTTGTCCGTTGTTAAACATACGAATATGGTTATATAAAAAATTAAAAGCACATGAGTTAAAAGAAAAACTCCTATGCTTTACGTGATATAGGATGACAGTCATATATTATAAACATATGGACATATAGACCTATAACTATTATGTCCGCAACTGTAAACGTATCGCCTTTTTTAAGTGACCCTCAGGAGCAGAGAACAAAATTAAAAATAGGTATTTTAAAATGGCCAATACTAGTATTAGTAAACTACAACTTACGTGTATGTTCATTGGAATGCACCTAAGGATAAATGAACTATATCGAATACTCATTCAAATAAACGAGTTTGATGGGCTGTGTGCCAGTTAATTTGGTTTGGTTATCTCTTAGTTTAAAAAAAAACCAACATATATATATATATATATATATATATATATATATATATATATATATATATATATATATATATATATATATATATATATATATATATATATATATATATATATATATATATATATATATATTTAACTAAACAATTTAAGCAAAACTTTGCTTGGTGAATTATTTCAGAATAATTCAGAATTAAAGAGTCATTGAAAACCTTATTTATATTGCACAAAAAAAAAAGGAAATTCCATGCGTTAATGAAATGGCATGCATACATATGGGTAAAAGTTTAAGAACAAGTTTCATTACCTTGCTCAAAATACTGACGTCAGAAATTGTATAATTTTTTACATGTTCAAATGTACCAATTTTACTTTTTAGGAAAAGGCAAAGCCAGCTGAGCGATGCTTCTGAGCCCCGGCCTTCAACCCGGTTAATATATGCGTATTCAAACGAATATAACTCAATACAATATTTTGTTTTTCAATTTATGCGTAATTGTTCTGAACATATACATTCTGTCAATTATTCAAAGCTGACAACTGAAATGTCAGAAAACTAAGCTGGTATTTTTTTTGAGGTGCTGCTTAGAAGTTAATCGCTATCAAAACCAAGTTCTCAGCGTGTGGATTTAGCTTAGTTGGAAACCAGGTGATCGTGACCCAGATTTCAGTTATTTAGTAGAGCGTGTAGTCTCGTGTAGCCTTTTGGTGGCCATGGGGATAGAACGATCCATCTACAGCCTGCTCACGGGAACGTGAAGTGAAGGGAATCGGTACTGTTCGTTTTACATTCCGTGTGTGAGAGCGTCATGCTGTGAATGCGTTTAACAGGGAATAGCTTATACGAAAGAGAAAAAAAAATCTATGGAGCATATAAACCTACCACCCAAATTACTCGTTTTTTTTAAAACAAATAGAACCCAATGTGTCTTGGTTAACATAGCTATAAACAACAAATTAAAAACCGTTAAACACTGACATAAAACTCAAACAGAAATAAGTTTGATCATGGTTTGTTTTTATTAGATACTATGACTACAGTTGAAAGTATATCGAGCTATAGCACATAATACTTATACTTTGTATCTCTCCAAAAAGATAAACAATGCCCTGAACACTAGGTATAGAATTTAAATGTTCTCTTAACACCTTTTATCAACAATTGCTCAATTATTATAAAAAACAATGTAATGGCCTGCCATTAAATAAGTGACCGTTTACGCTCATATAACGTCGATATGGTCAATGCAAACATTACAACTGATGGCAATGCCACTTGGAGGAAAAAGTTGGAGCAAATGCTCTTTCAGAAATGTGCTACAAACCTGTCCGAAAACAATAATACATGCCTAATTGGATAAAGCTGATAATGTGATAACAATATTAGAAACATAGCCAGCACATAAGCAAATGATGGCCATGTGTGAACTAACGATGAGAATCGTGGGCCTAAAACCGCTTGCATTCCGGAGTCAAGAGATCCAGCTAATATAGGTTATAAATTCACACACACGTGTGCTCCTGTGCTCGTTTGCTGTCCATATGGTCATACTTATTTTATGCATAACTCCAACCTCCATGATATTAATATAATAGAAAGAATAGTTCACGCGTGTTACATTATAGACTAAATAAATCACTGCTAATTATAACACACACACACACACACACACACACACACACACACACACACACACACACACACACACACACACACACACACACACACAGACACACCCGCACACACATAGACACACACACAAAACGCGCGCACACACAAACATATTCAAACCAAACACGCAGTTTGTTTCTAAAACCTTTCCAAAGACAATAATAAACAATTAGAAATGTGCAGGTATTTTGTCCACTATTGAAGGAGAATTTTTTATTCGAATAAATATTATTGTAAGCGACTTATACCCCAAAACTAAAGGTCCAAATGTAACTTTAGATAATACAGCTTGCTCCATGCCGTTCCGGTAGGCCTATTGGTTTTAGTGCCAATGAAAACCCCATTACATTGTATCGGTATTATACTGCAGTAGTCCTATTACTAACACTTAAACTGCAAAAGTGGCAGGAGATCACTTGGTGGTCCTTGCCCTTAAATATGACCCTTTCTACGCGCGCGAGTAAAATTTGTAGCCCACAATGACTACTTAGGACAAAAGTTTGAATCATAATTAAATATCCCACTTTAGGCGATGCCCTTTTTTATTTTTTTTACTTTTTTTGTTGATTGACTAACAAAAGTGAATAAATGCAACAAAGGGTCGATTAACTTCACACAATCATAATGTTTCGTATTCGAGTAAAAAAAAACTGAGATAGCTCCCCGTGTAAGTTGAGGCTCCACAAAGCCCGTGGAATGTGTCAGTCAATTGCAGGTCTCAGCGTCTATGTTCTATGTGTGCGCGTGTCTATGTGTGTTACTGTGTGTGTGTGTGTGTGTGTGTGTGTGTGGAGAGAGAGAGAGGAAGAAAGAGAGAGACAGACAGACAGACAGAGAGAGAAAAAAGAGAGAGAGAAGGTAGGCTATTGTCGTACAGCTCCGGGCTTGTGACACTGATGGATGCGCCAATGGAAAGACGGACAGATGCTTGGGCGGATCTAACGGCACGCAGAGCTAGAGCAGAGCTGCACATATGCACACTCGCAGCGAGATATAGGACGAAAACACCCCGAATCGATTAAAAACAAGTATCGTTCGCCTTCCTGTTAGACGGAAAAAGACAGGTTCTGTTTACTGTCGATTGAAAAACGACAAAATGCTCCAGATCATCTCGGTTTGATTCCCTCTGCGACAGAAAAGAAGAACGCCGTCTTTAACTACTAAGAATCGCGAGGGAGAGACGCCAGAGGCACGAGAACACCCACACATCTGGCAAAGAGGAGTCTCTGATAACTTACCGTTATATTATTCCCGGTTACCGTTTCATCTTTTCTTCTCGGGTAGCGGTGGATCTCGGCGTTTTATCTTGAACAACACCTGAAAATAGACACAGGCTACATTTTGACCACTTTGTTTAATAATATAAGTAATAACATTTTTCTCCAGTGTAGAAAAAGAACATAGTAGGACAAGTTAATACATTTGTAAATACTTCAAAATAGTTTTGCTAATTATCTCACCTGAAAAAACAAAACAGAAAAAACGATTCCGCGCAGCAAAATAGAAGACTTCTTGAAGAAGAAATATTGTGTGCCCTGTTCATTTGAGGCGAAGGAAATCGTTTTACAGTATGGAAGACGCCTCTGATTCGCTGTAGCAGTTTAAAATAGCTGCTATATCAGCCACACAAAGAGGAAGGGAGAAACTGCTAATAGCGGCCAAGAAAGTGCTTGGCATTAGCTCGCCCTGATCCACGCGCTCGAGCCTGCATGGGAGCAGCTGAGGCTCCAGCACGAGCCCGTCCCCTCTTTCTGATGTGCATTATTACAACAAGGGAAATCCAATCAAGCACGTATCTCATCGATTCAAAAAACACACGCGCACACTCACATACACACTGTTCTCAGCGGATTTTTGAACGCGCTTGGACAAAATAGCGGAGCGAGTGTGCCAGCGTGTGGGCGATACGGTCCAATTCATCTTTCCTTTTTTTAATCCCTCTTCTCTTCTTATGTGGCAATAAGAGGTTGAATTAGCTGACACAGCTATACACAAAAAGACTTGTTTGAAGAACACAATATTCATCTCATTATTGTATGCGACTGTTTCAGTCCATCCGCGTTCTCATGGCTCGCTACTCTTTTTTGAATTGCTCGTGATTACTGGGAATCGAATCCATTATGGATAAGGTGGTTAGTCAACCGACTGAGTAAGTGCCTATTATTAAAGCTGCTCACTGCATGTGTTGCCATGTCAATCAATTGCACAGGCTCCTGATCAATTATTTTCTTTCAGTGTAAAGCTAGACTCGAATGCATGTATCATGCCTTTAAGGTACAATTTGGCAATTGCTTACACATTTGAAATAGATCTTTAGATGGATGGTGCAGATTATTAACGAGGGAATGTAATATCAACGCATTTCAGTTGTTCATGTTTTGACATATCCGAAGAGTGCTCTGTTCGAGGCGATCGGCTATAGTGTGAGTGAGGGAGACAAACAGACATTGAGAGAGAAAGCTCTACGTGACGCCTGTATCGTCGTTAGAGAGCTAACCATTGAGGTGCAAGGCTCAACAGTGACAGTGCTTGATGTTTGCCCCTGTTTGTGGACTTTGAGTGACGCGATCATTTGGTTTTCCTTTAAGCTTGCCTGTTGCAGTCTCCTTTGCCGCGTGAGGAGGATCACACAGTCACGGTGCTTTTTCTCTCCCCTCTACCGACGAGCCTCTTTTGCTCCGCTCGCTGCGATATCCAAGGAGAGCGACCGCGAGGAAAGGATAAAGAAAAAGAGCGAGAAAGAAAGAAGGGGGCGAAAGGACCACGTTTCCTCCTGATCTCGTTTTAAGCTCTCTACGTTCTCTGCTGTCATATTTTTTTTTGTTTGAAAACTGCCGATCTATGTGTGCGCCGTGAGAAGCGCCCCCGGGTAGCGTGAGGAGGAGGAAGCCCGCTATCAGAGCCTAGCGGACCAGGGCGGACAGCTACGGATCCACGGGGCTACGGAGGAACACCTCTTCCGAACCTCAACAACAATCATGCCGCGAAGAAAGCAGCAAGCGCCGCGACGCGCGTCAGGTACGTTCAATCACGATTTTTTAATGTTTTTTTTTCTTACCTTATATTTGTAGGAGTGCTGCAGTAATTTCGCTCGCCTTCTCTGTCTGACATTTAGAGTTCGATACGCTGAAGTGTTACCATTAGTTGTTGTATAAATCTGCGCGTATTTAGGCTAGATCTAAAGAAAATAGAAAATGCTTTGACTTGAGGGATTGTTGATGAAGGCCGTAGGCTTGCAAAGGTCGCAGTAGTCCGAGTTTTTTCTCCTTTCTTACTTTTTTCCTGGTAGATAATCCATTTTTAAATTAGTATTTTTTATTCAGTTATTATTGGATCCACAGCCCGCAGGTTATTTATTACGCTATTATCGTCATGCCATTATAACAATATTCATGGACAGCCTACTTTCAGTACGCCCACTTTAAGTTCCAAGTTTTTTATTATTATCTAGGCCTACATTAATATGAATATGTATTAATAAACCATCTTCTCAGGTCCTTAATAGAATACTACTTAAATATTCAGTTTTACCATTTTTGTCAACTGGCATTTAGCCTAATTTAAATAGGCCTATGTATAATTGTTTTTGTACGCACTTGAAAATAGTTGAATCCATTACATTAATGTTGCAGACTGACAACAGTTGGGCAAAGGATGAAAGACGCACTCACTATCTTTCACTCTCTCTCTCCCTCCCTCCTACTGACTGCAGACAACTTCAGCCTTGATAAGTCTCTCCTTTTACCCCCTTTTTACCCCCCCCCCCCCCACACACACACACACACACACACTCCTCCTCCTCTCTCTCCACGGAGATATTGACTCTGTGAATTAGCGATCTATACAGAACCGAGCTGTACTGTCACACAATCCTTTGAAGCTCGCCCTCGCAGTTTTTTAGGGGGCTTTACTAAAACATTTGATCACGAAATGTCAACTTTCGCCTAGTTTCACTGTATGGATCATATCTGCTCTTATACATCCTCTTCTCATGTCATATTTTGTCTTAGTTTTCAGACTTTACTATATTGTCAAAACGTAATGTTCACGAGCTTTTAGCCACTCAGGGGGGAAGACGGGAAGCAGGCATTAACGGAAAATCGCCATCTTTGATTTGACTGCTGATTGATTGCCTGTCGTCCGGGCTTGCTTTGATCTATTATTTGCCGATCAACATCGATAAATCACCTCTGCGTAGCAAATCCGCTCCGGGACCGGGTGCTGACGTCACTGCGGGCCTAGTCAACTTCAGAACCAACTTAGATTGAACTACTTAAGTTTGCGAATACTTTTTTAGTTTTATAAACAGTGGCACATTTTGTCTTTTAAATCTCCATCTATATTCATTCATTCATTGTGGAATGAAACAGCTTTAAGTAGCAGTATCAGCTTTGATGAGGGCAAAGGTTACTGTTTTTAGTGAAATCATGAACTTTGTAAACAAAACATTTTAATTACTTGATTGTATTATCTCGATTCAGACCATGTCGGCTTTTCTGTGACACTATTATTTTCCTTTTTTGAAAGGTTATATTTACTGAACGAGAAACATATTTTCTAGATTTTTGATTTTTGTGTGGCTTTACAGACGTAGCATAAGTACCCTAGCACACGCACGCACACACACACACACACACACACACACCTACACACACCGCTATACATTATGTCTGTGCGTGAATGAAAAATGTAACTATTAGTCTAATGGGAAAGTGAGACAGAGAGAGAGAGCAGGCTAGCTCCATCAGAAAATGGCCGTCAGTGAGACTTTGTTTCATATTTGATTTAATTGTCTCCAGACTGACAGGCACATTCATCAATGGTGCTAATGGTCAATCAGAGGGAGAGAGAGACAGACAGAAAGAGAGAGAGAAAGAAGGGAGGGGAGAAAGAGAGAGAGCGGTAGAGAGCTCTAGTCTTTCAGAATGGTCCAGCCCTAATGGACTGTGGTGGGGTGGGGGTGAAGGATGGATAGCTGACAGACTGACCGACTGAAAGCGCTCTTATTCACTATAGTGTTTTTGTGTGTGTGTGTCTGCGTGTGTGTGAGAGAGTCTTTGAGCTAGTATGTGTGTATGTGTGTGTGTGTGTGTGTGTGTGTTCATGAGAGTATAAAGTCGTACACGTTTGTTTTTTTAAGGAGTATTTTGCGGAGAGTGAAAATAATATTTTGTTTTTGAAATTACACAAAGCTTTTTGCCCCCCCCCCCCCCCCCCCGTTTCACCCTCCCATCACCAAATTTGTATCCCTTACTCCCACTTCCTCCCTCGCGCCCTCCCTCCCTCCTTCCTTCTCCTCCCTCCCTCTCTCCTTCCCCTCTTCCCCCCCTCGCTCACAGCTGCAAGTTATAAGGTTGACAAGCGCTCTGTGGCGCACAAAGCGCGATGACAAATTGATGGGTGTGCAGTGACGGAAGGGCCAGGGAGAAGATGGCGGATGATGGCCACTGATTAAGGACTTTGGGGAAAACGAAACACGTCCTCTGCAACCTTGAGGGCTCCATGTTTTTTTCCCCCCCACACACACATTCCCTTGTTCTCTAAATCTATAGTTTAGGTTTATATGTAGTTTATATGTTTACTCTGAAAAACACACACACACACACAGACAAACCCTGTCTACTATTTTGAATCGGTTAGCGACTCGTCCGTCCTGTCCCTTGTTGCCCTTGTCGACCGTGCTGACTGCCCCCCACCCCCCACCCCGGTCGTCCCTGTCTCCCCAACTAGCCCCTCGTTCCGGTATTCTAACACCCCCCCCCTCTCTCTCTCTTTCTTTCTCTAAACCCCTAAAACACATACCTCCAAGCAACCGTCCCATTAACCCTTCACACCCCTCTCTCGTTTCCCTTCTCCCCCTTTCTAGTCCCACCGGCCTCCTCTCTGCACGGGAACCGTCACACTCACTCCCACCCATCTTTCCCACACCCCAGAACCCCACTCCCTCCACACACACACACACACCCCTCTCCTCATATCCAGAGTGAGACAAATAGAGAGAGAGAGAGAGAGAGAGAGAGAGAGAGAGAGAGAGACACGCATGCAGAGTGAGTGAGTGAGTGGTTGTTTTGCCAGCTTCGTTAGCGTGTTGCTAATTAGCCTCGGCTCTGATGGATGCCTGACGGCGCTAATGATTGGCTGTGACAGACGCGGCACGCCGTCGCAATCACCAATTAGGTCGCCCGCATCCCGTGATGTCAGCGTTCCCGTCGGATTGGCCCGTTTCTGTGCTCTTGCATGCATACACAGATGCAAACACACACACACACACACATACACACACACACACACACACACACGCAAACCACACACACACACACACTCACACACACACAAAGTAGTCTGGCCTAGCCAGCTTGCAGGTGAAGACAGTTGACTAGTCAGCTAAATTGTTTTGGATGATAAGAGAACGGACTAGGAAGAGAAGCAATGTCCAGGAAACACGGCACTGGATTACACAATATGATGATTCGGTATGTGAGAGCGTGTGTGTGTGTGTGTGTGTGTGTGTGTGTGTATGTGGCCGTGTGTGTGTATGTGCATATTATAACGTTTATCTATATAAAGGAAGTGTTTATGTGTGTGTGTGTGTGTAAAACACACACATACACAAACAGACAGACACACACACACACACACACACACACACACAGCTGGCCAGGATCGTTTGTTTATGTGTGTGTCCCCCCCCCCACGTTCTCCATTGAAGCAGCACAATGCTAGGACGAGCCCTGTCTTTGTTGGACGGCTTCAAAGGCCCTCCTCACCAAACAGAGCATTGTCTCGCTCAGGAAGGAGCAGCATCAAACGCTCCGTGGACTGTACGTTCACACCACCGTGGCAGATAGTTCGGGGCCCTTTTTCAACGATTAAGATACGTGGCCAGCCAGTCGAAACATTGTGTGTTAGCTGTGACGTCCTCCTCTCTGCAAGGGATACGCGCCACGACTATGTGAAACGTGGCGCGCGGTGTTTTCTCTCGGGAACGCCGAGAGGTATGTCCGTCGTCAATCCTGTAAGGAGGAGGTTCGTTCTCGGGTTCAGGATGAAGCGTATTTTACAGGAAGACAGGATCATTTTTCCTGACGTGTCTTGGGGTTAATTTGAAGTGTCACTATGCTCCGAGCCATTTAGGAGACTCCTGTGAGCGTGTGTGAGTGTGTGTGTGTGTGTGTGTGTGTGTGTGTGTGTGTGTGTGTGTGTGTGTGTGTGTGTGTGTGTGTTAGAGAAAGAGCGTGCGTGCGCGCGCGCGCGTGTGTGTTGTGTGTTTGGGGCCGACGGCAGCATGCGGGATAGTGCGCGATGGATGGCGTCGACGCTGGTCATTATTAGGCGCTCAGTGACACGTTCGGAGGGTGTGAGGATGTTTCCCCCTCAGAAACACCTATCATCAGCACAACGTCCACACGCGCTCCCCCTGATTTATAGAAACATTAACAACATGACAAATCTGTCCTCCAGCACGCCGCAGAGAGATCGCGGCGCGGGCAAAGCAGCTGATTTCTGGAATTGTGGCTGGTGTGTGTGTGTGTGTGTGTGTGTGTGTGTTCGCGTGATTGATTGTAGATGAGAAAGAGAGATTAATCATGCTTGATGTGTGTTAAAGCTGCACTCGTGGATCCAAGTTGAGACGCAGTGGCCCATTTAAACACAGGCACACACACACACACACACACACACACACACACACACACACACACACACACACACACACACACACACACACACACACACACACACACAAAAGACACATTTTGTAAGCCTATTTGTCCACGTTTTGCTGAATCAGGCTGTGCTTCAGGAGGAGTTAGACTCATAACAGTGATATTCTTAAATCCCTACAACTTGATTTTGTGACAAAAGAAATGGCTTGCACTTGTAAGACACAAGATTTGAGACAATCTCGGTTATTGCTTCATGCTGCGGTTATAATCAGCAACACGCTATCATTAATGTAATCCTATGACTAGAGCAGTATGGCATGCGTGCTCAACAGCCTTCTTGATTGCACATCTTGGAAAAATAATACAGCCATTATTTCAAAGAGTGAAAATGCAAAATTGGAAGGAGGATAAGGAATCTGTTGTTTTTTATTGTGGTCCGATAACCACTGTGTGTTGTAATAAAAAAACAACGTAAAGCCTACACAAGGACAGTGCAAACACAGGAGATCAGGCTGTATGGACCCTTTCCACGAGAAACGCTCTCACTGTCACAATACAGGGAGAAATACTGTCCTATCAATGTCTAATCTGTACCCTAGTTTAGAGTTTTGTAAGAATTGGAGTGTATCACAGTATTTTTCTTGAAGCATCATGTTGCTAGTTCTTTGCAGCAGCGATAGGTTTGGAACGGTACAGTGCAGAGTACAATTTGAACTGAATTTTAGACAATGGTCATACCAAACGCACCTTGTTACAATAGTAGGAAACGGTGGCTACCATAACCATTGGCGTAATGGTCTCCGTGAGCGCTCCTTTTTGTGTATCAGGCGGACGTGGTTCATTGTAACACCACGGCGCAGGTCTAGAGGGTCTTCAGCTTATGTCGCGGACGCCGTTGTGTGACCCTTTAATTAGTAATGTGGGCATTCTCATTTTCCCCCGCATACAGTGGGAAACACGAGTTGGATGTTTGGGAACAATGCAAGTGAGGGTGTAGGAGCCGTTCCGTCGCCGCGGTCAACGCGATAGCGGCTCGTTCTCCGTCTCCGATCGAGGCTCGCGGGCCCGACTGGGGTCGACACGCCTGTAGAACGTAATGCAACATGCCATCTTAATTAAGCTAATTATCCCCCCCCTCGCTTAAAAGCTGGTCACGATAATTCTATTAATTATTAAGACGGAAAGGAAATGAACTCCATAAACACCCCCCCCGCCCCCCCCGCCTCCCCCCCGCCTCCCCCCTCAGTCCTACCTCCACCCTCGAGTTAATTAGAAGTTTAATTATCATGACGAAGAAAAAAAAAAGGAGATTATATTGTATTTAAGTGGGAAGTGGGTCCCGTGGGTGATCAATACCGGCGTCGCTAATGTTTATGGTTGTAGTACACTTCTGATAGAATGGATATTTTATTGTGAGTTCATGACCTTTGGTTCAGTCCAATCCATTGCCTTGCTGCGGTTTCCGTTAAAATAGTCTTGGGAAGCAGCAATAGTTGCAGCAATGTGTCCTTACGCGCATTGCGGCTCTCATAACATTACTGTTAGCGAAGTGGCTTGTGTCCCTCTTCACCCACCGTAGTTGTAGTTTTTATTTTATTTAGGACGGTGTGTTTCGTTCTCATTTGTCTGCAGTCTAGACCTCTCTTAATGACTTCATTTCCCTCTGCCTCACACAGTGTACACAGCGTTAGTCTCTCCCAAACCTACACCTTGGATTGCTAGGAGTGGAGTTACACTGTGTTTTTAAAACGGTCTGTCCCACTCTGTTGTTCTCACTCCTCTTTTTCCAAACTGCAAACCCAGCACCAGATCTAAACAAACAAGAAAATAAGTTGTACAAATGTAATATATACATATTTTTAAACCTAT
>JAPMUY010007201.1:52500-55112 GCA_026901105.3 Galaxias olidus
TCAGTGTCCAGCGGAAGAGGCTCTGTCCAGACCTCTCTGGGATGACGAACGAGGGAACGAGCGCGGGCTGTAAACAGAGACGTATTATTTCCTGTTACTTCGTTGCCATACCCGTCCTCCCTCCACCCCCCTCTCCGACCTCCCTCCCTCCCCCTTACTTAACTCCCTCTCCTCCCTCTCTATCTCCCCTCCCTCCCTATTCCCTCCCTAGCTCCTCACCTCCCTCCCTCCCTCCTCTCTCCCTCACTCTCACCTCCCTCCCTTCTCTCTCTCCCTCCCTCCCTCTCTCTCTCTCCCTCCTCACTCACCTCCCTCCCTCCTCCCTCCCTCCCTCCCTCCCTCCTTCCCTCTCTCCTCCTACCTCCCTCCCTCCCTCCCTCCATCTTTACAGGCTCGGGGAGACGTGGTAATTTATCGTCGCTATCCGTCTCCTCCGCTCATCCATCACCGCGGCGAGGGTTGCTAGGCGATGGCGGCAGCAGCTGTTTGGACGGTGACGGACAGAGGGGCTGTCAGTCAGAGCGCGGGCAGGTGAAAGGCATTAGGGGCGCGCCGTTGTCGCGGCGAATAATTAATCAAAAAGGCGAGGGGGAGATAATTAAAAAGATATGACCCTTGCCAGTACTTGGGCCCTGCTTGCCTGGCGATTGAGAGGGGGGGGAGGGGCGGAGGGAAAAAAGAAGAAAGTGGGTGATGCGGGGGGGTGGGGGGGGGGGGGGATAAGAAGCAAAACAAAGACATTTCAAAGAAGGGTAGAGCGATAGCACGGAGGAGAAGAGCCAGTGGGAATGCAGGGAGGGGGGGGGGTCTCTTTCTCTTTCGTCCTGTTTTCCCATGTTCTCGTCGTTTGTCGAAGTCTCTCTCTTGCTCACCTTCTTTCCATTCAGAGGGAGGAGAGGAGCGAGGGAATGCTGGCAGAGCTCTCCACGTCAACACAGCCCTTTGAATGAGTTCATTAGGAGAGAGACTGTAACGGTCCCTGCTAACACCTGTAGTCCGCCTTCACTCCATGACGATGGTATAGCCCCAAGGCTGTCCCCGAGCTACACACACACACTCTTCTCTCTCCATCTGCACATCTGTCTTTTTTCTGTATTTCATTCTCTAGATTAGACTTTTTGAAATAGAATTTGAAACACAGACTGGAACACACTCTCTCAAACGTAGACCCCTGTTTGTAGAACGTAGCGTCACTGTGACGTGTGTCAGGCAGGCGTGCCAGGCGTCCCTAGGAGTCACATATGAATATGGTTTTTGATTCATATAACAATGCAGTGAGGGACATGGACACCTCAGCTCTAGAGATGCCCTAGATACCAGGAACAGAGCAAAGTGTGAAAGTGCCAGCCGCGTGTGTGTGTGTGCGTGAGTGTGTGTGTGTGTATGTGTGTGTGAGTGTGTGTTTGCGTGCGTGTTTTTGTGTGCGTGTGTGAGTGTGTGTGTGCGTGTGTGTGTTTGCGTGCGTGTTTTTTTGTGAGTGTGTGTGTGTGAGTGTGTGTGTGTGTGTGTGTGTGTGTGTGGTTATTAGCTTTGCCATGGTTAACAGAGATCAGGCGGGCTAGCATGCGGCCTACTGAACCATTGAGAATGATAAGGTCTGGTTTTGTACCGCAGTTCATTCCACTGCTGACGTGATCCAGATCAGGCTTTACAGTCTGTTCACTGAGTTTTCCCTCGGGAATGTTTGCAGTGCAGGCAGAACTAAACTGAACCAAACCCGGACTGGACTGGATTAGACAGAACCAGCCTGTCATGTCTGCTAGCTGATTGGAATCTGCAGTATGTTCTGGAACGATCTCAGCAAGCGTGGTGCTGATGTCCATAGAAAGACAGAAAGACACACACTCATGAACAGACAAACAGACAGACCCACAGAAACACAGACTCACAGACAGACAGACAGAGAATGAGCTGAACAGACAGACAGACAGACAGACCCACAGAAACACAGACTAACAGACAGATAGGCGGACAGACAGACTGACAGACAGACAGAGAATGAGCTGAACAGACAGGCAGGCAGCCAGGCAGGCAGGCAGGCAGGCAGGCAGACAGGCAGGCAGGCAGGCAGGCAGGCAGGCAGGCAGACAGACAGACAGCCAGACACACAGGCAGGCAGGCAGACAGGCATGCAGGCAGGCAGACAGACAGACAGACAGACAGATAGAATGAGCTGAACAGACAGGCAGGCAGACAGGCAGGCAGGCAGACAGACAGACAGACAGACAGAATGAGCTGAACAGACAGACAGGCAGGCAGGCAGGCAGACAGGTAGGCAGGCAGACAGGCAGACAGAATGAGCTGAACAGACAGGCAGGCAGACAAGCAGGCAGGCAGGCAGGCAGGCAGGCAGGCAGACAGACACAGACAGACAGACAGACAGACAGACAGATAGAATGAGCTGAACAGACAGGCAGGCAGACAGGCAGGCAGGCAGACAGGCAGGCAGACAGACAGGCAGACAGACAGACAGGCAGACAGACAGGCAGGCAGGCAGACAGACAGGCAGGCAGACAGACAGACAATAGCGGCGTTGTCCAGACGTCCGGAGGATTAAGTCTCTTAACACTGCTCTGTGTATGACTCGTTGACGGCAAGGGGGGGATATTATT
>JAPMUY010007205.1:7500-22500 GCA_026901105.3 Galaxias olidus
AGGAACCAGCAGTGACTCATGCTGTGGCGACAGAACAGACACGACATCGTAGAAATGAAATGAACAGAACAGACACGACATCGTAGAAAGGAAATGAACAGAACAGACACGACATCGTAGAAAAGAAATGAACAGAACTGACATGCCAGTACAGCTGTTCCTCCTGACAACATGTAACCTTTTGATACTGACAATAACAACTAAATTAACATTTTGCCCTTGACAATGGGCTATGTAGCTAGGAAACTCCCACGAGGTCAAAATAGCCTAGGCGTCAGTGGCTGTCTGTGTGTTCTACTTAGTCTGTTTCTATGGTTTGTAGTGCCCTCCTCTTTTTCCCGTTGGCCTTGCAGCGGTTAGTGGATGTGTGAGAGGCTGGTGATGCGACAGCACCCAGCCTGCTAATGGTTACTGATACAGTGGACCCCATGGTAGCACATAGAGAGAGAGAGAGAGAGAGAGACAGAGACAGAGAGAGACAGAGAGAGAGAGAGAGAGAGAGAGAGAGAGAGAGAGAGAGAGAGAGAGAGAGAGAGAGGTTCCAGAGGAACCAGAGATGACGTGTCTGATCCAGTTAGCGTCGGTCCAACTAGAGGCGTCCTGTCCTCTCCTGTTAGCCAACCAGCCTCAGTGAGGCCCTGCCAAGCCCCTGGAGGACGGGCTGGGAGACCCTGTGTGTGAGGCGTCCTGACAGGGCCAGTCGCATGTGCTTAACGAGAGAGCGGCCATGTTGACACGACGACGGCTGACAACGTCTCCATCTCCGTGCCTCTCAGCCCTTCACGGTTGACATGGCGACGTCACCCTCCCTCTTGGTACTGGACAATGTGTGTTTAGAACCTACAGCGCTGAAAAGGCTGATGAGTTAAAAAAGTACATAAAGGATCAAACTTTCTACACCTAGCCACTTTTGTTGCTTATTCTGCCCCAAAGCCGGTTTAATCACTCTTGATGCTAAAAGCAAACGCTCCTTAGATCTTTATTTGTGATTTTTACTGTAGGTAGGGATTTTGAACTTGAGGTTCCATTATTACATATAAATCAGAATAATTCAAAGAAAATAAATAATAATAGCATTTAAAAAAAAAATATTCCTTTCTATGCTATATTTACTTTGACCTTTGGAAGAGCTTGTGGGAGCCTTTTGAATTATGTCGCTTCTGTATGACTAATTCTATATGCATGGAAAAGTGTTCATTGGTATGTAAATGACGACCTTTAGGAGGTCATGCATTTTAATAGTGTCCTGCTGCTGTTCCATTTGGTCATTATCAGATTAGATCTAAATCGGTAGTTAAAATACAGTCCATCATTCACAATATCTCCAAATAGAATCAAATTGAATCATCAAATGTTTTATAATTTTGTAAAAAATAATAATTATATATATATATATATATATATATATATATATATATATATATATATATATATATATATATATATATATATATATATATACACACACTGTATATATCTTTGGTGTATCTAAAAAAATAAAAAAACATAGCAAGTTCAATATAATTTATTTAGATTTTGACTTGACTGAATTATACTTTCATTTTACCTGAATTATTTTATCTTTATGAATTATGTAATGTGTCTGGTTGTATGTATTCAATTCAGGAGGTACCAGCAAACAGGACTAACTGTTTTAATACCAGAAACATCCTCTAGATGGTCCTCACCCAGATGCCATACATCCGTGGACAGCACACATTAACATACATGTTGTACCATGGTCATGTATTTATGTATTTATATACCAGCAGGTTCAATGGGCACAGCTCTCCATAGTCATATATGTATATATACCAGCAGGTTCAATGGACACAGATATCTATAGTCATATATGTATGTATACCAGCAGGTTCAATGAACACAGCTCTCTGGAGGGACACCCAAACATAAAAGAGGAAGAACCTAAAATATTCCCTTTGTGTTGTTCTGTACAGCATAAATCATGTGATGTGAACGTGTCCCTGTTATTTCAGTCAGAACAATACTCTGCCCATAGAGATAGAACACTAGTGATGTTCCATCTCTGTGACTCTGTCATCTATTTCTCCAGTCCATCAGGTTTCACCATGACACACACTGGGAGAGACGATGGAGGAAAAGAAAAAGACCCTGGACTTAAAACAACACGCGAGCACAAGTTCATGTTTGCTCAACCTGGAGAATCCCTAATGACGTTGGGGCCTGGGTAATAAGCTTGGTGTTGGTTAGTAGGTCAGAATACTACTGGGAATTCATAAGGAACATGTCTTTAACAATCAACCCCACTCTAGTTCCCCTGTTTGACTTGTTATTATTATATGTTGACATAGTGGAGTCAGATTTGAGATGGTTTCTGTAGTTGTTAGTGGAGTCAACCGGGATCAAATTGCTCATTGATTTAAGATGGCTTCTTTATTCACCGTTGAGGGACAAGCTGTCAACGATTCCAAAACAAAGAGACAGCAAAGGGTTTAAGACAACAGCTCAAAGTTGATCTCAACAGTATTTTTATCAGATCCAAACAACATAAAATGGAAACTTTTCTGAAAGAATGAGATAGGGCCATAAAAAGGAAGTAAAAAAAAAAAAAGGGGACAAAAGCAAAAAGGTTTGTTGTATAAAAAGGGCGGGGGGGGGGGGTAGTTGTAAGTGGAGGGGATTGGGACCAAAGTGTTGCTCTGACAACAGGAGCAGGGCTGGTGACAGGGTGGGTAGTGTTATAGTGTGTCACAACAATGGCAGTCTACAGCACGTGTCAAAGAGTGGACAGGAGACATTATGGGCAAATGTTTGTCTGCATGTTTACATGTATCTGGTATTCTGTTTGGATGTGTGTCTGTATTTCAGTCAGGACAACGTACGATAGGTTTAACAGTTTATTGCAATACCTGGTAATACATTGAAGTATGGCGTCAAGGGTCTGCTGCTCTAATTGCTTCCCCACACGGGGTCTTATACAAATGCTAAGTGAACAGCCTTTGGTAGGGAGCAGATATCTGCAGAATCCCCATCGGAGCCTGTGCAACATACCCTAAATAGGTGGAAGCTGGTGTGGAGGTGGGCAGCAGCAAGAGCATAGTGTGGTGCAGAAGCATAGTGTGGTGCAGAAGCATAGTGTGGTGCAGAAGCATGGTGTGGTGCAGCAGTAGGCGAGCAGGTGTAGGAGCAGTGTAGTGAGTGACTGAGGTGTACTAGGCTGTGTTAAACCACTGAGCGTACGCGACTGACTGACTGATGTGACGTGGATAAATGCTGTGTCTGAGTTGCCTGCCTGAACTAGCTCTGCCAAGGCATTGCCTCATTTGTGTGTACGTATACGTGTGTGTGTCTGTGTGTGTGTGTGTCTGTGTGGGTGAGTGAGAGAGAGAGAGAGAGAGTGTGTGTGTGTGTGTGTGTGTGTGTGTGTGTGTGTGTGTGTGTGTGTGTGTGTGTGTGTGTGTGTGTGTGTGTGTGTGTGTGTGTGTGTTATGGTTTTCAGATGAATAGCCCAGTGTTGGTGTTGGTGGTGGTGGGTCTGCGTGTGTAAGTGGGGAAGGCCAGGGTGATTGGAACGGGCCGTCTGGTCACAGCAACAAAAGACCGTCATTGACTATGAAAAGCTTTAAGAAGGTGGGCCCCCATCATTCACACACACACACACACACACACACAC
Organism: Galaxias olidus; assembly: GCA_026901105.3. NCBI lineage: Eukaryota > Metazoa > Chordata > Actinopteri > Galaxiiformes > Galaxiidae > Galaxias > Galaxias olidus. Next base: position 11,153 of record JAPMUY010007205.1, read on the forward strand.
ACACACACACACACACACACACACACACACACACACACACACACACACACACACACACACACACACACACACACACACACACACACACACACACACACACACACACACACACACACTCTCTCTCTCTCACTCACTCACCCACACACACACACAGTGAGGAGATGAGGAGACGAGGACAGAGAAGGGGAGCAGAGCAGAGGGTCCTGTTCTTAAATGAGCTACACTCAATGACCTGTCTCCCTGTTTCCCACACTGGCTGATGAAAGGACCGGACCACTTGAAAAGGACCACCTGGCTTTGAAAGAGAACCTCCTCTTCAAACTCTCCCTATAAACAGCAATTCTGTTTTTTAATGAGAAGCCCAGGACTCACTTATTGGACTGAGGATGGAGAACACAAAGTTTTTTGACCAAAGCTTTTAGTTTGGCTGCTTGAGGTTTAATGGCTGTTTATGGTGGGGAGAGATAAAAATAGTGATGTCATTGATGTTTATGTGGGTGAGCCACAGTTTAAAGACAGCAGCTGCAGGTTCCCCTGATGAGATAGACAGAGATTAACTGGCTTCTGTGAATAGGAACATGATTTCAGAAATCCCAGACGTGCATACGCATTTGAATAATAAATCAAATAGCTCGCTTTGATTGTACAATGTGCAGCCAGCAACTTCCAGCTAGCTGACAGTGTATGGGCCTCACAAACTGAAGCACTGCTGAGGGAAAAACACACACTCACAGACTCTCAGAGACTAACACACACACACACACACACACTCACAGACTCTCTCTCTCTCTCACACACACACACACACACACTCACAGACTCTCTCTCTCTCTCTCTCTCTCACACACACACACACACACACACACACACACACACACACACACACACACACACGCTCAGCCTGTGGTCTCGCTTTGCCTTTTCATACCGTCGGAAGTGCTTTATGGAAACCTATTTTGTTTTCAGTAGCACACGTTCAATTGCAAAATATTCTCCCAGAAATACTCTAATGCAGTGGAGGCAGACAGGAGGACACTGTGTCAACAGGCTGGTCTCTCCGTCTCAGAAGAATTGGCCTCTCAAACTATTGTGATATTGAAAAGCTGGCGAGGGCTGTATTGGTTCCTGAGCAGTCTTTAAAGCCCAAGTTGGACAAGTTCACATGAAAAGAGTGTCAGAGAGGGAGTGACAGGGGAAACACAACCCAATGACCTGAGACAGCAAAGCTCTCTGCTCTGTAGGACTCTGAGAGAGAGAGAGAGAGAGAGAGAGAGAGAGAGAGAGAGAGAGAGAGAGAGAGAGAGAGAGAGAGAGAGAGAGAGAGAGAGAGAGAGAGAGAGAGAGAGAGAGAGAGAGCACACTGGTATCTATGGTGTGTCTAATGCACACACACACACACACACACACACACACACACACACACACACACACACACACACACACACACACACACACATACAGTCCTCCCACAGTCCAAAAACATGCAGGTTAATTGGTGACTCTAAATTGCCCCTAGGTGTGAATGTGAGTGTGAGTTGTTGTCTGTCCTTATGTGTCGGCCCTGTGATAGACTGGCGACCTTTCCAGGGTGTACCCCGCCTCTCGCCCTGTGTCGGCTGGGAAAGGCTCCAGCCCGTCTACCCCCCCAGCCCCCCTGCGACCCTGCAAAGGATAAGCGGTATAGCTAATGGATGGATGGATGGATGGATGGATGGATGGATGGATAAAATACAAAGTGAGGGAAAGGCAAATCTGTTTCACATCAACATTTTGTGTGACCACCCTTCGCCTTCAAAACAATTAACATTTATCCTTTTATGTATTTTTTTTTCTAACTTTAAAGACATCACACCTGCCTAAAGCTTTTGCACAGTATTCCTGCATTTATTTATGGATAGAAACTCATGGAGGATGTCACAGAGCATGTTTAAGTGTGCAACACTTAGCAAAGACGATTGGACACAAACACCTCATTGTGTTATTTGTTGTGGAACGGAGAAGGAGAGAGATACAGGAGGCTGCCGTTAAAGGTGGCATGAATCCACTTGAAGACAGAGATTTGTTCTCATTTATTTTTTTCGTGGAATCAACCACATTATCTGAAGTACTTTATACCCACTTGAGATGCTGTTATTGTTCAGATGTTGACAGATTCTTATCCTGTCCGTCTCAATTATTCCCTTTTTGGAACGGTTTGTTACCATGGAGATTTAGCAAAAAACATTGCAGCCATTGGCTAAGGAGCCCCTGTGCAGCAACGGTCTGCCAAGAGAGCTGTGATGGAGGCAGTGGTGGTGTTTTAGTTTGATATGCTCGGAAAGCCACAACAGCAGCCAAGGACCTGATGTTTTTCTATGATGAATGAATTCCGTCCTCTGACATAAGTCATGTTTAGGAGGAGGAGGAGGAAGAGGAGGGCGGCAAGGGCCTGCGATGCCAAGAGGCTGAAGGTGAAACCTTTTTCAAGTGCACACCCTTGTGTGGGATAGCTTAGGCCATTATAGTTGCAGAACCTTCTAAATGTGATTGTGGGGAATTGGAATCGATTAGGGCGCTGCTAATTGGATATATGTATAGAGGAAGGTCATCATTTTTCATGTCTCTCTTATTTTGCTGCCTCTGCATTTTCGGGCTTCTTTCCTTTATTGTATTTTTTTTTGCTGACCTATGACTTGAGTTGAAGGTGTATCATCTTCAATACCTCCCCATCGCTCAGTGTCCCGTGTACGAGCTAATTGATGCTACGGCCCTGTTCCAGGGATCGATCCGTAATCGTCATGGGGACCAAAGGCTGGTAAACTTTAGCAGGAGCTCGTTCAGGAGGTGTGTGGTGTGAACAGGGAGGTAAATTGCTCCGGGCTTAATCACCGCTCCAGAGGAGAATCTCCCAGGATCAGGAGATAAGAGTTCCTCTCTCATCCCCCCCCCGGAGTGGCACGTAATTAAAAGACCCCGAAATGAGGGAGCGCTCACCTGTCCTGATGAAAAGACTAGGACGTTATTAATCTATCTTTCTGAAGGGTGAAGAACTTCTGAGAGAAGTTGTGCCTCCTCTCTTTTAGGCGATGATATTAAGTCACACCGGTCTATACTCTACATTATTTAGGTAGGCTATTGTTTGTCCCATAAGAAATCATAAAATCTGTACAACTTATACTTATGGGTGAATTGCACTCTGTGCAGCCATGACCACTTGTGATATTTCATCCCTATTTGTACAATTTGTCCTATACCATTGTTTTTTTTTATGTAGTCACACATACATGTGAGAGCAGGCTGCTTGCTCCTCTGAGGACATGCCAGAGAAATCTCTTTCTCCCTGCTAACCGGCTGTGGCTTTGGAGAAAGAGGAGAGTCTAGTGTATTAGGAAGTGATTGACAAACAAAACGGATTATCCTGCAGTCTCCCACACTTTGCTTTTAAAGAGCGCCTAGAGGGATGGAGGGATTTATTTTCCCTAGTCTAGATCTCTCCTTTTTTATCCACCTCAACCCGCCCCCCTCTCTCTCGTTTCACTTCCCCTCTAAGTCTAACCCTTAACTTTAACTGTTTTTTTCACATCCATTACTCCCACCTTCCATGCAACTTCTGTCTCCCCCTCCAGTTCTCCTCTTCTCCTCCCTCCACACTCTACCATTCATGTGCTGTTTCTCTCATCCAGTTCAGTGTCTTTCTTTTCAGGCTCCCCCTCTTCTCTTCCCTACCAGACCATCTTCAAATACATCCATCCTTTTGTCCCCCCTATCCCTCCCTCCCTCCCTCCTCTACCTCCCTCCCTTCTCTACCTCCCTCCCCCTGTACCTCCCTCCATCTCTGCCTGCCTGCCTGCATGATGGGATTGTTTGGAAGATTAGTTCTCCTGCTGCACTGGAAGCTGCATCTCTCTCTCTCTCTCTCTCTCTCTCTCTCTCTCTCTCTCTCTCGCTCTCTCTCTCGCTCTCTCTCTCTCTCTCTCTCTCTCTCTCTCTCTCTCTCTGTCTCTCTAAGTAAAGCAGGCTGCCAAGGACCCCATGGCTTTAAGAGATGGACGGTTTATGAATTTACCCCGGTCCCTATTTTTATTGCTTTCTAATTTTATTGTTCTCAGTGCATCACTCTATCAACCACCTGCCTCCTGGCTTTCACAGCATCCCTCACTTTATATACCCATCCTTTAAATGTCTTCATTCCTGTCTTCTCTTTCTCCCTCGCTCCCTCTCTCTTTTACTAAGTAGAGATTACGGGCGCCTGTAGGAGGTAGACTCTTCCCGGGTCTGCCCTGCGTTATCCCTCCATTTCTTTCTCCTTTCTCGTTCTCGATCCCTTCCCGTCCCTCTCTAACCTACGATTATGAATGCACCGTAAACTAAACTACGATTATACTGTCTGAATGTACCGTAAATTAAACTACAATTATAAAGTGTGAATGCATCGTACGCTAAAGTACAATTATAGAGTCTGAATGCACCGTAAAAAGCTTTGAGAATCCATAGAAGACACCGTAACACTTCCTTGCATTTACAGTAGGATAATGGGCTCCAATTCCACTACTATGGGTTTCCATTCTGTCCTGTCTGCTCGTTCTGTTTTTATGTTTGGTGATGAGAGAAGGGGACATTGAGTGAAACCAGAAAGTTTATCTAAGCCCTGTGGAGCTGCAGACAACTCAGGAAGTGAAGAGGGGAGGAAAACAATATTTACTGGCTAGCAGCTAAAACCAGGCAGTCAGGCATGGAGGCCTCATTAGCTTCTGTAGAGTACATAACACACACACACACACACACACACACACACACACACACACACACACACACACACACATAACAAGCACACTGACACACACACACACACACACACACACACACACACACACACACACACACACACACACACACACACGCAAGCACACGCACGCACACACACACACACACACACACACACACACACACACACACACACACACACACACACGCACACTGACACACACACACACACACACACACACACACACACACACACACACACACACACACACACACACACACACACACACACACACACACACACACACACACACACACACACACACACACACATACACACATAATGACACACACAAACACACACACTCATATAACAAGCACACATAACATGCACACACATAGAGGCGGGGTTGGGGTGGGGGGTGTTTACACTGCCACGTAGCAGGTGTTGTTCCAGAAGTTCCTAAAATGGATGCAGGACCAAATGGTTTAGGACCATCTAGTCTCTCCCTCTCTCCCTCTCTCTCTCTCTCTCTCTCTCTCTCTCTCTCTCTCTCTCTCTCTCTCTTTATCACACACTACTTCTTCAGTCTTTATTTCTGTCTTTCAATATCTTTGCTCCCACCAGTTTGAATTTGCTTGACATACCTCTCTCTATATCTTTCTCCATGGCTATCTCTATGGCTCTGTCTATTTCTGTCTTTCAATATCTATCTCTGTGGCTATCCCATCTCAGTCTTGATCTCTATGGCTATCTTTGCTATGCTATCTCTGTGGCTATCTCTATGGCTACTATCTCTCTCTATATCTCTTTCTCTGCTATCTCTATGGCTATCTCTGTGGCTATCTCTATGGCTATCTCTATGGCTATCTCTATGGCTATCTCTGTGGCTATCTCTGTGGCTATCACTATGGCTATCTCTGTGGCTATCTCTATGGCTATCTCTGTGGCTATCTCTATGGCTATCTCTATGGCTATCTCTATGGCTATCTCTGTGGCTATCTCTATGGCTATCTCTGTGGCTATCTCTATGGCTATCTCTATGGCTATCTCTATGGCTATCTCTGTGGCTATCTCTATGGCTATCTCTGTGGCTCTAATATATCTTTTTCTATGACTCTGTCTATGGCTATCTCTATGATTCTGTCTATGGCTATCTCAATGGCTCTATCTGTATTTACAGGACCAGTCAAAAGTTTGGACACACTTTAAAATTAACTTTAATGGGAAAGTGTGTCCAAACTTTGGACTGGTACTGTATCTCTATTGCTCGCCTACTTTTATCTCTTCTTCCGTCTCTCACTTTCTCCCCTGCCTCTCTCCCTCCCTCACTCCCTCCCCTGTTCTCTCTCCTCTCCGTGTCTCTGTCCCTTACACCCACAATGCTCTTTCCTCTCTCTGTCTCTCTGTCCTCTCTGTCCTTCTTTCCTCTGTGTCTCTGTCCTCCGTCCTCTCCTCTCTCCTCAATCTGTCTCTATGTCTCTCTGTCTCTCTCTCCTCTCTGTGTCTCTCTGTTCACCATCTCCTCCATGCATTCTCTCTGTGTTGCTCTGTTCTTTCTCTGGATTATTATGTAGATAGTCTTATCACGGGGATGTTTCTCCTCTCTTCTCTCCATCTTTTATGGTCACCCGCCGAGGAGAGCGCTTAATGGTGGTGACCTTTCTTCAGTAAAGGTCGTCAGTCACAAAGGGAGACGCTTTTCTTTCTCATTAGAGCACAGCTCATGTTGGGAAAGTGAGTTACGTGGCAACAAACACCGGCAGGGTAAAGATCAACAGGATGGGCGATAACGCCAGCGTGAGAGTCTGTGTGTGTGTGTGTGTGTGTGCATGCGTGCGTGCGTGCGTGTGTGTGTGTGTGTGTGTGCACTTGCGCGGGTATACATTCCTGTTCCCTGCTGTGTGTCTGTGAATCTGTTTATTCCTTGTGGGAATGTAGATCTGTGTGTGTGGTGTCAGCGTAGTGACACAGTCTCATCTCCCTGGGCCAGTAGCCGGGCTTTCATCGCTGCTACTGGGCTGGTGTCCAGGTAAAGGCACCGGCTGTGATCAACAAAGACCCAGCGAGCCACCATCAGACCTGCTGACAGCCATTGATGTCCATGTGATCATCCGAAGTCATCTATAGTGCCAGGGAGCTGCCATCAGACTGGCTGACAGCCATTGATGTCCACATAAAAATCTGAAGTTACCTGTATTACCAGAGAACAGCGTCTGACCGGCTGACAGCCATTGATGTCCACAGGATCATGATGAAGTCACCTGTATTACCACAGAGCGACATAGAACACCTGTGTGTTTCTTCTGGGAGAGAGGCAGATACATTCCACACCTGTGTGTTTTCTCTGGGAGTCATAACGAGTTGCAGAGTCATTCTACCTCAGCCCGCCAAGGGGTCATGACCTTTGATAAGATTCCGGTTGGTACTGTGAATGTATTCAACAGGCATTCCCCTGCCTTGGCTGCAGTTGAAGGCTGAATTTTTATTATTTGGTGTTTTTTTTTTTTTTTTTTCTTATCGTCTGGAGAGAAGTTGAGATGGAAACAGGGAGTCCATTTCCCCGCGGGGTCGTTTAGTTACATTCTCCTCACTGAATTGTTGTGACAGCAGTAAACTTTTCAAGTGTGCACAGATAATAAGAATGCATTTGTTGTGTATATTTATATATTCTCTCTCCTATTTATGTTTATTTTTCTTCTTCTGCAGGTTTTATTGTGGACACTGTGTCTGCTTGGAATGTGAAGGACACAGACGGGCATATATGTCTTTTCTGACGAGATGTGTCAAGGAATGTCTGCATATGAAAAGATGTGTGAATCACAATCCTATTTATTCCCCACGATGGTTTAAGGTCATTGTATATGAATGAATTATTAATTATATTTACTACGGCTATGTTTTATCCATTCTTAAAAACAAACAGTTCTAAAAGGTGAATGAATGCCTTACTTGATTTAAACTGTTTAATGATACAAGTAATTCTCTTTAAACTTATTCATGTTTTTTTGTCTATGCCATTGCCAGTTGATGTAGTTCTGTGTATGATTTAATTATCAATAGATGAGTAATATTAGGATGACTGTTCAGACTGTTGTCTGAAGCCCTAGATAAGTCAACAGCCTCTAGATGGACACTAGGAACGTTTACCCTCAACAGACACACATTCGACCAATGACGTCTCTTTGTTAGAGACACTTCCAATTTCCACAGGAAACCGTGGTAACAGTAGCAGAACAAGGAAGTGAGAGCAGTAGGATATGACTCTCCTCCACTGTTTATGAATGAGCCACAGCAGTATGATATGACTCTCCTCCACTGTTTATGAATGAGTCACAGCAGTATGATATGACTCTCCTCCACTGTTTATGAATGAGCCACAGCACTAAGATATGACTCTCCACTGTTTATGAATGAGCCATAGCACTAGGACATGACTCTCCTTCACTGTTTATGAATGAGCCGCAGCACTAGGATATGACTCTCCTCCACTGTTAATTGATCCGCCGCAGCACCAGTAGGATTGGATAATCTGAACACATGTAAACTCACTGCTGCTCATTGCCCTTAATTAATGCTTTTATTTGATTAGAATAACCTGAATACTAGACAATCAAGCATGTGCAAAGAGTGTTTTTAATCTCTAGTGTAAGAGTGTAAAAAAAGTAAATAAATGTGTATACTGTCATTAAATAATATCGTTTGTTCGGAGAGCTAACAAAATCCTCTTGTGCAACAAAAAGAGAAGCGTAGCGTTAAAGTCCACCCTAAAAGGCCATTAGATGTGTTGTAGTGTAAAATACTGTAGCTAAGATAACCTTTAGTCTGACCCCTTGGGGCATTCTGGAGAGTACAGCAGTAGCTGCCCCATTAACTTCTCTCCTGCTGAGAGAGAGCAGCTCCAACTAATATCGGAAGAAGAAAAAAGAGGGAACAACATGGTCTCCTGCATTCCTCTACCCAGAGACACAGAACCACCTGGAGATTCGAGGCAGATGAGGCAGATAGGCGGAGTTAATTGCCATGGTTACACAGCTGATAAATGCATCGGTTTCCAAGCCTTCTTTGTTTTAGCTTATTTTTTGTTAATCTGTTATTATTCCCTCACTCCCTGAAGCTGTCTGTTTTGATTGATGAGTTTAGTTTGACCTTCCATTGAGTTCCCCAGCACTGCATTTCCTGTGGCTTTGGGCCAAGGCAGTTTGCACAGAGTGACTCCATTGAATGCATTGTGTTAAATGAGCTTCTTAAAACACCGACTCAGTATGACACCTTCCTGTGTGTTCAACCACAGAGGAAACTTAAAGGTCCTCCTCGTTAAGCTCAATATCAGACCAGCCCGTTTCACATTTGTTCATGTTTGAATTTAAACGTCCTGTTCTATTTAAATGAGTTCGCTCTCTTCTCGTTTCACTGAGTCATGTATAGTTAGATGCTTTGGGAAATCAACCCTTTCATATGCAAATTGCTCCTGTCTTTTAGTTTTTTTTCTTCCTGAATGCTATTGTTGGCAAACATTCGCAAAATGAAGAAAAAAAACGTCCTCTGGGATCAAATTTTCATGGAGCCTCTTCTTTGTCTTATTTCAATAAACGTGTTAAAAATCCCTATGGCCTAAGCCTTGGGCATCACCAGGGCATATTTAGAAAAGAATCATAACCCATAGAAGGCACAGGGCATATTTAGAATAGAATCATAACCCGTAGAAGGCACAGGGCATATTTAGAATAGAATCATAACCCGTAGAAAGCACAGGGCATATTTAGAATAGAATCACAACCCATAGAAGGCACAGGGCTGTAATTTGTTTTGGCCAGCACCCAAAAGAAGCTTACATTAAGATTCACACACTCGCCGTGTGGCATCTAATTAGTTGTTTATCCTCAGTCCACCTTAATGTGTCTCAGCTCTAATGACCTCGAAAGCCTCTTAATGTCTTCTCTATTCTGTCCATTTCTATGCGGTCATTAAAACCTGCTGGCTTTAGTGCTTGGCAGTGCTTTGACTCCTGCCTGCTGACTGTCAATGTCATGTCGAGGGTATGTTCCTGTATTGGGCGACATAAGCTATGCTATGCTATGCTATGATATGCTATGATTAGCGGAGATTTATTTGGTGTAAATTTTCCCTGCAAAACAAAAGATTTTCTATCAAATATTGATGTATTGTCTTTCTATTTCAATCAGATTTTCTCTCTTTTTTTCTCTCTCTATCTGTCTCTCTCTATCTTATATTGATCCACTCACGAATCACATAATGCTGAGTCTGGAGTTGACTGGCTTTTCTTCTTCGTACCAGCTGCTTCCTCAAATGCTCTTTGTTGTAGTAGTTAACCTTGTGGTCGGTGTGTGTGGGTGTGTGTGTGTGTGTGTGTGTCTTCAAGCATTGGATTTCAGTTTCCCTCTCGGTCCAGTGAGATCAATGCCCGCTGTGGCAGCCTCACTCAGGCGGCTGCTGTTCCTGCTGCGGCACACTGACAGAGGATTCCTCCATCCCTGTTCCTTTGTGTAGCTCTGCTTTATGCCTCTGTCAATCTGTCTCTTTCTGTTTCATCCACACCTTTACCTCTCTCTCTCTCTCTCTCTCTCTCTCTCTCTCTCTCTCTCTCCCTCTCTCTCTTTCTCTCTCTCTCTCTCGCTCTCAATTCAATTCAATTTTAATTTCAATGCTTTATTGGCATGACTGTTCACAAGTAGACAATATTGCCAAAGCAGTTTACAAAATAATACAAATAAAATTTTTGATTGCTTCACATAGATCACAATAAGACACAGATAGATAGTCTCTCTCTCTCTCTCTCTCTCTCTCTCTCTCTCTCTCTCTCTCTCTCTCTCTCTCTCTCTCGTCTCTCTCTCTGCCTACGATCCACGCTCTTTACTTCATGTACTCCCTGTAGGTCACATGTCAGCAAGCAGCCCGTTACCCATCTTTAAGCCGAGCAGCACCACACAGCAGCAGCAGGCCCATCTGGACCCGGTATTGACCCGCTGGGGTCCACAACAGACCGGTACCATCTGGACCCAGCAGTACTGACATGGTTCACAGCAGACCGGTACCATCTGGACCCAGCAGTGCTCACGCAGTGGGGTGGATTCCCTGTGTAAGTACAGTGTGGCTGTGCAGCAGTCCAGCAGTGTGATTAAATGCGAGCTAAGGCACGTTTCGAGAATAAAACAGAGATCTAAATTATTCAGAGGAAATTGATTTCATAACCAATTGAGGTGTTATTGATTGGTATTTGAGGTGTCTGAGGTATCTGATTGAGATCAGACCAGGTTTTAAAACTGTTTAGATTGTGTTCTTATTTTCATGAGAACCCCCTCACTCATAGGGAACTTTTCCGTGTTCACATTTAACATAAAAAATATATATATATTTATATGAAAAGTATTTGTTCATGTCATAAGCTTTGTACCTTTTCTTCAAAGTAGTGTTGTTGTTGAAGGTTGTTGTTTGTGACAACCCAAGACGAGGACTAGACACACAACTTGCACCTTCAGACACACACACACACACACACACACACACACACACACACACACACACACACACAGACTGAGAGAGTGCTCTCTCTATGGTTTGATCAGGTTTTCACTGCAGTCTC
>JAPMUY010007205.1:35000-42500 GCA_026901105.3 Galaxias olidus
TCACCAGTGGGACCAAACATTATCCAAACTACAAAGTCCAGGAGGGCTTTGTTGTAACACATACACACACACACGCATGCACGCATGCACGCGCACGCACACACACACACACACACACAAAGTCAGTAATAGAGAACAATGCAGCATGGGATATATAGTACAGATGGACACGTATCAGTACACTGGTGTAGTTTGACATGTATCAATGCACTAGTGTAGTTTGTTCAAAGGACAGGTCCTATTTGAAGTAGATGAAGTGACAACATTCCTCTGATGGTTTGACTGGGAGTCCACTTTAACATTACTAATAATTCAGCATCAACCAGTTCCTTTCTGTTTCCATTGGAAAGGCCACTGACAGGCTGTAAGCTGCGACATCCACAGACAGGCCCCGAGAAATTAAAAGTGTCCCAGGATCCTGGAGTGTTTTTGGGCACCAGGCAGGACCCTGGTCAGCCGTTGACCGTCCCCCATGACTCTGAGGGTGTGTGTGGGACGGAGAAGCGGCTGATTAGGGTCCCATTACTCTGCCTCTCCTCTGGCTAGGGAACTGATCTGATCCTCTCCCTCCATCTCATTACATTACATTACCCATCTGCTAATGGAATAAAAAAAAATCTATTTCAAACATGATTTAATTCATAATCAGAGCCATAACCAGAGCTGACCCACATGAACAGAGGAAGAATTCCATTAAAAAGGAGAATTGACTGGGAGGGAGGCTCTTTCCAGCGGGCATTCTCTCGCTCTTTCTCTCTCTTTCTCTCTCTCTCTCCTTCTCTGTAATTTTCTCTTGCTCTTTTCTCTCACTTTTTCATCTCTCTATTTTTTATCTTTCTCCCTATCTGTCCCTCCATCTGTTCCTCCCTCTCTTCCTCCCTCCAAGGGATTGGCTTCCCCTCCTCCCTCTCTTTAATTAAATCCAAGTCATCATAGAATTGTAACTGATACTATTCACACTATAGCCTCCATCGTTCAGACCAGGATTGAAAGGCATTTGAGGTGATGACTTGCAAAACCTTCTTAGTCAGAGAAAGTGACTTCTGCAGAAGAGTTTATTTATTTATTTTATTTTTTATTTACGTTTTGTTGTTTAAAACATTTTCAGGGTAATTCATACTGACTCGGCATGTTTTGATCGTCATTATTTTTTGTGGTACGTCAACTTGAAGCAACATTGTGTTAGCCATGGGAAATAACATTTTAATGACTTAGCAGACTTTTAACGTGGCCTCCTCATTGTGTGTGTATCTATGTGTTTGCGTATGCAGGAATGTGTGTGTTGTTCAGGTGCAGTGGGAATGTGTAGGTAAATGAGCACGGATATGTGATCATTGGTTGGTGAGTGAGCGTTCAGCCCACATTCGCCTTGTGCTAGTATACTGACCTCTGTACTGTTATAACAGAGAGCTTAGTGGTTTAGGGTTTGTATTATTATGTGATGCATCGTCAGATGCGACACATATTGTTACCGGAAAGTCATGTTATTATTATTATTATTAGGCCTATTTTTTGCGCCTTATTAACGCCCGTAGTTGTGACCCAATAGATTCCTTTCCAGTCTCCACATGTCTTGGGTATTGCAGTCCATTGCGCTTACATACAGCTAATTGATCGGTTCACGTGTTATATTTTTTTATTATTATTTTTAATCGGTTTTTGGCCCCATTGAAATGAATGGCGAGAGAGATTTCACGGGCATATACCACCATCCAGCGTTGATGTTATGTAGCTGCAAGTTGTTATGTTAAGCTTAACTGACTGTCTTGTCTTGCAGCATTGGCTTGCAGCAATGAATGATTCTGTCTGGTTATTATGTGATTGCCTCGTAAGGCGCAATGCTGTTATCCTTAAGTTTTATAATTATTATAATAATAATAATAATAGTAGCCCCATTTTCTGGCACCTAAATACCTGCATTTTGCTTCCATTGCAATGCCAAAATGTCAGTTCGAATGCCACGAATTTTGACAAGCATTTTTCATTTTGCTTTCGTCTTCATCCTTACTGAAAATTGTAGTTGCGTTTAAGTCCAATTTTGGTCATTTCATTTTGTTTCCTTATAGTTAAGATTTAGGCAGTGTTAGTAAGTTTTCATTTTAGTCAAATCTTCGTCAATGTTTTAGTCCTGACTCCTAAGGGGAATTAACATAAATGGCTCTGGTTTATATGCACACTTCTACACATAATTAAGCAACCACTTGAACAGTAGGCTAAACGCGGCGCCCGGCCTACGCAACAAGAAGGCAGTGGCTGATGTCAACTGTAACTAGCTTATGCAATGTAGTCTAGCTAAACTGAATGATTCAGTTAGCAGCACCATTCTGAGGTGAGTGTCACTGCTTCCAAAGTGAGAGCAGGCACTATGACACGTAACGTTAAGTTTTCCTAATGCTATCAAATCAATCATATAGCCTAATATATATTTACCGTTACATTGGCAGACAGGGTTTTAGCTAGATTTGGAGCTCTCACAAGGTTACGCGTTAGCTTGTTCTAGGTAGGTTCTGCGCGCTAAGGCGGTCAGTCGAATAACTGCGATGCATCACATCGCATTTGCGCAGGGAAATGCATTTTTAGTTGCACTGTGTTATCACAGATACCTTAGTGGTTTAGGTTTGTGTTATTATATTGTGTTATAACACATACGTTAGTGGTGTAGGGTTGTGTTATTATACTGTATTATAACAGACCTTAGTGGTTCAGGGTATGTGTTATTATACTGTCCTGTTCTAACAGAGAGCTTAGAGGTTTAGGGTTTGTGTTATTGTACTGTATTATAACAGACCTTAGTGGTGTAGGGTTGTGTTATTATACTGTATTATAACAGACCTTAGTGGTGTAGGGTTGTGTTATTTTGCTGTATTATAATAGACCTTAGTGGTTCAGGATATGTGTTATTATACTGTATTATAACAGACCTTAGTGGTGTAGGGTTGTGTTATTTTGCTGTATTATAATAGACCTTAGTGGTTCAGGATATGTGTTATTATACTGTATTACAACAGACCTTAGTGGTTTAGGGTTTGTGTTATATGTGTTATAACAGAGACCTTTCACAGAGGGGAGTCTCTGGGAACTCTCTTCTTTAAGGAGAACACACACACTCACCCCCCCACCACCCACCCCCCTCCCCCGAAACACACCCACACACCCACATGCATACACGTACACTGAATCCCATACACACACACACACACACACACGCGCACACACACACACACACACACACACACACACACACACAATGCTCCCCCCGACACATGCATACTCACGCGCACAAACACACACACACACACACACACACACACACACACTCACACACAAACACTCATACACATATACACACACTTAATCCCATACACACACACTCTCTCTCTCTGTTGAAGGCTCCAGCCAGTGAAAGGACCTGTTGTTTCCAGAGGGTGATCAATGGAGGGTTGCTGCTATAGAAATAGTTAGAGAGGATACACTGGGAATGACTTCAGATTCCTAAAGCCACTGTTCTTGTTTCCTTGGTTTTCTTGTTAAATTGGAATTTGTTTTGATGGTGTTGTTGCCCCTGACAACAGGTCAATGAGAAATTTAGGGCTAAGTGTCTGTAAGAGATGTTTCTATTTGATCCAACAACAGACATTGTGTGTGATCTAGTCACATGGAGCACAGTACATTCTAGTTCATTTATATTATTTTCTATACCTTAAAGCAACAATTGGCGACTTTTTTTGTATTAATGTGTTATCACAAATCGCTTTTCAGAACAGTCCTCTTGAAGTCTCAATATTTAACACTCATTCTGTCTGCCACCAGGTACGATCTCCCGCAAAACCGTGACCAATTGCATTACGGCACAAGGAAGTGTGTCACTAAATTAGGAAGAGATGTCCATACTTGGAGTATAGCCGTTGATTGTGCTAAAGACATGCAGTGACCACGAGCATTCTGTGCCACGGTTAGGGTAGGGGTCGCCAAACTCACCTCCTAAATCACAAGAGACAAGAACATAATAGCAAATTCCTTCTCCACTGACACACACACACACACTCACAAACACACACAAAAACAAACACACGCACACGCACACACTGCCAAGTAGATGACCTTCTCCACTTCTCAAAAACGTGATCTTTTCTCATGAAGGTGATAAGAGATGGCAAACATAATCAGCTTCTACATACAACCTGCATGTCGTAATGGCTTCCTCTTATGCACACAACATGCACGCACGCACACATACACACACACACACACACACACACACACACACACACACACACACCTACCTGTGTCAGACATGGTTATACAGGCCAACACACACACACACACACACACACTGCTGCTGCTGCGTCTGACATATTTGACACCTTCTCTAATCATTTTCTTCTGGAATATTTGAGATAACTCAGCGAGCGAGCAGCGTCTCTTCACACAGAACACATCTGATCCCTCTACCTTTATCCTTCCATCTCTCTACCCCTCCACTCCATCTCCTTCACCCCCTCATTCCTCCACCTTCGTCCTCCTCTTCCTGTTTTCTCTTTTATTCGTCAGCACCCTGATTCCTGCTCCGCTTAATGATGCTTTCATCTGGAGAGAGCAGCAGGCAATTACACTGTGGATGTGTGTGTGTGTGTGTGTGTGTGTGTGTGTGTGTGTGTGTGTGTGTGTGTGTGTGTGTGTGTGTGTGTGTGTGAGTGTGCACTTTGGTGGGTACATGTGTGCGTGTATGTGCGTATGTATGAGAGAGGGAGAGAGAGAGAGAGAGAGAGAGAGAGAGAGAGAGAGAGAGAGAGAGAGAGAGATGGGGGGCAACACCTTTTCCTCTGCCACTTGTAAGGACAGCCGTGTTTCTCCTGTCAGTCACAGTGGCAAGGTGTTTGCTGGGTAGCAGTGCTATTATGCGTTAGAGAGACGGGTAATGTAACAAACGATCCTGTGTTATTCTGCCTCCGTGTATAAACCTGTCTGGCAGTTTAGTGCCACCTTCAATACTTGTCATGTCGTCGTGAAAAGATCGTTTGGTGTTTGAAACGGTGTCGGAGGTGGAAGGCATAATTATGTCTAACAGATGTGACAGAGGAACAGTGTGTGTGTGTGTGTGTGTGTGTGTGTGTGTGTGTGTGTGTGTGTGTGTGTGTGTGTGTGTGTGTGTGTGTGTGTGTGTGTGTGTGTGTGTGCAGTGTGTGTACAGTTGACACAGTTGTCCCGGTTTCTTTCCACATGTTAATTCTACCCTTCTGTTTTATTGGCCTCACCAGCTGCCACTATAGTCACTACAAACCACCTGCACAGCCACACACACACACACACACACACACACACATAGACACACACACACACACACACACACACACACACACACACACACACACACACACACACACACACACACACACACACACACACACACACACACACACACACACACATAGACACACACATGCACACACACACATAGACACACACACACACACACACACATAGACACACACACGTACACACACACACACACACACACACACAGAAAACAAGTGACCTGGCTGCTGGCCAAACTGCGGCTGGCCGGACCATGTCACCGTTCCATTAGCGAGGTCATCACCATCGGTGAATCATCTCTCGGACATGGACGCCGGGGTCTCCCCTCTACCCCCCAGAGTGCCTCACTACTACCCACAATGCATCGCTCCTCACGAAGAGCTACAGCCGTTGGAAATAGAGCAAAGCGAACGGTGTTGTTTCTACTCCCACTCTACCTTGTAGCTTAATGCGGTCAGCTCTTTGGCTGAAAAGAATAGTCACTCGCTATCAGCTACATTTTCAAGTTTGCAACATCAACACCTTTGATACTTACTATTAGATATGTTTTATACTCAATATTAGATATGTTTTAAATTTTAAAACCTTAATAATATTAGCAGTCCCTCACTATTAGATACTTTAGATGTTGATGTGGTGTATAGTTTATAAAATGTGTCAAATGAATTCTCCCTGTTAGATGTTTAAAAGTGCATAACATATGACTAGTCATCTATACCGACTGTAGTTATTAGACGATGATGTTGTGTTTGTTATGTGACAGCAAAGCATCTCATTCCTGTGACTCCAAGCAGCACTGTAATGGGAACTCTCCTCTCTCATCTCACTGTGGATTCCTCCATGCAGCACTGACACACGCCCTGTCATCTCTCTTACTCTCATCTCACTGTGGATTCCTCCATGCAGCACTGACACACGCCCTGTCATCTCTCTTACTCTCATCTCACTGTGGATTCCTCCATGCAGCACTGACACACATCCTGTCATCTCTCTCCTCTCATCTCACTGTGGATTCCTCCATGCAGCACTGACACACGCCCTGTCATCTCTCTCCTCTCATCTCACTGTGGATTCCTCCATGCAGCACTGACACACGCCCTGTCATCTCTCTACTCTCATCTCACTGTGGATTCCTCCATGCAGCACTGACACACGCCCTGTCATCTCTCTTACTCTCATCTCACTGTGGATTCCTCCATGCAGCACTGACACACATCCTGTCATCTCTCTTACTCACATCTCACTGTGGATTCCTTCAGTGTCTCCCTTATGTGTGTCTGTGACTCCATGCAGCACTGACAGATGTCCTGTAATGGATAAAGTCGACCATCTCCTCACCATCTCACGTCACAGCACTGTGGATTCCGCCAGGATTCATTCTCACCGGCGGCCCTTTGAGCAGCTGTTCTTACGGAATAGGACTAGGATGAGCGCCTCAGTGGAGAAATGCTAAGCTGAATAGGAGGAGGTGTCTGTCGGCTCATTTCAACCGACCATTAGGTAACGGCTCGGGTGGAGTCGGGTCGCTGTGTGTGGGAACGGTTACACTGCGTTTCCACCACAAAGGGGTACCCTAAAATGTAGGCGGGGGTCATAGCCACATAACTGTCAACTAAATAGAATTTGCCGTCGTCGTGACGCGCTTCTACCGGTAGTCTCCGTCGCAATCGACGGGATATGTCAAACAGCGGGTTCGTTTGCATGTGTACACTGAATCTAAAGGTTATCTGGCGTGGAGTGTTTCGGCTCCACCTTTCGGGACCGGGTCTGTGAGCTAGGAACCTCAACAACGCGGAAAGCGGGACGGAACGGGACGGACTACTATTCTTCTGCACCCCACACAACTTTGGCCCGTGGAAACGCAGGAATAACTGCTTCCGCTCCGGCCTGACCTGACACGACCCGAGCTGCCCAGTGCCTGGTGGAAATGAGCCATCTGTCTGCTGTGGAGACGGCTATAACTAAGAGTCAGTGAGTGAGTGAGTGAGTGAGAGAGAGAGAGAGAAAGGGGTAGAGGTAGAGAGATAGAGAGAGGGGTAGAGAGAGAGGGACAGACAGCGGTTGACAGTATGTCTCCTCTACACACCGCTCTAAACCTTCCCAAAGGAAACGTCAATCTTCCAGCCAATAATAAAAGGCTGTCTGCAATAAAGCTTAGAATAGAAATCCCTTAGCTGCAGCACA
>JAPMUY010007205.1:45000-55577 GCA_026901105.3 Galaxias olidus
ATGTAATGTATAAGTCAAGAGTCAGAGGATGCTAATTACTGTAAAGAAGAAGGGAGGGAGAGAGAGAGAGAGAGAGAGAGAGAGAGAGAGAGAGAGAGAGAGAGAGAGAGAGAGAGAGAGAGAGAGAGAGAGAGAGAGAGAGAAGGAATGAGAGAACCGTAACACGTAGGTCAAACGGTTAAATTCATCTTACTGAGAGAAAGAGAGAGACGGGGGATTGGGTTATTGTATTACATTACATTATATGACATAACATGAATTGTGTCTGCTCAGATGAATAGATCCTATCTAGCCAGGTCAAGCAAATCTCTCTTATTACATTATATTACATTACATTGCTTTACATTACATTATATGTCATTACATTGCAAGTTTTTATGTTTGGGTGTTTCTTCGTGTCCGTGTTTGAAACCTGTTGTATAGTGAGCTCAGCCGCATTATAGCCTCACTCAGATGTCATATTTAGGAACTGATGACAGCATGAGAGGAATAGCTTCTGCACTGAACGTTATCTGAACGTGCTGACAAGTTTCGAAATAATTGAACATGACACCAAAGACGAGGGCTCACACTGGTGTCTTACAAAAGGCCTTGTTACCCCATTTAAAACAAACATATCCCATGACGAAGTAATATAATAATAATTATAATAATAATAATAATAAGAATAATAATAAGAATAAGAATAATAATAATAATAATACTGATAATGATAATAATAATAATAATAATACATTTAATTTATAGGCACCTTTCTAAACATCCAAGGTCACCGTACAATACACACAGTGCTTCCAGAAAGTATTCATACCCCTTCACTTTCTCCACATTTTATTATGTTACAGCCTAATTCCAAAATGGATTAAATAAAAAAAAAATTCTCAACATTCTACATACAATAACGCATAATGACAAAGTTAAAAAAGTTTTTTAGAAATTTTTGCATATGTATTAAAATAAAATAAATAAAATTTCACATCTACATAAGTTTTCACATCTTTTGCTGTGACACTCAAAATTGAGCTCAGGCGCATCCATTACAGCCCCAAAAGAGGTGTGCCAAGCTTGTAGCATCATACTCAAGAATACTTGAGGCTGTAATTGCTGCCAAAGGTGCTTCAACAAAGTATTGAGTAAAGGTGTGAATACTTATGTACATGTGATATTTTTATTTTAAATTTTTAATACAATTGTAAAAAATTCGAAAAAACTTTTTTCACTTTGTCATTATGCGGTATTGTGTGTAGAATGTTGAGAAAAGTTTTTATTTGATCCATTTGGAATTAGGCTCTAACATAATAAAATGTGGAAAAAGTGAAGGGGTATGAATACTTTGCGGATGCACCGTATACAATAAAAACAGCAGAATATACAATTCAGGATGCAATAAACTTAAGACAGAGACATGGAAATTGAGGCAGAGGACATCAATGAACATCACAAGATTACAAGGGTAAAGGGTATTAAACAACTAACACATTAATTATGTCAGCTTTTCAAATGTTGTACAACATAAAACAATTAAGCAGAAGGCTTTCTCCAATAGAAAGGTTTTTTGGCCTAATTTCAAAGTGGATAGTCTGAAGCTTCCTCAGATGGTCTGGGAGGGCAAGCCACAGACGGCCCTGCTGTACCGAACGCTCGGTCACCGCAGAGATGTTAGGAACTGCGTCAGCAGCAGATGCACTTTCTCGTCAAGACAGAGGTAAAGTAGTGAGTTTAATACCAAACAAAAAGGCCTTGTTACCCCATTTAAAACAAACATATCTCATGATAATGTAGTGAGTTTAATGCCAAACAAAAAGGCCTTGTTACCCTATTTAAAACAAACATATCCCATGATAAAGTAAGGAATTTAATACCAAACAAAAAGGCCTTGTTACCCCATTTAAAACAAACATATCTCATGATAATGTAGTGAGTTTAATGCCAAACAAAAAGGCCTTGTTACCCTATTTAAAACAAACATATCCCATGATAAAGTAAGGAATTTAATACCAAACAAAAAGGCCTTGTTACCCCATTTAAAACAAACAAATCTCATGATAAAGTAGTAACTATTTGGTCTGCGTGATTTCATTTTTCTAAAACAGGGAAATGAGAAACATGCAACGCCTCAAATGTTGTTGCATTGTTGTTTACATTATGCTGTTACACTAATGAGGACCCTTAGGATAGAATCCTATACGACTGTCATAGGTAAACACTGTATGTTGTACTGCTTCTGCAGGTCAACGTAAAAAAACTACAATTCCCAGAGGTCAACTGGAGAACATTCTAGAGGGAAATGCAACTGCCTTAGTATGTAAAACAAGGTAACTAAACAAACGTATAAAAGTTGGTCCGTGTTTTGTAAGTCAACTGTCAAATTTCAACCAAAGAAGAAAATATATATTTGATGAACGTATCTTCGAAACAGTTCTGAGAACTATTTTACATAAATATTATATAAATAAAGTATTCTAATAATGGATAGCCTGAGTACAATATGAGATCATGTGATCTGATCTCATCTCTCTTTAGTAACGAAATGAGATCTTATGTGGTCTAGTACTAAGTAATGCAATGATCTTATGTGCTCTAGTACTGTGTATTTAAATGAGATCTTATGAGGTCTAGTATTTAGTAATGAAATTATCTTATGAGAGTCTAGTACTGAGTAATTAAATGAGATCTTATGAGAGTCTAGTACTGAGTAATTAAATGAGATCTTATGAGAGTGTAGTACTGAGTAATTAAATGAGATCTTATGAGAGTCTAGTACTGAGTAATTAAATGAGATCTTATGAGAGTGTAGTACTGAGTAATTAAATGAGATCTTATGAGAGTCTAGTACTGAGTAATTAAATGAGATCTTATGAGGTCTAGTACTGAGTAATTAAATGAGATCTTATGAGGTCTAGTATTTAGTAATGAAATTATCTTATGAGAGTCTTGTACTGAGTAATTAAATGAGATCTTATGAGAGTCTAGTACTGAGTAATTAAATGAGATCTTTATGTAGTACTGAGTAATTAAATGAGATCTTATGAGAGTCTAGTACTGAGTAATTAAATGAGATCTTATGAGAGTGTAGTACTGAGTAATTAAATGAGATCTTATGAGAGTCTAGTACTGAGTAATTAAATGAGATCTTATGAGAGTCTAGTACTGAGTAATTAAATGAGATCTTATGAGGTCTAGTATTTAGTAATGAAATGAGATCTTATGAGAGTCTAGTACTGAGTAATTAAATGAGATCTTATGAGGTCTAGTATTTTGTAATGAAATGAGATCTTATGAGGTCTAGTATTTAGTTATTAGTAGTAACAAGCTCCTTCCATTCTGATCCCACCCATTATGAAGTGTCCTTCTCTGATTGGTGGACTAATTGATGTGGTGAACTTTTCTTCATCTTCGTCCCCCATGTTGTCCTCATCTTCTCTCAGCCTGTCTGTCTGATTCTGAATCAGTCTCACACGTCTTTGAGAGAGACGGTTTGTTGTTGTTTTTCACCGCAGAGCGAGTGGTGTGTGTGTGGTGTGTGTGTGTGTGTGTGTGTGTGTGTGTGTGTGTGTGGAGTCTGTCTGCACCTCTCCTCTGCAACTACAAGGAGACGACAAGGCGTCAGCTTTTTACGGTCTCAGCTATTTTCTCTCCTAGACGCAGCGATGTTTAGGGAGGTTAATTAATGTCACAGTGTGTGTGTGTGTGTGTGTGTGGGTGTGGGTGTGGGTGTGTGTGTGAGAGAGACAGAGAGAGAGAGAGAGTGGCAACTGTTCGATCAGAGTGAGCCCCCAGAACTCTGTCACGGCTCTCTTACTTGTATAATGTCTCCAAAGGCGGTCCGAGAGACACGATGTGACACGACGGCCGTTATTAGAGGAAGGTTGGATTCTTAAAGAGTGTCTCACAGAGTGCTCAAACGGTAGTCATCAAAAAGCCCGCACTTCAACTTCATTAATGAAGGAATGGGCCACGGGCCAGTGACTCTGGACCGTTTAACAGTGTTGGTGATGGGCAAGGTGGGACCTATAGGTCACGTCCTCTTATATATGTGAGTGGGAGCACCATCTGTCACACAGAGAACCTGGAGGTTTAAGTCTGTAATAAAAACTCTTGTTTGGGCCATGTCCAAAACGTTATTCCCAAAAAAAACTATGGATAGCCAGGCTAGGTCAGTGCTATATCTTGAGCTTACCCTCCATCATTTCATAATTGCAATAGTAAGTTCCCTCTTTTTTCGTCATATCTCAAAACGTTGACCCCGTATTTAATTTATTTATTTCCTTCATTCCTTCCTTCTCTCTTTTAATTCTCGTTCTTTCTTTTTGCATTAATTCTTTCTTTCTTTCTTTCTTTCTTTCTTTCTTTCTTTCTTTCTTTCTTTCTTTCTTTCTTTCTTTCTTTCTTTCTTTTTCTTTCTTTCTTTCTCTTACTCTCTCTCTCTCTCTCTCTCTCTCTTTCTCTCTTTCTCTCTCGACGTAGAGGGCCACTTAATCCAATTCCGCTCCCACGGGCCAACAGGATGGTGAGGAGAGAGGACAAGGTCCAATCAGTGAAGTCCTGAGCAGGAGGTAACTGCAGTGACCAGGAGGAAACAGTCTGCAGAGAGCAGGAGGAAACAGTCTGCAGAGAGCAGGAGGAAACGGTCTGCAGAGAGCAGGAGGAAACAGTCTGCAGAGAGCAGGAGGAAACAGACTGCAGAGAGCAGGAGGAAACAGTCTGCAGAGAGCAGGAGGAAACAGTCTGCAGTGACCAGGAGGAAACAGTCTGCAGAGAGCAGGAGGAAACAGTCTGCAGAGAGCAGGAGGAAACAGTCTGCAGAGAGCAGGAGGAAACAGTCTGCAGAGAACAGGAGGAAACAGTTTCAGCAGGAGGACGGCTGGTTCTAAGAAGAAGAAGGCTGGAGTGTTTTCCTGAAAAACGTCAAGAGAACAGCCCAGGTTCTCTCTCAGTATGGAATTTGACCGTTAGTTTTGACCCTGATAAGTATCTGTGTGTGTGTCGATGTGTGTGTGTGTGTGTGTGTGTGTGTGTGTGTGTGTGTGTGTGTGTGTGTGCGCGTGTGTGTTAGGTACACTTCACTACGTAAAGGTTTAAAATGCTTGTAGGTTAAAGACTGGAGGTTTCATGTACATATACCATCCATCCATACATGGATACATACTTCCTCTATAATCTTACATCACTTCCTTTTCTTCCCCTTTTCTCCCTCTCTCCTTCTACTCCTCTTCAATTTCTCCCTCTCTCCTCCTACTCTCCTCCATTTCTCTCTCTAAGTCAGTGATCATCTCTCTCTCTCTCTCTCTCTCTCTCTCTCTCTCTCTCTCTCTCTCTCTCTCTCTCTCTCGGCGTAGAGGGCCACTTAATCCAATTCCGCTCCCAAGGGTCAACAAGATCGTGAGGAGAGAGGACAAGGTCCAATCAACGAAGTCCTGAGCGAGATGATCACTGACTTAGATAGAGAAATGGAGGAGAGTAGGAGGAGAGAGGGAGAAATTGAGGAGGAGTTGAAGGAGAGAGGGAGATATGGAGGAAAACAAATGATACATTCACATTTGTAATTGTTTCATTATTTTAAAATGATCTGTTTCTTATTATGATCTTTGTAAAGCAATCAAAAAATTGTATTTGTATTATTTTGTAAACTGCTTTGGCAATATTGTTTCCTATTGTACAGTCATGTCAAAAAAGCATTGCAATTGAATTGAATTGAATTGGAGGAGGAGTAGGAGGAGAGAGGGAGAAAAGGGGAAGAAAAGGAAGTGATGTAAGATTATAGAGGAAGTATGTATGCACGTATGGATGGATGGTATATGTACATGAAACCTCCAGTCTTTAACCTACAAGCATTGTGAAACCTTTACGCAGTACCTAACACACAGTGTACACGAACACACACACACACACACACACACACACACACACACACACACACACACACACACACACACACACACACACACACACACACACACACACACACACACACGGATACTAATCAGGGTCAATACTAACGGTGCGACCCCATACTGAAAGAGAACCTGGGCTGTTCTCTTGGAGTTTTCCAGGAAAGCACTCCAGCCTTCTTCTTCTTAGAACCAGCCGTCCTCCTGGTCAGGACATGATAGAGAGAGAGAGAGAGAGAGAGAGAGAGAGAGAGAGAGAGAGAGAGAGAGAGAGAGAGAGAGAGAGAGAGAGAGAGAGAGAGAGAGAGAGAGAGAGAGAGAGAGAGAGAGAGAGAGAAATGATCACTGACTTAGAGAGAGAAATGGAAGAGAGTAGGAGAGAGGGAGAAATTGAGGAGGAGTAGGAGGAGAGAGGGAGAAAAGGGGAAGAAAAGGAAGTGATGTAAGATTATAGAGGAAGTATGTATGCACGTATGGATGGATGGTATATGTACATGAAACCTCCAGTCTATACCTACAAGCTTTGTGAAACCTTTACGCAGTGAAGTGTACCTAACACACACACACACACACACACACACGCACACACACACACACACACACACACACACACACACACACACACACACACACACACACACACACACACATACGCGCACACACACTCACACGCACACACACACACACACAGATCTCTCTCTCTCTTTACGTCAGTGATCATCCCCGCCACCTCTTCCTCTTTCCTCCTACTCCTCCTCCATCGCTCCCTCTCTCTAAGTCAGTGATCATCTCCATATCTCTCTCTCTTTCTCTAAGTCAGTGATCTTCTCTCTCTCTCTCTCTCTCTCCCTCTCTCTAAGTCAGGGATCATCTCCTCCACCTCTCCACACTAAGACTCCTAACTGAATGTGGGCCTGTGTTTCCTTCAGTCTAAGCTCACCTTGATCAGCAGAGAGCCGCTGTATTAGGAATCCTCTTCTGGCTTTGCCATGCCATTTAGATCCCTCCTGAGTGGTCGCTTCATCTCCTTACACCATCCAACTCTGTCCCTCTCCCTCCTTCCCTCCCTCTCTCTCCTTATCTCCCTCGCTCCATCTCTTTTTCACTCTCTCATTCCTTAACCCCCCCCCCCCCCCCCCCCCCCCAACCTCTATCTCTCTTTCCACCGCTCTCTTTCTCTCCTCTCACAATTTCTCGGATGTCCTGCTGTATATCTGGAACTCAAAACGGCGGTGTCCCGTTTGTGTGTGTGTGTGTGTGTGTGTGTGTGTGTGTGTGTGTGTGTGTGTGTGTGTGTGCGCACCAGGTGTGCATTTACATGAGCAAGAGGGTTCAAAGCCCATTAACCTGTGAGAAAAAGTTTATTTTATCCTTCATTCCTAGGAGGGTTAGGGAAACAGATCCGGATGAACAAAGAGAGAGAATGCACCAGGACATCCACGGCTAAATATATATTCACGTATTTTAATGTGGGTGGAAATGTGTGTTCAGTGGTGGGGTGCGGGGGCCATGGAGGGAACGGGTAGGTTGGCGCATAGAGAAGATGGTGTCTCTGCATACCAATGTACAAACATCCCACATTTATGCTGGCGGAAATGTGACCGTGGTAACGCTAATGTGGTACATTCTACACAAGGTTTTCAAAGATCAATCCTAATGATACGATTAGTGTCTGTCGTGTTCATGAAACGACATCGGTGAATTACAATATTTGTTCATCGTTACTGTAAAACGAGATTGATTCCCACAGCCTCAAGCAGCTTTGGAAGCTGCTGCTAAGGTCACAGTGGTTCCAATGTTGAAAAGAAATACTTATAATGTTTGAAATTTGATGTGGAAATATTGTAACCATATGAGGCAAAAATGTTGACAGGCTTTAAACTGTACTTGCAGGATGTTTTTGGGCTACAGGAAGGCGGTTGAGGAAGCTATGTTTTTGAGTGGAAAAGGACACCACAGTGCCTTACTTCAGTATCTGTTTTCTTCAGGTGACCTGGTGCCCGCTGTATCGATCGCAATACAATCTCCATTACACCTTTTGGTCCTAACTGTCAGTGTTTAATAGTTTTTCCTCTGACCCAATCACAGCTTCTGGTCGGTCCGTCTTTCTTTCTTTCTTTCTTTCTTTCTTTCTCTGTCTCGCTCTATTTCCCCCCTCTACTTTCATGATTAGTGTACAAACCATGTCATCAAAACTCTCTGTCTCTTTCCGTATCTCTCTGTCTCTCTCTTTTGTTCTCATTTCTTCATAATTGTGTCTTCATTCTTTTCTTTCTGGGAGAATTGTGTGTTCAGCCAGTAGGTAAACCAATCTTAGTCCATCCTTTTTTTATTTTTTTATTTTTTTTTACAAATTTGCCAATTACAATAAAGTATTAAGGGAGAGAACCAATAATGAAGGTCCGGCCATGAAGGCTGTTCAGCATCAACCATCAACAAGAGCAACCAATTTAGATTATGGCGTCGCAGACTTCAATGATAGATTGGTCTCTGAACGATTTAACATCATTTAGCATTTTAAAAGCGAAGTTAAAACAAGTATTTAACATCAACATTGCATTCGCCAGCGAATACGAGAGCATATGTGATCGGTAAACTGTTAGAAACAGAATGCACACACGCGTAGAGCTCTCCATTGACCTTCTTTTACAATCCAATACCTAAATAACTGCAAAAAGCAGTCACCAAACCGCGAGTCGATTGAGATGGCAGGTCGTATATCCACAGGGAGAGTGTTGTAAAAGTGTTGCAAGCTTAGACTGTGTATAGCGTTTGTTCATGCAGCAGTTTCCAGTGTAGCAGCAGCAGAGGCACAAGCAAAGAAAACAGCGCGATACTCACACAGAAATGGAGTTTGCAAAACACTCTCCCCCAACCTTTTCCCAGTGGAATTGTATAACTTGTTGAACACAAGTTACTTTTAGGAAACAGAAACAATAGGCAGGTGCACCACGCATGGTTTACCCTGCTTTTTTTATTTTTTTTTACGGTGATTTATAGTGACTCAGGTTGAAGAGGAACCGGTGCTGAGGCGTTCTGCGCGCGCCGAAGACCTTGTGCTCTGCCCACAGAGATAGGCTCTGCCTGCGTCCTTTCACGCAGACATGGGGCTATTACGTCACAGGTACCGCTTACAAATAACCGTTCTCTATGTTAATAGGATGAAAAACATTAAATGTGTTGTGTGTTTTTTTTTACGAGAGCAATACTAGATGGAGCTGATCACCTTAATTTGACTCTAAATAAATCATAGGGACATGCCTACTGTTTATTGCAATCGGTTACTTTTTCGTTGTCTATTCGGAGCTTATTGTATAATGCCACGTTTTGAACATTGCGTGTCATGTACTTCAAGATGATAACAGCTATTTCTCAGTCAGGTTCGCTTGTGTTGCTGTCCAAGGTTCTGAAACTTCTCTTCTCACTGAGTGCAGTTCTGTTTCATACAACGTTGTGTTAATTTAAGTTCATCGGACAAAATATTTTTTTAATGAATGATTTGAGTGAGTGCAAGCCTAAATTCAAAGAAACTAATGCAATGTTTCACGGATATTGCAATAGTATCAGGCTGAAAATGATGAGGTAATGTGTGTTTTAGCCTTTTACCTTTAACACAGTTTTTAACGGTGCTTTCTTTGCTTTCTTCTATGTTTTTATGTTCTTGCATTTCTTTGTCAGTTTATGTTTTGAATGTTTTAACTTATCCTGTTTTTACATTGTATAGCACCTTGTAACACTGGTTTTGAAAGGCGCTTTATAAATAAAATGCACTTACTACTTACATTGTGCTGACATCAACATTCTGTTGGTTGCCTAATGACTCTGAATGTTATAGGGTTGTATATGCTGCAACAGGTCAACAAGAGCAACGTTTTTGAGCAGTTCTCATAGAGTTTCTGTCAAGCAGTGGTGAATTGAGTCACGTGGATTCTCTTTAGAGTGATATTCCTGCATCAAGGGGCACAATAGGTGCTCTGTTTCACGGTGTTTGCTGGTGAGAACGAGGAGGGCTAGGACATGTGCCCTGCACACCAATGAGCAAGCCTCTTTTCCCAGAACACTGCCTTCTCTTATCTCATGGTATTCTATGTGTGTGTGTGTGTGTGTGTGTGTGTGTGTGTGTGTGTGTGTGTGTGTGTGTGTGTGTGTGTTTGTTTGTTTGTTTGTTTGTGCGGAAGAGGATGTTGCAGGGGATGGCAGAGGCGTGCAATAACCTTAGCGAACGTTCAGTCATTCTGGTCAGTAGTCTTGCTCTGTTAGAAAGGATAGATAATTATAAATTGATATTCCACTGCATGCATGACTGCACCATTTACAGATGACTCTGAAGCTTATAAACAAATTCATCCATCCACTCTGAATTGATGGCCCTTTTATTTTGTTTGGGGGGGGGGTTCTATGAAAGAAAAAATTGTCCGATCAACAATGTGCAATTCAACATGTGTGGTTTCATTCCTGCCTCGTTTATCCTCAGATGTGCAATGTCTTAACTATCAGCAGACAGCTTCACTGCTGTACATAGATCACAAACACAACACACACACACTCACCCACACACTAGCACACACATGCTGAAAGACACACTCTGTGCACTTTCTCTCCATCTCTCTCTATTACACATACACTCATACGCACACACACACACACACACACACACACACACACACACACGCACAAGCACACGCA